>OY804608.1:24090368-24635417 GCA_963680895.1 Fragum sueziense
TCTGGGAAATGAAGAAATTGGTTGTCACTGATTGGAAAGCAATTTATTCATTTTCCACACTGATATCTAACCACCAAGCATGTCATAACATAAATTTTGGCATATTTAACAAATTCCATCTTTGCTTTCCAAAATTAAAGAAATATATTTTACAGATCTAGTTTTGCAAGGCAATACATTACAAAAAGACATGTTTTAACCTAAATAAATCAACCATAATGAAAATAGCCCCCTGTAATAACGTAGAACACCCCCCCCCCCCCCCCCCCCCCCCCCCCCATGCCCGATCATTTCTCTCCACTTCTCCCCATCTTGGAAAACTTCTCCCTATTTTCAGTCAGAGGAGAAGTCACTTCTCCCCATTTTCAGAGAGTGTGGAGAGCCCTGGTTTTAGTGACCCTGGAGAGGTGCATGAAATTGTGCATTTTTCGGTGTAGGGGTATGTGATACGAATGCCTATAAAATGCGAACAATATCGCTGACCACCCATTTTTATTTTATTGTTTAATTGGTAATAACATGTAATTTCAACATACAAAATGTTAATAAATTCTATTAATATTATTGAGAAAAATTTTAGGAAACTGGAGCATTCCCCCTTAAAGAATGTATAAGGTGCAATTATTGTTTCCGTGAAAGAAATTACCAGCCTGCTTCCTCTGTTGTTTAGCCGAGCCCGGATAGCTCAGTCGGTTACGTCGGAGTCTGTCAATCCAGGGGTCGGCCAGTATCCATTCTGGCATTTGACAAAAGTCATTTGTCTCTCATCAATGGGTGTGAATCATCTATGTGAGAGAGCAGCTGGAGGCTCGGTTTGGATATTGTGGTTGTACTGGTGTGAGAAATACCAGGAACCCACGGTTAGGTGCTCCAGCTGCCGCGATATGATCCTGGTAGTTGAAAACGGCGTAAAACCCCAATAAACTCCTCTGTTGTTTTTCTTTTGTTCTTTTTTTCCTCAATATTTTGTGCTATTGAATTTGTACCTACAAATTCCTCTCTTTACTTAATAAAGACAATTACTGACCATTACCTGAAGTTTTTAGATTGATGTCATTACAGATTGCTAGTGATTCAAGAGTCAAAGAGCGCTGGCCAAACATCCAGGAGTAAAATCCGGACCTCTGGTGTCAAGATGGGGGCGGATTACAATGCTGTGAAGGATATACCGGGCTACAAGATTATCATGAAGGCCATTTTGAAGAGTCAGATACAACATCTGGTATGTTGTTTTGTATTTGTTGTGTACTTGACGCTTTCACTTGAAAACATCTTTAAACTATATCAATTTGAAGATGACAGAGTTACAAAACGACATCATGGACTTTTTATTTTTAAAGCAAGTATGACAGTCATCAATTCTTTGCTGTTTTATCATAGGTTGACCAATTGTCCGTTGAGACAAAAGAAGAAATTGTCAAATAAATTGCGACCATGACTGATTGTAGGGATAAAGCCTAACAGTGCCCCAGTCGCCCTTAGCCCCTAATTTTTGGGCTGGGCCTCTTGGTCTCTGGAGAAATTGCCTATACCCCAGGCCCTTGAATATTAGGCAAGCTGGGCCCCTACATCAAAATTGTTAGTCTGTATCCCTGGATGGAATGTTGTGCCATCTAGGATCAAACTCTGGCAAAATATTTCTTGTTTGGTGAAGGATATCCTGCAAGCGGGACAGATGTAAATTTAAAATTCTCTAATTTTATTTCAGGTTGACCAATTATCTGTTGAAGTAGAACTTAGAAGAAACTGCCATGTTAACGGCCAGCATGACTGATGGGATGTTGTGTCATCTTGGATCAAACTCCGGAAAAATATTTCTTGTTTGGTGAAGGATAACCTACAAGCGGGACAGACAGAGAATAAAATTCTCTAATTTTATTGCAGGTTGACCAATTATCTGTAGAAGCAGAAGAAGAAACTGTCATGTTAACTGCCAGCATGACTGATGGCATGTTGTGTCATCTTTGATCAAACTCCGGCAAAATATTTCTTGTTTGGTGAAGGATATCCTGCAAGTGGGACAGACATAAAATAAACCCATTCCCATACATGGAAGCTTTTGGCGTCCCTCATGAAAAAGGTTATGGAAAACATCGTGGGAAATGAAGAAATTGCTTGTGACAAGCAATTTCTTCATTTCCCACAATGTTTTCTTCCCAAAAATACCTTAAATACACATGAAATTGTTGTTTGCGAGAACTTTGAATTTGGAGCCGTCCAATATTTTGCCATTTGGTAATGGGTTAAAATTCTCTAATTTTATTGCAGGTTGACCAATTATCTGTGGAAGCTGAAGAAGAAACTGTCATGTTAACGGCCAGCATGACTGATGGGATGTTGAGTCATCAGGGATCAAACTCCGGCAAAATATTTCTTGTTTGGTGAAGGATAACCTGCAAGTGGGACAGACATATGTCATAAAATTCTCTAATTTTATTGCAGGTTGACCAATTATCTGTGGAAGCAGAAGAAGAAACAGTCATGTTAACAGCCAGCATGACTGATGGGATGTTGTGTCACCTGGTATCAAACTCTGGGAAAATATTTCTTGTTTGGTGAAGGATAACCTACAAGCGGGACTGATATAACATTCTCTAATTTTATTGCAGGTTGACCAATTATCTGTAGAAGCAGAAGAAGAAACTGTCATGTTAACAGCGAGCATGACTGATGGGATGTTGTGTCACCTTGGATCAAACTCCGGCAAAATATTCCTCGACAATCACGAGGACTTTAAATCGATGTTTCTCAATTTTTGCCTGAAAGGTAGGTACTCATGAGGACTTCAATAACCTTTTCCCAAATAATTTTCTGTAGATATTTGAATTTGAAAGGAGTTAAATAGAATAAAATCAAAGCTATTCAGGACAAAATCATTGCTATTCATGTAGGAAATATCCATGTACTAACACACTAACAGTACTATTTAATAGCATAGGAAACATAGAATGAAAGGAAGAAAATGCTGATTTTATATCGGCATTATGATTATTCTCTTTCTGGGAGGTTTTATAAACCCATATATGGTGGGGGTAAATGTCAAAACGCATCACTGTTAGGAAATGAGTTTAATGAACATGTATCATTTGAAATTGATTATTTCCCAAACAAGACCTGGCTTTTGAAGTTGATTTTCCAAACAAGACCTTGCTTTGATTTGCTTGAGTGATAAGGTTTTTGAAAGCATAGAGAGAAATACAAATGACCATCAATTTCTTCTTTTCCCTCATTATACCCCCCAAATTCAATTTGGGGGGTATATAGGAGTCAGGTTGTCGGTCTGTCTGTCTGTCTGTTGGTCTGTTGGTCTGTTGGTCCGTCTGTTGGTTTTTTCTTTAAAAATCTTCTCCTCCTCAACCACTCAGCCGATTCTTACCAAACTTGGCAGGAATGTTCCTTGGATGACCCTTTTCAAAACTTGTTCGTGAATTTTTGATTCGTCAAAAATTGTGGGCGTGGCAGGGCGGGGCTTATCGGACTTAGAGAAATCATATGAAAAATATTTAAAAATCAATTATCTGGCCAATTTAAAGCAAACTTGGCAGGAATGTCCCTTGAGTGACTGTATTCAACACATGTTCATGAATTTTTGATTCGGTGAAAAATGTGGGCGTGGCAGGGCGGGGCTTATCAGACTTCGCGAAATCATTCAATAATTCTTCAAAAATCTTCTCCTCCTCAACCACTTAGCTGATTCTTACCAAACTTGGCAGGAATGTTCCTTGGGTGACCCTTTCCAAAACTTGTTCGTGAATTTTTGATTCGTCAAAAATTGTGGGCGTGGCAGGGCGGGGCTTATCGGACTTAGAGAAATAATTATAAAAATCTTTAAAAATCAATTATCTGGCCAATTTGAAGCAAACTTGGCAGGAATGTCCCTTGAGTGACTGTTTTCAACACATGTTCATGAATTTTTGATTGGGTGAAAAATGTGGGCGTGGCAGGGCGGGGCTTATCAGACTTTGCGAAATCATTGAATAATTCTTCAAAAATCTTCTTCTCCTCAAGCACTCAGCCGATTCTTACCAAACTTGGCAGGAATGTTCCTTGGGTGACCCTCTCCAAAACTTGTTCGTGAATTTTTGATTCGTCAAAAATTGTGGGCGTGGCAGGGTGGGGCTTATCGGACTTAGAGAAATCATATGAAAAATATTTAAAAATCAATTATCTGGCCAATTTGAAGCAAACTTGGCAGGAATGTCCCTTGAGTGACTGTATTCAACACATGTTCATGAATTTTTGATTGGGTGAAAAATGTGGGCGTGGCAGGGCGGGGCTTATCAGACTTTGCGAAATCATTCAATAATTCTTCAAAAATCTTCTCCTCCTCAACCACTCAGCTGGTTCTTACCAAACTTGGCAGGAATGTTCCTTGGGTGACCTTTTTCAAAACTTGTTCGTGAATTTTTGATTCGTCAAAAATTGTGGGCGTGGCAGGGCGGGGCTTATCGGACTTAGAGAAATAATTATAAAAATCTTTAAAAATCAATTATCTGGCCAATTTGAAGCAAACTTGGCAGGAATGTCCCTTGAGTGACTGTTTTCAACACATGTTCATGAATTTTTGATTGGGTGAAAAATGTGGGCGTGGCAGGGCGGGGCTTATCAGACTTTGCGAAATCATTGAATAATTCTTCAAAAATCTTCTTCTCCTCAAGCACTCAGCCGATTCTTACCAAACTTGGCAGGAATGTTCCTTGGGTGACCCTTTCCAAAACTTGTTCGTGAATTTTTGATTCGTCAAAAATTGTGGGCGTGGCAGGGCGGGGCTTATCGGACTTAGAGAAATAATTATAAAAATCTTTAAAAATCAATTATCTGGCCAATTTGAAGCAAACTTGGCAGGAATGTCCCTTGAGTGACTGTTTTCAACACATGTTCATGAATTTTTGATTGGGTGAAAAATGTGGGCGTGGCAGGGCGGGGCTTATCAGACTTCGCGAAATCATTCAATAATTCTTCAAAAATCTTCTCCTCCTCAACCACTTAGCCGATTCTTACCAAACTTGGCAGGAATGATCCTTGGGTGACCCTTTTCAAAACTTGTTCGTTTTTTGATTCGTCAAAAATTGTGGGCGTGGCAGGGCGGGGCTTATCGGACTTAGAGAAATAATTATAAAAATCTTTAAAAATCAATTATCTGGCCAATTTGAAGCAAACTTGGCAGGAATGTCCCTTGAATGACTGTTTTCAACGCATGTTCATGAATTTTTGATCGGGTGAATAATTTGGGCGTGGCAGGGCGGGGCTTATCAGACTTTGCGAAATCATTGAATAATTCTTCAAAAATCTTCTTCTCCTCAAGCACTCAGCCGATTCTTACCAAACTTGGCAGGAATGTTCCTTAGGTGACCCTTTTCAAAACTTGTTATTATCAATTATTAGGCCAATTTAAAACATTTTTATGCAGGAATGTCCCTTGAGTGACTTTATTCAACATGTATTCTTTTCGATTGGGTGACAAATGTGGGTGTGGTAGGGCGGGGTTATCAGACTTCCAGAAATTGTTAGATAATTCTTCAAAAATCTATTTCTCACTAACCACTGGACCAATTCTTACCAAACTTAACTTGGAAGATCTGCCTGGTGTTCATTTAAAGTGTAAAACTCATTTTATGAAATATTTAAGAAACAATGCCCATATATTTGAATTTTTTTCTGATTCCATTTATCAGTTTACAGTTTATATGAAATATCAAAATGCACAAACACATCACTTTTGGGGGGTATGATCACTTTCAGTGATTTTCTAGTTTTTTTTACACTGACAAATTTTAGTGTGACTATTCATATTCATAGAATAGGGTGACTAATCCAGTCACCAAGGCACTGGCTTCTGCAATAAACTTAGATTAACCCTTTCCCAAACAAGACCTGGTTTTGACGTCCCTGATAGAACAGGCTCTGGAAAACATTGAAACAAAAGAAGAAACTGCTGATAACCAGCAGTTTCTCCTTTTGTCTCAATATTTTCTGTGCCATATTTTACACAAATGATGTCTTTATTATCAGCATTTTTGTCGTCTATAGCAGCTTTGAAATTGGATCACCCTAAAATTTTGTTGTTTGGGAAAGTGTTAAATTTTTACATACATTTGGAGAATTATGTTAGTCTTATATCAGAACATTGTTCTGTTCCTATTTCAGAAAAACATGAAAAACGACAACAAGAGAAACAAATACCACGTGGCAGTGAAACAAGCCGAAATCGTCCCTCTCCCGGACCTATTAGATTATCCAAACAAGTGCCAGGACAAACCAAACAGATCTCGACACCACCACAGTCCTCTACACCTCGAGGGAGAAATGTCAGAATGCAACCATATCCTGTCAGTAAGCCTACAAAAACTCCTACAGCCACTAGTCAGAGAGTAAACAAAACTACCACAACCCCTCAGAGACAAAATGAGAGTGCCACAACCAGCCAGCAAGAAAACAAGTCATCCACTCCAGACGTTGCCACAATTAAGAAAGAGCCTATTGACCCTGAACTTGTAACCTTGCCAGATACAATAGAAGGTTATCAGATACTGAGAACTGAAACTGATCCTGCTGAGGGTGAACAAGATCAATCAAACACTGGTGATAAAGGAACGGATGAAAATAAACAAAATGGACAAACTGGACAAACTGATTCTACATCCAATGCTTCAGCAAATATTCAACAAACAAACGCAGCAATCTCAGGTGCTAATGCTAGTGCTAAACCTGGTGCTAGAAACATTGATAAACTGGGAGTTAAACCAGAAAGTGTGGCTGAAGGTGAACTAGATACAACTGATGCTGATATGGACGTATCAGTGAATATTGACGACAGTTTAGATATATCTGAACTAGAACAGCCTGGACCGTCAGGTCTGGCTTCTGGGGATGCGAGCAGCTTTGAGCAGTCTGATCAACTCAGTGAGTACATGTTTTAATTGTTTTGGCTTGTTTAACCCTTTCCCAAATGGCAAAATTTTAGGATGATCAAATTCAAAATTTGCTGAAGATGACAAAATGGATCTTGATAACGATTCAATTTGTGTAAAATATAGCAGAGAAAATATTGAGGCTAAATGATAAAATGCTGATTATCAGCATTTTCTTCTTTTGCCACAATGTTTTCCCAAGCCTTCTCTGTTAGGAACGTCAAAACTTGGACTTGTTTGGGAAATGGTTAATCCTATCCTACACATTCCCACACATTGACTCCTCAAAAGATAAAGGCTTCAGAAAATACTGTGGGAAATGAATAAATTATTTGTGAATGACAATCTATTTATTCATTTCCAACATAGTTTTCTACGCATAAAGACAGAAAATTATAAAATTTCATTGACTTTAAAGTCTTATCTGCAACATCTTTGAACTTGGATCAATCTAAAATTGTGTCATTTGGTAATGGGTTAATTGTTTTGGCTTATTTAATCCTTTCCCAATTTTCCAGTTTCTCAAAGGTAAAAGCTGGTCCAAAATCAATTCAACTTTCAAAAAAAAGCAGAATATTTGTCAGATTTTGGATAGAAAATTTAATAGAAAAGGTCAAAAGGATGAAAGTCTTTCAAAAGGTGATTTAGAACAAGGGATTTTACGGGAAAGGATTAAATCCACCCTTCTAACAATTCTAACATAGTACGCTTGTACTGAGCCACAGATAAGAGTGAATAAAGGCACTTTAACCCTTTCCCAAACGACAAAAGATTAGGGTGATCCACTTCAAGAATTGTCACAGATGAGAAAATAGAAGATAGAATTGGTGTAAAATATGGCATAGAAAATATTGAGACAAAAGGAGAAACTGCTGGTTATCAGCAGTTTCTTCTTTTGTCTCAATGTTTTCCCAAGCCTCTTCCATTGGGGACGTCAAAACAAGGTCTTGTTTGGGAAAGGGTTAACCCTTTCCTGAACAACAAAATTTTGGGTGTTCCAATTAAAAAGCTGCTGAAGACAGCAAAATGGACGTTGATAATGATTACATTTATGTGTGATACAGCATAGGATACATTGAGGCAAAAGGAGAAACTGCTGGTTATCAGCAGTTTCTTCTTTTGTCTCAATGTTTTCCCAAGCATTTTCTATAAGAGACGTCAAAACCAGGTCTTGTTTGGGAAAGGGATAAATACGTTCCTGAGTTGTTGGTAATCATTTGAATGGTTTCAATGAAATTGTTTGAATGGGTATTAACAACTAAGGTTCAAAAGATGAACAATAATTGATTTTTCATATTTTTGTATGAACAACCTATCTTGTCTGTACCTCTACTGATAATCATCAAGGCACGCATAACTCAGAGGCTACAGATAAAAGGGATGGTGGATGTTCAATATGGAATATTTCACTAAATGTTCATCAAACCCTATTTTGTGGGTACTCAATAGAATCGTCTCACTGAGACGATTCAAATGAGTACCCACAATATAGTGTATGGATTTGAAATAAAGATTTTGAATGTTTTCAGTTCACCCACTGACCCCCTTATCTGTTGCCCTAATCATAGATTAACTTTTCTTGCTATGACTGAAAACTGGAAAATGCAGTGTTTCCACTGACTTTCAAATTTGAGGGGTAAAACCATTATTTTACAGCATGCTTGTTCCTCCTGTATAACAAACATAGAAGGCCCCGCAAAAATTAGGGGTACAAGATTCAATTTGGGGGTAAAAAAAAACCATTTGGTGTTTTTTGGAATCCCGGAAATGACAGTAAACCTGATTTAAGCCATTACTGCACAGTGACGCCTTTTGACTCCCTTGCAAGATAAGGGCTAGAGGGAAATCATTATGGCAAATGAAAAAATTGCTTGGGACAAGCAATTTCTTCATTTTCCACAATGTTTTCTAACCCAAAATGGAAAGAGTTTTATGATTTCATCAACTAGAAATTGTCTTCTGCAACACAATTCAAATGGGAATAGTCCAAAGTTTAGCCGTTTATGTATTAGGGGCTGGTTCTGCGTATAAACAAGAAAATTCAATAGAATGAAGAATTTAGGAGCCAGACTTCATGAAATATTGTTGGTCCACCAGACATCCACCCGACATGTTGGGTAAAAATGGTTAACCCATTACCAGTTTGCAAAATTTCAGAATGGTCCAAATGCATAGATGTTGCAGACGGCACATCAAGTAAAAGGAACTTTTTATGCCCCTGTATCAAAAGATCAGCGGCATATTGGTTTACTCGTGTCTGTCTGTTTGTCTGTCTGTCTGTCAGAAAACTTAGCATTCGTCATTTCGGGGGGCATTTGTGTTTCACCAACACATCTAGTTTCAGTCTTATTTTTTTTTTCATGGAAAAAATTGTGGAAAATGAAGAGTGTGCTTGTCATTAGCAATTTCTTTGAATTTTCCACAATGTTTTCAAAAGCCTTAATCTTATGGGACGTCAAAATGAGGGAGTGGCTTGTGGTTTGGTAAATGAAACATACTTTATAGGACCAATTTTAAAGTTATTTCAACCATTTCAAAATGCTTAATCAATTGGGTATGGGAAAGATAGATCTTTTTATCTATCATTGTGAGTAGTATTTGACTGAACAAAACTAAAGAAGTTTCAAGAGATAGAAAATATCATCAACTAGACAACAAAAAGTTACATCGTTTTCATGTAACTTGTTATTCAGGGTTTCCACTGACTTTCAAATTTAGGAGTAAAAACTTTAAATTTTTACACCTTGATGCTTACAACCCCTCTATAAGATAGAAGGCTGCTTGCAAAAATTGGGGGTACAACAGAGTGTCCAAAACCCCCAAAAATGAATCTGGTTTTGTCCCCCAGGTTTTGCAAGGAGCCTTCTTTGTCTCTACATAGAGTTGGTACAAGCATGCTGTAAAAGTATGGTGTTTACCCCCAGATTTGAAAGTTGGTTTAAGCCCTTTCCCAAACGACAAAATTTTATGGTGATTCACTTCAAAAACTGCCTTAAATGACAAAAATAGATGTTATTAAAGATAGGATTTGTGTAAAATATGATATAGAAAATATTGAGACAAAAGGAGAAAATGCTGATTATCAGCATTTTCTTCTTTTGTCTCAATGTTTTCCCAAGTCTGTTTCCTAAAGGGGCGTCAAAACCAGGTCTTGTTTGGGAAAGGGTTAAACCCTGTACAAGATTAGATTATTGTCAAGTTATTGGTCTTCCTGCTGAAAGACTAGTTACCGGTAGTTCTGTTTAACGCATTACTGCACAGTGGCATCTTTTGGCTCCCTCACAAAAAATGCTTGGGAAACATTGTGGAAATATCTATGAAATTGCTTGTGACAAGCAGTTTCTTCATTTTCCACAATGGTTTGTAAACCAAATTTGAAATATTTTCAAAATTCAACAACTTGAAATTGTCGTCTGCAACGCCTTTCAAATTGGAACAGTCCAAAGAATGTTTGACTTTTTTGTCTGGTAATGGGTTAAAGGTTGAAGTTGACCTTGACCTTTTGAGTTTGAAAAACTTTTTGAAAAGCTGTTTTGTGACAAGCTCCCGTATAGGTGAGCTACGTTTTCTTGTAATCATTTTAGTTGATCATCAATCGTTTGATTCAATGTTTAGAACAAAATATTTGAAAAGCCTCATATTAACATATTAAGACATATTAAGGCCTGCCATTTTGAATGTAATTTATCCCATTACCACATGAGGACACCTTTTAACGCCTTACACTATAATAGGGCTGTAGATCGTTGGGTAAGTGGCGATCCGATCCGATCCACGATTCATGAGCAACGATTCACAAATCGGTCCACGAATCTCTACAGCTGCAAAAGTGGTCAGAAATCTTGATGCAGAAGACAAATTAAGTGTCAGTTATTCACATTATCTTCATTTCTCCCTAGGGGTTTTCATCTGCAGGGTATTGTGATCGCTTTTTGTCCGTCGTCCGTCTGTATGTCCGTCCGTCTGTCAACAATTTGGTGTTTACACTCTAGCATCTACAAATATAAGCCAATCTTAACCAAACTTGGTCAAAACATGTATGACCATCAGCTCTCGAATGAGTTCGAATTTGGGTCAGATCGGACTGGAAAGTCCGGAGTTATCTGCCCTTGAATGTAAAAAATAGATACTTTTGACATTGTTTACACTCTAGCATCTACAAATATTGACCAATCAATACAAAAGTTACACACAATGTTGGTGACCATAAGATCTCGCATGAGTTCGATTTTAGGTCAGATCGGACTAGAAAGTCCTGATTTATTTGCCCTCAAATTTGACAGAATTGTCGTTTTTTACCGTTTTCGACTTTGTTTACACTATAGCATGTACAAATATTGACCAATCAAGACAAAACTTTAAAACAATGTTAGTGACCGTAAGATCTTGGATGAGTACGATTTTGGGTGAGATCGGACCAGAAAGTGGGGAGTTATTTGCCCTTGGATGTAAAAAATAGCTACTTTTGACATTGTTTACACTCTAGCATCTACAAATATTGACCAATCAATACAAAAGTTGGACACAATGTTGGTGACCATAAGATCTGGAATGAGTTCGATTTTAGGTCAGATCGGACTAGAAAGTCCTGATTTATTTGCCCTCAAATTTGACAGAATTGTCGTTTTTTACCGTTTTCGACTTTGTTTACACTATAGCATGTACAAATATTGACCAATCAAGACAAAACTTTTAACACAATATTAGTAACCATAACATCTTGGATGAGTTCGATTTTGGGTCAGATCGGACCAGAAAGTCAGGAGTTATCTGCCCTTGAAAGAAAAAAAGCTACTTTCACATTGTTTACACTCTAGCATAGATCTACAAATATTGACCAATATATATACAAAAATGGACACAATGTTGGTGACCTTATATAAGATTTCGGATGAGTTTTTGTTTTGGTTTGGTCGGACAAGAATGTCCCGAGTTATCTGCCCTTGAATTTGACAAAATTGCTGTTTTCGACTTTGTTTTTACTCTAACAACCACTAAGTTAACCCTTTCCCAAACAAGACCTGGTTTTGACGTCCCTAATAGAAAAGGCTTTGGAAAACATTGAAACAAAAGAAGAAACTGCTGATAACCAGCAGTTTCTCCTTTTGTCTCAATATTTTCCAAGCAATATTTTACACAAATTTTATCTTCAATAACTTCAATATTGTCATTTGTGGCAGTTTTGGAAGTGGATCACCCTAAAAGTTTGACGTTTGGAAAAGGGTTAATGGTGACTAATCAAGACAAAACTTTGATCTTGGATATAATGGTTAATCACCATAAGATCATGGATGAGTTTGAACTTCAGCACAATTAGACAAGCAGTTGCTGAGTTATCTGCCCTTGAAATGGACAAAATTCTTGTTTTTGACTTTGTTTTCACAACCAGATACCCGGTATATTGACCTATAAAGAGGAAACAGGGACATAATGGTGATGACCATAAGTTTGTTTTCAGTCTTAATGTCACAAATATTAATTGATTCAAAGATAACTTTGGCTCATATCATCTTGGTTTAGGTGAGCGATATAGGACCATCATGGTCCTCTTGTATTGTTTTACATGAAAAAATCGATAATCCGTGATTGACATCGTCTAAACGGTCTAGTAGGCACGCGAGTTAGAAATTCCTTTGTGAAATCACGCGGCGGAAAGAGGAGATGCATCGGTGTTAAAACCATGTCAACAAAATCCCCGTAACTGCAGGTTGTTTTAAGCTGCAGTTATGAAGTTTTTGGTTGTAAAACAGCGATATCAAATAGACAATGCTTTCATTACGTCATCCCTTTTCCCGCGTTTACTAGCACACGCATTTCTTGTCAACAAACCGTAGTAAACATAGCCATGTTTGGATGACCTGCACCTGCTTGAAAAAGTCACGTGATATATATTGAGACTGGAAATTTCCACTGTTAGGAGAGTATTTTCAATACAATTTCTATCATCTACGTCATCAAATGACAAAGTTTTGTGTTGGCAGCGTTTCCGTTTATTTCGGCATGAAAAATGTAATGATGTATCTTTTTTTTTTTTTTTTTGATAATCGTAATGTGATATTAGAAATATAGAATTGTAAAAAACCGTGTATACATAAGAAAGTCATCTAGTGACACGAAGAATGTTCCACTATCAGTTACATTCTTATTTATAATTGGAAATTAGCTCTACCTTACATCATTTGTTTACTTCCATTTAGCCATTTGACAGTTAAAGTTCCGGTAAATTAAAATAAAACGCCTTACTGTTGATCTTTTCTGATATGTTTTAAGTGTTAAACATGTTTTTTTACTTTGTTGTAAAAGATCGCGATCCAGCGATCTCTTAGGTGACAATTAATCGTACTCGAATCTTTGATTAGATTCGTGAATATCCGAGCAGCCCTACACTATAAAGGCTTTAGAAAACTGTAAACAACAAGCAATTTCTTCATTTCCCACAATGTTTCTTAGATAGAAAGACCCAATAAATGTAAAATTCGATTTGTAAACTTGAATTTTGTCGTTTTCAAAACCTTTGAATTTAGACCAGTCAAAAATTTTGTCGTTTGGTTGCAGATGACTGTGAATGAATCTGATTGTCAGATTGAGAATTCTCTGAACATGCTTCTAATCACCATTTTGTTTGTTTTCTTCAATATTTTCCGAAGCTTTGATGCCTTTATACTGGTTGAGCTAGTCAAAAAGTGTAATTCTTGTTGAAATGGTCAGGCCTTTGAACCAAGTCTAATCTTAGATTACTTAGGAGTGAAAGCACAAGTTAAAGGTCCAAAGCTATTCATAAACCTGAAGGGTAACATCCCAATTGGTCTACTCCCATTTCGTCTACTGTTATTTAAGTACATTGAGTCCCAATTCGTCTACTGTCCCAACTCGTCTACTTTCATGTCAAATCATCAATAAACAACATTGCTTTTGTTTTAAGATCAGAAATTAAGTCAATATATTCACAAATACAAAAAAAATGCAAACAATTTAATATAAATAATAAAATATCATATTGATATACAAAGTATAGAAAAGGAGACGAAATGGGACTAATTTTGTCAATAATAGTAGACAAATTGGGAGTAGACGAATTGGGAGTAGACCAAATGGGATTAAACCATTTGAAGGTGTTGCAGATGAGCTCATCGTTGCTTTTCAACAAAACATTTTAGAATTACACAACAGTCCATTCAAATGGCTTATAATGTAACTTTATGAGTCTCAACCAATTATATGGCTGGTAAATGACAGTTAACCCTTTCCCAAACAAGACCTGGTTTTGATGTCCCTATTAGATAAGACTTTAGAAAACATTGTAACAAAAGAAGAAACTGCTGAGAAACAGCAGTTTCTCCTTTTGCCTCAATATTTTCTTAGCTATATGAATTGTACACAAATTGTATAGATCTCTTTAAACATCCTTTTTGTCGTCTGAAACTAGTTCAATATTTTGCCATTTGGGAAAGGGTTAAAAAGTGTTTGTGAATATGAACCCAGCTCTACTTCACTATGGACATGGAAGTTGCTAGATGTTGTACAGTCTTATGTAATAAATGGAACAGTTGGAAGTGAACTCTCAAACATGATGTTTGATTACTTAACCGCTTCCCAAACAACACAATTTTCGGATGATCCTCTTCAAAAACTGCAACAAATGACAAAATGGGTGTTATCAAAGATAGGATTTGCATAAAATATGACATAGAAAATATTGAGGCAAAAGGAGAAACTGCTGGTTATTCCAAGCCTATTGCACCAGGGACGTCAAAACCAGGTCTTGTTTGGGAAAGGGTTAAAAGCTGCTGTAGACGACAAAATTCATGTTAAAAAGGAGAGGATTTGTGTACAATATAGCACAGAAAATATTGAGACAAAAGGAGAAACTGATTACCAGCAGTTTCTTCTTTTGTCTCAATATTTTCCCAAACCTTTTCTATTAGGGACGTCAAAACTTAGCCTTGTTTTGGATAGATTTCAAGAATGATTAATTTATTACATGGTCAAAATCAAATAGGACATTAGGATAAAAAAGTTGAGCAGAAAATTGTGTCGTAATGATCTGGAAAAGAAAATAGAACCCAATAAAAAAAATTACTAAAAATGAGGCTTAAGAGCAGGAATAGAAGTGTAAAATGGTTTTACCACCTGAGCTCATTCCCAAACTGCAAAATTTGAACTTGTCCAAACTCAGATATGTTGATAATGTTTTTATGCCCCCGATAGGGAGGCATCATAAATTTGACTTGTCCGTCCGTCCGTCCGTCTGTCCATCTGTCCGTCCGCCTGTCTGTCCGTCCGTCATTCCGTCCAAAAACTTTAACATTGGCCATAACTTCCTTATTACTTAACATATTCGCTTCATACTTTACCACAACATTCCTTGGTACATTACCTTTCTGTAGGCACATACTTTGGTGACCTTGACCCCTG
Source organism: Fragum sueziense (assembly GCA_963680895.1). Lineage (NCBI taxonomy): Eukaryota > Metazoa > Mollusca > Bivalvia > Cardiida > Cardiidae > Fragum > Fragum sueziense. Next base: position 24,105,695 of record OY804608.1, read on the forward strand.
GATGATCTTGACCTTGAACATAGATTGGCCATAATTTAAAATCAAAGCGGTGTCGGGGGCATTGTCATCTTACAGTGACAGCTCTTGTTTGAGGTTAGAAGACATAGTGGGAAATGAAGAAATTGCTTGTCACAATATATTTCTTGATTTTTCACTATGTATTCCAAAGCTTTTATCCTGTGGGAAGTCAAAAACAGTCAATGTGTGGAAATGAGTTAATGTGAGAATGGGTTAACCCATTTTCAAACTACATAGTTTGGACCTGTTCAAATTTAAATGTGTTTTCAGTCCACAAAATTGATCTGACAACCTCAGTGAGAATTTTATTTGATTTGGTGGAAATATAAAAGAAAACATGAAAATTGCTGATAATTTTTCCAAGCTTTTACTCTGAGCCACAGGTGTCAAAAAAAATCATTTTTCAGGCCTGTAGGAAACAATTTCATATTGGGTGGGCTCAAGCCCCTTTGTCTGTATATTCGCGGGCTAAATTGGATTTTCCCTAAATTTTCAGTGTAAAATAGTAAGGATTCGGCATTTTTTGTTGAACATTAGGGGGGGGGGGGGGGGGGGGGGGGTTGCTTAGCATGGAAATTAAATGAAGAAATTGTTTGTGACAATCAATTTCTCAATTTGCACAATGTCTACTACCCCAAAAGACAAAAATAAGTAAAATTCCATTTACTCAATATTGTTGTCTGCAAGGTCTTTCAATTCGGACCAGTCTAAAAATTTGACATTGATCTTACATATGGTTTCTTGTTGCATTTCCTTTAACCCTTTCCCAAATGATAAAGTCAAACATATAGTTTTACATTTTGTGAACTTAGTTTTTAAGAACCAAAAGTTTTGAATTAAGTCAAAACTGGGATTAGATATTGAAACAAGTTCATGAGGCTTTTTGGAGCAAATTAGGGCTTCTAGTTCAACTTTTCCATATTCAAAGGCACTACAGCCAGCATAATGAATGTAATTAATATAAAAAGGTAATCAATGTTGAAGTAATGTTTACTTATAAATCATAGCTATCATGATTAGAGACCAGTATTTCTCTTTTGTTAGTGTGGTCACAGTCTCGTTCTAAAAATACTGCCTCTATCTGATTCTATGTAAAAACGAGTAATTTACAAACGGCATTTTCAGCCTAAATAACACATTAAATTGCCCAAAACTGTGTAAAAACTTAAAGCTAAATAGTTATATTTTGTTATGATAAAATACTTTTACCTTATACACGTTCTTTTCGTGTTAAATCTCTATTTTAAAAAAGTGGGTCAACTCTGCGTTTCTTTGTTTGAACTCGGTCGTTACCTTAGAAGGACGCGTGGGTATGTGTGATAAAATTGCTTTAGCACTGCCATTTATTAACGGATTTTCATAAATTTTATATCAAATAAAAGAGGGAAAATAGATCTATTCATCCGTGTATGTTAATACGATGAACCGATGAATTATGAGTCGATGATTAGGTATTCAAAATAGGTCATTTTACTCGGCTTCAAATGGCAAGAACTATGCGGCAGAAAAGCCTAGAAAAGCCTATATATGTTCTTCAACATCCTATCTATTCAAATAATAAAACATCTTGTGCTTTTAGCTTAGCGCATTCAAGCGCAAAGGCTTTAACAATGGGAAGTGCTTTTCAATTCCCCGTGATTTATCGATAATTTCTGTCTAATCTCCATTCATCCTCAATTTATTCATAAATGTTGACGACAGTGACTCAAAGAACATTCTTGCAAAGTTTGGTTGAAATTGGCCGAATGGTTGATTTATTAAGAATGATATCATGATTTCTCAAAGTTCGATAAGCCTTGCCCTGCCACGCCCATATTTTTTGACGAATCAAAAAATCGCGAACAATCCTTAAATATGGTCATTTAGGGAACATTCCCGTAAAGTTTTGTCAAAATCGGCCCAATGGTTAAGGAGTAGGATGTGTTTCAAGGAATAATGGGCGAACAGACGGACGGCGAGTGCCCACAATAGCTCATCTTGAGCACTTCTTGCTCAGTCCAAAGGGATTTACAAAATCGGCGATTCTCACGGGTTTCCTTAACATCCATTTAACCCTTTCCCAAACAGTAAAACGTTATAGTCATCCAACTCGAAAGCTGTGACAGGCGACAGAATGAGTGTACATAAAAGAAAATTAGATTCTTTCGCCTCAATCTTTTCACCTTCAATAAGATCCGTTCAGGACGTCAAAACCAGGTCTAACCAGGTCTTGTTCGAGAAAGGGTGAGGCAGCCAAAAATTAGATTGAATTTAGAGGTTGTTAAATGAGCATGTTCAAATGTATGGTGCTCTTTCGGGTAAATGTTTTGAAAGCCATAGGTATAATGTTAATAATCGATCACTTGAAAGTTTGAATTATTTTTTTGGTTTTGTAATTCCTATTTTATATGTCGTAAAATCTTGTTTTTATCGGAGGCAATGACACGGAAATGATATGCGCACAACGAAGCGCAGAAAATATTTACGCAAAGGGAGAAATTGTTGGTTATCGGCATGTTCTTCTTTTGTCTCAATGTTTTCCAAAACCTTTTCATATATGATCGTGAAAATCATGGCTTGTTCGGGGAAGGGTTGAAATAATGTAACAAATATTTATACAATTGTTGTTGGGTAGAAATTGAAGAACTAAATTGTTTGGTAGAATAATTTCGTCCTTTGTAAAACTTCAAAGGGGTGTAACTACTTTATTAAATGTCCGATTTTAAAAACGTAAGCAGTTTTGATTTCCTCTCATTCAGACCTTGAAAATGATATATAATTTGTTGAAGTTCTTTGAAAAATAAACAATAACGTAGTTCGGCAGAATTATCTCCCCTTTTTAAAAATCTGATTAAGCATTATTCCAAAACGCAATGTCCGATTTTCACAATTCAACCAGTTTTATGTTTCTCTCAATATTCTCTGTAAGCTGGTATATATTTTGTAGGGGATGGAATACTTTTGGGAAAAAGTGTGACCACCCTACTTTTGTTCCTGTAGAAATTAAGGGTCCTTTAAAAATGTAAGATGTTTTTATTAAAAAAAGGTTTTAAATATTTATCTGCTTTGTTGATTGCTTTATAAATAGCATTTTCCTCATAATGACACTTTTTCGTGCCCCCAGAAATGGTGTTTTTTGAAAACATTGTGGTAAATGAATGAATTGCTTCTGAAAATGTTTGTGACAAGTTAATTTCATTTCCTACATTGTTTTCTTCCAAAAAAGACCAGAAAATGTAAAATTACATCTACTTGAAATTGTCATGATCAGCATCATCTTTGAATTTGGACCACTTTAAAATTGCCCTGTCTAATAATGGGTTGATTTATTCCAGTTTGCTTGGGTTATCTTTTTGTTATGTGTATTGACTGAAAAGTAAAAACCTTGCTTAATTTGACTAGTGAATGCCAGTCAGAACTTCATTAATTAACCCTTTCCCAAACAAGACCGTGTTTTGACGTCCCTTATAGAAATGGCTTGTGAAAACATTGTGACAAAAGAAGAAACTGCTGATAATCAGCAGTTACTCCTTTTGTCTCAATATTTTCTGTGCTATACACAAATTCTATCTTAAACAAGGTCCATTTGTCGTCTGCAGCAGCTTTAAAATGTAAATTTTGAAATGACACTTTTTCGTGCCCCCAGAAATGGTGGTTTTTGAAAACATTGTGGTAAATGAATGAATTGCTTCTGAAAATGTTTGTGACAAGTTAATTTCATTTCCTACATTGTTTTCTTCCAAAAAAGACCAGAAAATGTAAAATTACATTCACTTGAAATTGTCATCAGCATCATCTTTGATTTTGGACCACTTTAAAATTTTGCCGTCTGTTAATGGGTTGATTTATTCCTGTTTCATATATACAAGCTTGCTGTGGTTATTAGCTCACCTGAGCATGAAGTGCTCAAGGTGAGCTATTGTGGTCACTCAATGTCCGTCGTCCGTCAGTCCGTCCGTCTGTCAACAATTTGGTGTTAACACTCTAGCATCCACAAATATGAGCCAATCTTGACATAACTTGGTCAAAATATGTTAGACCATAAGTTCTCGGATGAGTTCGATTTTTGGTCTGATCGGACCAGAAAGTCTGGAGTTATCTGCCCTTGAATGCGAAAAATAGCTAGTTTTGACTTTGTTAACACTCTAGCATCTACAAATATATACCAATTAAGATTAAACTTGGACACAATGTATATGACAATTAGATCTTGGACAAGTTTGATTTTGGTTATGATCAGACTAGAAAGTCATGAGTTATGTGCCCTTGAATTTGACAAAATTGCCATTTTTCGGCTGTTTTCGACCTTTTTTAGCTCGACTTTTCGAAGAAAATGAGAGCTTATACTGTCACCCGGGTGTCGGCGTTGGCGTCGGCGTCGGCGTTGGCGTCGGCGTCGGCGTTGGCGTTGCAACAAAGGTTAAAGTTTTTTCAAACATCAATAACTTCCATACTATCAATGGGATTCAACCCAAACTTGGAATACTTATTCACCATCACACCCTCTACCTCACTATCAGGGCCCATGACCCTGGGACCACTCTATTTGGAGTTATGCTCCCTTTATACTAAGCAACTTAGAAAGTCGAGCGCGCTGTCTTCGGACAGCTCTTGTTACACTCTAGAATCTACAATTATTATTTAATCAAGACAAAACTTGGAAACAATCTTGAGGACCATAAGACCTTGGATGACTTAGATTTTCAGTCTGATCTGATCAGAAAAACTAGAGTTATGTGCCCTTGAATTCGACAAAATTGCCATTTTCGGCTGTTTTTGACCTTGTTTACACTCTAGAATCTACAAATATTAATCAATCAAGACAAAATTTGGACACAATATAGGGGACCATAAGATCTCAGCTGACTTAGATTTTCAGTTGGATCTGACAAGAAAGTGGAGAGTTACATGCCCTTGAATTTGACAATTGCCATTTTAAGCTGTTTTCGATCTTGTTTACACTCTAGAATCTACAATTATTTTTCAATCAAGACAAAACTTGGACACAATGTCAGGGACTATAAGATCTCCAATGAATTTGATTTTCAGTCTGATTTTATTTGAAAGTCGAGAGTTATGTGCCCTTGAATTTGACAAAATTGCCATTTTCGGCTGTTTTTTACCTTGTTTACACTCTAGAATCTACAAATATTAATCAATCAAGACAAAACTTGGACACAATGTAGGGGACTATAAGATCTCAGCTGAGATAGATTTTCAGTCTGATCTGATCAGAAAGATGAGAGTTACGTGCCCTTGAATTTGACAAAATTGCCATTTTAAGCTGTTTTCGACCTTGTTTACACTCTAGAATCTACAATTATTTATCAATCAAGACAAAACTTGGACACAATGTTGGGTACTATAAGATCTCAGATGAGTTTGATTTTCAGTCTCATTTTATTTGAAAGTCGAGAGTTAGGTGCCCTTGAATTTGACAAATTTGCTGATTTTGACCTTGTTTTCACTCAAGAATTTACAATTATTGACCAATCAAGACAAATCTTGGACACAATGTTGGGGACCATAAGATCTCGGATGAATTTGATTTTCACATTTTTATTGACCATAAGTTAGTTTTCAGTAATACAGTCAAAAATATCAATTGAATTGAATAAAAGTGTTGCTCATATCATTTTGGTTCAGGTGAGCGATATAGGACCATCATGGTCCTCTTGTCTTTTTGTTGTGTGTATACACTGAAAAGTGAAAACCTTGCTTAAAGTTTACTAGTGAATGCCAGTCAGAACTTCCTTAATTAACCCTTTCCCAAACAAGACCTTGTTTTTACGTCCCTTATAGAAATGGCTTGGGAAAACATTGCAACAAAAGAAGAAACTGCTGATAATCAGCAGTTTCTCCTTTTGCCTCAATATTTTCTGTGCTATATTATACACAAATTCTATCTTAAACAAGGTCCATTTGTCGTCAGCAGCAGCTTTAAAATGGACATTTTGAAAAATTTGCTGTTTGGAAAAGGGTTAATGAACTTGAGTAGTTTTGTCTCTTCCAACAGTGACTGGTGGCAGCAAAGTGGATGAATCACATCATAAAATGGATACCCGGAGTACAACAAAGACAAAAATTGTTGAGAGGGATGTCATACCAGAAATAAACAGAGTGACAGCAAAGACAGCTTCAGATCAAGAAGAGGATTCTTGTTCAAACAACAAGCTTGTTAAAGACGGATATTTAAACAGTAAGCTTCCTGAAGACGAGCTTGGAATACCTGTATCGAGGTACAAGAGAGTTTTTGAGTGCATTAACAATAAAAATACTAACGAAAGTGAAACAAGGATTTCAGGCCGTAATGTTAGAACTAAAATTTCAAGAAAAACAACTTTGGATCAAAAAGACGTATCATGTTCAAACAATAACCTTGGTAAAGACATGCTTGAAATACCGGTGTCTAGGTACAAAAGGGTTTTTGAATGTTTAAATGATAACCGTACCAATGAAAGAGAAACAAGGATTGCAAGCGGTAACATTGGAACTGAAAATTCAGGAAAGACAACTTCCGATCAAAAAGACGGATCAAGTTCAAACAATAACCCTTGTAAAGACGAGCCTGGAATACCGGCATCTAGATACAAAAGGGTTTTTGAGTGTTTTGATGAAAGCCATACCAATGAAAGTGAAACAAGGATTGCAGGCGGTAACATTGGAACTGACAATTCTGAAGGAAAACCTAAGCCGTCTACTGATCAAGAAAACTGGTTTGAAGACATTGGCCCTACATCTGATGATCGCTGGTACGTTTCCGGGGACTTTCTTTATCTCTCGGGATTTCCTAAAATAGAACCAGCTGATGACGATCATGATGATGACACTGATTACACACCGGGTGAAGGAAGGAAGAGAAGAAGCAAGCGTCGGATGATGTCATCAGGAAACAATTCATCGGAAGATACAGATACTGATTGCAGTGGTACGCCTGTAATTAAACCGCAAAACACTTTGCCTATAATACAGAGACCAACAACTAGAAGGCAGACAGCTATTAAGAAGTCAGGCTTGCCACATTCACTGAATACTAGTAATCAACATCTGATTAAAGTTGAGCCAAACGAAAACAATGATAAAGTTGAAAGTGTTTCTCAGGATTTGCCACATCCATCAAGTACTAGTAATCAACAGCTGGTTAAAGTTGAGCCAAGTGACAACAATGATGAAGTAAGAAGTGTTCCTCAGGATTTAAATAAAGAACTCAGTGATGAAAATAAAGCGATTGTAAGAGTTTTGTTAGCTGCAAATAACACCAGCTTGCCACAATCACCAAGTAATGAACAGCTTCAAGGAAATGAGCAAAACACAAACACCAATGAAGTTACAAATGTTTGTGATAATAACACAGTTGAAGAATCTGCTGATGGACATAAATCTGAACTGCCTGAAAACAGTATTGTTAGAGACATAAATGTTCCAGCTATATTTATCAGAAAAGTAATTCGATTGGTGGAGGAAGAAAAAGGGAAAAAGACCTACAGACTACAAGACATGCGTCATGCCTGTATCTTTTGTAAGGAGCTGGTTGTAAACATACAAGTTCACTATATAAATAAACACAGTGATGAGAGGATGGTGACAGAAATTCAAAGTTTAAAACTTGATAAGAACAAAGATAAGCAATCATTAGCAGACGTTAAACTAGGCATCCTTAGATCAGCAGGGGACCACATTCATAATCTGTCAATTATTGAGAAAAAAGAGGGAGAATTACTCGTGTATAAGAGACCTGCATCTGAAAGTTTTGATCACCTGGAATATGGCCCTTGTCCATTGTGTAAGGACTGGATGTTAAAGACATTAGTCAAGAGTCATCAAACATCATGTCCTGCTTTATATTATACTGATGACCTCAAAAAACGCAACACTCATTAAATACCACAACTATTGTAGAAAAAAGAGGGAGAATTGCGTGTGTATAAGGGCCATTAAGGGGCCATCTGAAAGTTTGAATATGGACACTCACCCATTATACAAGCACTGGATGTTATTGGAATTGTTCAAGAATCACGAAACCTTGTGCCCTGCTTTATATTAAACGGATGACTTTAAAAAAGGCAACACTCATTAAATATCACAACTTTTGTAGAAAATAGGGGGAGAATTGCTCGTGTATAAGGGCCATTAAGGGGCCATCTGAAAGTTTGATCACCAGGAATATGGACACTTCTTGTTCATTATGTAAGCACTGGATGTTATTGGAATTGGTCAAGAATCACGAAACCTTGTGTCCTGCTTTATATTAAACGGATGACCTTAAAAAAAGACGCAACACTCATTAAATATCACTCCGATAATAAACTCCGATCTACAGGATTTTTTCACAAAAAATTTAACCAGGGATCTTTTTTGTTAGGTTAATTAGTGATATCTTGATGTTATTTTAGTGGAAAATTACACCAAAGGACAGGCAGTGTTAAGTCAAGTCACATTGGTTTAACCCATTACAGTAAAAAGTTTCAGACGACAATTCTATGCGAAGGAAATTCTACATTTTTAGTCTTTCTGGATGGAAAAATTTTTGGAAATGAAGAAATAGCTTGCAATTGCAAGCAATTTTTTCATCTTTACAATGTTTTCCTAAGCCTTTATTTTGTGAGGAATCAAACGCACCATTTTGTGGGATTGGGTTATTTAAGATCATGCTTCTTCAGTTTATTGGCTGTGTTCTATTGATTTGTAAAAACGTTTCTGCATTTTAACAAAATGTTAATTCAATCTTTTTCAAATAAGACCTAGTTTAGATATTTTAAAGACTTAATCTTTGGAAAGTAATCAGGGATTAGAAGAAATTACCGATAATAAGCATTTTCTCCTTTTCCCATAACCCTTTCCCAAACAAGACCTGGTTTTCACATCTGCAATAGAAATGGCTTGGGAAAACTTAGAGGTCTACAAAAGAAGAAACGGCTGATAACCAGCAGTTTCTCCTTTTGTCTCAATATTTTCCGTGCTGTATTATACACTAATTATATCTTTTTTGTCCTTAGCAGCAGCTTTCAACTTGGATCATCCTAAAAATTTGTTGTTTGGGAAAGAGTTAAAATTTGTTTTAAAAGTTTTCTTTAAAATTTTGTTGTTTTTGAAAGTATTAACAAAATAGATCATGTTCAGTTTGTAATTTTGAAATTTGTTCAATATTTCTTTCATAAAAGTTAAAGAAAAGAGTCTATAGTTATTTGTGTCTGAGTTGTTGTATCATAGTAATGGCAACATCACAAGAGAGAAATACAGGCCAGCAGAAACAGGGCTTTCACCTACTTTCAAATCTTTGGGTACACACCATACTTTTAACCCTTTCCCAAACAAGACCTGTTTTTGACGTCCCTAATAGAAAAGGCTTGGGAAAACATTGAAACAAAAGAAGAAACTGCTGATAACCAGCAGTTTCTCCTTTTGTCCTAATATTTTCTGTGCCATATTTTACACAAATCATATCTGTGATAACATCCATTTTGTCATTTGTGGCAGTTTTTGAAGTGGATCACCCTAAATTTTTGTTGTTTGGGAAAGGGTTAAAGCATGCTTGTACCCTCTCTATGTTAGACAAAGAAGGATGCTTGCAAAAGCTAGATTCATGTTGGGGGTTAAAACCCACTTGGAGGTTTTTGGACACCCAATGACTGATGACTAATTTTCGGTGGAACATTTTTTGGGGTACACACCATACTTTTAAAGCATGCTTGTACCCCCTCTATGTTACACAAAGAAGGATGCTTACAAAAGCTAGGGGTACAAGATTCATTTTTGGGGTTAAAACCCATTTGGAGGTTTTTAGACACCCAATGACTAATGACTAATTTTCGGTGGAGCATTTTATATTTTAGCTGGATCTGGATATAGCATTTCAGAGCACCATGGATCCAGATCAGCTTAAGGACAGATCCTCCAGTTGTTACTGCGCAACTTACTGCGCATATCCTAAAATTACGAAATAAAGCTGTTTCAGTAATTGGCCTTTTCAGCAAATGTATTTTTTACATTTAGTTAATGTTTGGTTGATAAATGACAAGACTCTTTACGGTTATTTCAATTTTCTCTGTTTTGTCACTTAAAGTGTAATAGTACTCGGATGGTAGATTTCGCTTTCTGTTACGCGTTCAACATGTGGCGTTCGCGATAGGAACTGGAACAACAAAAGTAAAGTGGTGCCTTTATGAGCTAGTCCGCTTCAGATGGACACAAAATATGACACTTTTTATTATCTAGAGCTGGTAATAAGGAAGAAAATGGATAAAAAAACTGAAACAATTTCGGACAGAGCCGCAAAAAGTAAACCAAATTTTACTTATAACTAAGAAAAACGCTTGGTTTGATATATTTTTCTTTTTTTGTTTTTGTAGGTATGACAAAGCACTGTGTCTATACCAAAAAAGAAAAAAATCTTACCGCTGGAATATTTTTTATAATCAGAAACGTTGCGAAAAAAGAGCAATTTCAACTACTTTTGAAAGAATGTTTTACTAAAAATTTCAAAGTCATCACTAAATTTTCCCAAATTGATACTCATTTAGACAGAATAAAACATATTCAACACAATTAATAATTATTTATGTAATTCTATTCATTTCGAAGACCTTTTTTGTGGGTATATAAGTGACACCTCATTTTTGCAATTTCAGACAAAAGTAGTCTCCCTTGAAATCCAATAACTTTTTATTTCGCTTGGTGACCTGTAGTTTTTAAGTCATTTTTTTACTTCTCATATATTTAAATATCAGTACAGAAAAAATAAAAAAAATCTTACCGTAGGAAATAAATGGAGGATCTGTCCTTAACTCTTTTCCAATGACAAAATTTCAGGGTGTTCCAATTTGAAAGCTGCTGCAGACAACAAAATTAAGATTGAAAACCATTGTATTTTTGTAAAATATAGCATAGGTAATATTGAGGCAAAAAGAGAAACTGCTGCTTATGAGCAGTTTGTTCTTTTGCCGCAATGTTTTTTCCCCAAGCCTATTCTATTTTGGACGTCAAAACCAGGTCTTGTTTGGGAAATGGTTAACCCTAAGTGGAGTCTGACCAGGGGCCATGATTTTTGTCGAGCCCGCTTGCGGTGAGCTCGACATAGTTGTCACAATGGCGGTTCGGTGTATGTGCGTTAGTGCGTTAGTGCGTGCGTGCGTGCGTTAGTGCGTGCGTCCGTCCGGATGGAGCTTGTCCGGGCCATAACTTCACCATGGATGGAGGGATTCAGAAAAAACTTGGCACAAATGTCAAGCTCAGTAAGGCGGAGTGTCGCGTGCAAGAACCAGATTCCAAGCTCAAAGGTCAAGGTCAAACTTGGAGGTCAAATGTCAAAAATGAGATTTTTGCTTGTCCGGGCCATAACTTCACCATGGATGGAGGGATTCAGAAATAACTTGGCACAAATGTCAAGCTCAGTAAGGCAGAGTGTCGCGTGCAAGAACCAGATTCCAAGCTCAAAGGTCAAGGTCAAACTTGGAGGTCAAATGTCAAAAATGAGATGATTTTTGCTTGTCCGGGCCATAACTTCACCATGGATGGAGGGATTCAGAAATAACTTGGCACAAATGTCAAGCTCAGTAAGGCAGAGTGTCGCGTGCAAGAACCAGATTCCAAGCTCAAAGGTCAAGGTCAAACTTGGAGGTCAAATGTCAAAAATGAGATGATTTTTGCTTGTCCGGGCCATAACTTCACCATGGATGGAGGGATTCAGAAATAACTTGGCACAAATGTCAAGCTCAGTAAGGCGGAGTGTCGCGTGCAAAAACCAGATTCCAAGCTCAAAGGTCAAGGTCAAACTTGGAGGTCAAATGTCAAAAATGAGATGATTTTTGCTTGTCCGGGCCATAACTTCACCATGGATGGAGGGATTCAGAAATAACTTGGCACAAATGTCAAGCTCAGTAAGATGGAGTGTCGCGTGCAAGAACCAGATTCCAAGATGAAAGGTCAAGGTCAAACTTTGAGGTCAAATGTAAAAAATGAGTTGATTTTTGCTTGTCCGGGCCATTCCTTAACTTGGCACAAATGTCAAGCTCAGTAAGGCGGAGTGTCGCTAAGTATTTTCTGAATCTAGAATGTTTTCTCTACCTTACAATATTTTCGTTTTCTAAATACGACATCGGATGGACTTCTGCTTGGTCTGGTATATTTCTCGGAATTTGGTTTTATGGACTTAGCATAACGTCCCTTTTAGCGTGACGGGTCACATATGTATACTCAAATTAATCCATTCTGGTATCTCGTTATAAATACATAGACATGTAATATTTTGTGAACAATAAACTGTCTCACCATGATCCCCATCATTCCAACTTATTTTGTCCCCACTTTTACAACGCCATTGTAATGACAGCTGTAGACATAGGTATGGTCTTCTTTCTTCAAAATGAGCGGGCTCGACATGTTGCCCTTCGGCATCTAGTTTCTAAATTGATTCTCTTCAGCATATTTACATAACCAACATTTTGATTGGATGAGACCTATGTCTTGGCCAATCAGATTTATTGTTGTATAATTTTAAAGCTTCTCTGCCTTAGACTGGTTGATGAATACCACCCTAGGATCCATTTTGCTCTAATGGTTCCTTTGTATATGGGTAATGAAGAAGCTAAAAGAGAATAGCACAGATCCTAATCAGACAGCTTATGTGCGGGCTGATCTTGATCTATGGTAGTCTCAAATGCCTTAACCCCCCTACAAAAAAATGTTCAAGAACGCATTGTTAGTTCTTGAACTGTTCTAGAATGTTCTAGATCGTTTAGTGGCAGTTGTAGAACAGCCATTTAACGATCTAGAATGTTCTAGAACAGTTCTTGAACCAAAATGAACTTTTTGTAGGGGTCATTAGATCTACCACATGGTGATGCCTTTTGACACCCTGACAAGTAAAGTTGTGGGAAAACATAGTGGAAAATGAAGAAATTGCTTTTGACGAGCAATTTCTTCATTTTCCACAATGTTTTCTACCCCCAAGTAGAAATATTTTTTAAATTTCATCAAGTGGAAATTAGCGTTTGCAATGCCTTTCAAAATGGACCAACCTAAAATTTTGCCGTCTGGTAATGGGTTTAGGGATCTTGTCCCAGATTCAGGCTCATTGATAAAGCTGTAAAACTACTTGATTTAGAATCCACTGTCTTTCCTAAGTCATTCAATGTACAGAAAACAGTAGTAAATTAGCGACTCCCCCACCAGTACTGAACCACAACATCGTTACTGAGCCTCCAGCTGTTCGCCCGGCCACATAGTTTATCATCAAACCATTGATGGGAAATAGTTTTGTCAAAAAGGATGTTTGAGGGGGCCTATTGAACCCAAGACCTCATGACTAATGTCCAATGAGCTACCATTTGCGCTGTGGGCCGGTTGCAAGCTTTGAGGAGAAATATTTGTATAATTGTTTGAAACATGTTTGTGTGAGAAAATATAACTGAAGTGACTACTCCTTTTGTGGGAAAAGGAATGCAAACTTTCTCTGTAAAAGTTGTTGGACTAGTCTTTAGTGATATCTAAATGATTAAGAAGGCTGTGGAAAGCATCGTGGAAAATTAATAATTTACTTGCGACAAGCAATTTTTTCATTTCCCACAATGTTTTCTATAAAAACACCATAAAAACTGTAAAAATTAGTTCTAATAGTCTGTATGTGAGAAAAGACAACTTTGAACTGACTGCTTCATTTGTTGAAATTTGGTTGGGATGGATTGAAAAGCTGTGAATTAATAATGTCTCTTACAGGATTGTTCAGAAATGTGTCAAAAGTCATGTCAAATTGTTTATTTTTGAGAAATTGATGAATTTGAAGTTACTGTTCCATTTATGGGAAAGGGGGACACATCAGTTGGACAGAAAAACTGTTGATTGTGGCTTTGATGGGTTTGTTAAGTTAATGTATGTACCATTGTTACCTGTGCTGCAGTTTATATGTACCTGTGCTGCAGTTTATCGCCTTTTGTGGCAATCACGCCAGGATAATACTAGGAGTCAGAAAATATTCACGATATTGAGTTTTACAGTTTAAACTAAAGTTTGAACTGACTAACCTTTGAAAATTTAACTTTATTAGTCCCCCACCGGTTACCGGTTGGGGGACTATAGGTTTGCTCGATTCCGTCTGTCCGTCCGTCCGTCTGTCCGTCCGTCTGTCGGTCTGTCCGTCACACTTTTGTCCGGGCTATATCTTCTAAACCATATGTGCTAACAACTTCAAACTTGGTACACTTATAGATCTCATTAAGGAGAAGTGTCATGATCAAGAACCGTTACTCTGCCACGCCATCTTTTTGAGTTATTGCCCTTTGTTGTTTTTACCCTTACATTCTTGTCCGGAACGTATCTCCTAAACTATGTGTGCTAGCAACTTCAAACTTTGTACACTTATAGATCTCATTGAGGAGAAGTGTCATGTTTAAGAACCATAACTCTGCCACGCCCACTTTTTGAGTTATTGCCCTTTGTTGTTTTTACCCTCGCATTCTTGTCCGGAATGTATCTCCTAAACTATGTGGGCTAGCAACTTCAAACTTGGTACACTTATAGATCTAATTAAGGAGAAGTGTCATGTTCAAGAACTATAACTCTGCCACGCCCTTTTTTTTGAGTTATTGCCCTTTGTTGTTTTTTGCCTTACATTCTTGTCCGGATCATATCTCCTAAACTATGTGTGCTAGCAACTTCAAACTTTGTACACTTATAGATCTCATTGAGGAGAAGTGTCATGTTTAAGAACCGTTACTCTGCCACGCCCACTTTTTGAGTTATTGCCCTTTGTTGTTTTTACACTTACATTCTTGTCCGGAACATATCTCCTAAACTATCAGACATTGCGAAAGATGTCGGACCGCGGACATTGTCCGATAGTTTTGACTTCGGTCCGATTGAAAATTCGATACCGTCGGTCCGTATGTCCGACATATTTTGACCATTTTGCTTTTTAGCTCACCTGAGCACGAAGTGCTCAAGGTGAGCTATTGTGATCGCTTTTTGTCCGTCGTCCGTCTGTCCGTCTGTATGTCCGTCCGTCCGTCCGTCCGTCCGTCTGTCAACAATTTGGTGTTTACACTCTAGCATCTACAAATATAAGCCAATCTTAACCAAACTTAGTTAAAACATATATGACCATGAGCTCTCGGATGAGTTCGAATTTTGGTCAGATCGGACTGGAAAGTCCGGAGTTATCTGCCCTTGAATGTAAAAAATAGCTACTTTTGTCATTGTTTACACTCTAGCATCTACAAATATTGACCAATCAATACAAAAGTTGGACACAATGTTGGTGACCACAAGATCTCGGATGAGTTTGATTTTGGGTCAGATCGGACCAGAAAGTCAGGAGTTATCTGCCCTCAAATTTGACAAAATTGTCGTTTTTTACCGTTTTCGACTTTGTTTACACTATAACATCTACAATTATTGACCAATCGAGACAAAACTTTAACACAATATTAGTGACCGTAAGATCTTGGATGAGTTTGATTTTGGGTGAGATCAGACTAGAAAGTGAGGAGTAATCTGCCCTTGAATGTAAAAAATATCTACTTTTGACATTGTTTACACTCTAGCATCTACAAATATTGACCAATCAATACAAAAGTTGGACACAATGTTGGTGACTATAAGATCTCGGATGAGTTTGATTTTTGGCTTGATCAGACCAGAAAGTCTTGAGTTATCTGCCCTTGAATTTGACAAAATTGTCGTTTTAAACCGTTTTGACTTTGTTTACACTGTAGCATCTGCAATTATCGACCAATCAAGACAAAACTTTAACACAATATTAGTGACCATAAGATCTTGGATGAGTTTGATTATGGGTCAGATCGGACCAGAAAGTCAGGAGTTATCTGCCCTTGAAAGAAAAAAAGCTACTTTTGACATTGTTTACACTCTAGCATAGATCTACAAATATTGACCAATATGTGCAAAAAATGGACGCAGTGTTGGTGACATTATGTAAGGTTTTGGATGAGTTTTTGTTTTGGTTTGATCGGACCAGAATGTCCGGAGTTATCTGCCCTTGAATTTGACAAAATTGCTGTTTTCGACTTTGTTTTTACTCTAACAACCACAAAATTAATGGTGACCAATCAAGAGAAAACTTTGAACTTGGATATAATGGTTAATCACCATAAGATCATGGATGAATTTGATCTTCAGCACAATTAGACAAGCAGTTTCTGAGTTATCTGCCCTTGCAATGGACAAAATTCTTGTTTTTGACTTTGTTTTCACTCTTTACAACCAGATACATGTATATTGACCTATAAAGAGGAAACAGGGACATAATGTTGATGACCATAAGTTTGTTCAGTCTTAATGTCACATATATTAATTGATTCAAACATAACTGTGGCTCATATCATCTTGGTTCAGGTGAGCGATATAGGACCATCATGGTCCTCTTGTTTTCAATACCTCGCGTTTGCATAATTATGGAAGCTTATAACCAAAATATTTGTCATTCTGTTTGCGAGAAAATTGATAAACAACAAAGTACGAAGGGACGGCACTATTATATCGTGGTTTTGCCGATTATTTCCCTTGATTTGTAAACCGGATTGTGGTTGGCTGAAACAGGTATTGATTAGCCAATCGGAATACATATTACTTTTACTGTCGTAGTATAATGGCGTCCCTTAAATATTTCGAGGGTGCAAAGTGAATTGTCTAATTTTGAAAGGCTTATGGACTATGGGCGTGAATGATTAGAGTGTCAGTCATGTTTTTATATCTTCAGAATAAAAAAGGTGGTTACATGTTATTTTTCCTTGTTTTTTTCGGTCTGACAGATTTGTTTTCGGTCTGACAGATTTTTCAAGCCTGTCAGACCGAATGTCTGACAGTTTTTTTGAGCTTTCGCAATGTCTGAACTATGTGTGCTAGCAACTTCAAAACCATAACTCTGCCACGCCCACTTTTTGAGTTATTGCCCTTTGTTGTTTTTACCCTCGCATTCTTGTCCGGAATGTATCTCCTAAACTATGTGGGCTAGCAACTTCAAACTTGGTACACTTATAGATCTAATTAAGGAGAAGTGTCATGTTCAAGAACTATAACTCTGCCACGCCCTTTTTTTGAGTTATTGCCCTTTGTTGTTTTTTGCCTTACATTCTTGTCCGGATCATATCTCCTAAACTATGTGTGCTAGCAACTTCAAACTTTGTACACTTATAGATCTCATTGAGGAGAAGTGTCATGTTTAAGAACCGTTACTCTGCCACGCCCACTTTTTGAGTAATTGCCCTTTGTTGTTTTTACACTTACATTCTTGTCCGGAACATATCTCCTAAACTATGTGTGCTAGCAACTTCAAACTTTGTACACTTATAGATCTCATTGAGGAAAAGTGTCATGTTCAAGAACAAACTCTGCCACGCCAACTTTTTGAGTTATTGCCCTTTGTTGTTTTTAGCCTTACATTCTTGTCCGGATCATATCTCCTAAACTATAAGTGCTAGCAACTTCAAACTTGGTACACTTATAGATCTTATTGAGGACAAGTGTCATGTTTAAGAACTGTTATTCTGCCACGCCCACTTTTTGAGTTATTGCCCTTTGTTGTTTTTACCCTTGCATTTTTGTCCGGAATATATCTCCTAAATCATAAGTGCTAGCAACTTCAAACTTTGTACACTGATAGATCTTATCAAGGACAAGTGTCATGTTTAAGAACTGTTTTCTGCCACGCCCACTTTTTGAGTTATTGCCCTTTGTTGTTTTTAGTCTTACATTCTTGTCCGGATCATATCTCCTAAAGTAAAGGTGCTAGCAACTTCAAACTTTGTACACTTATAGATCTCATTGAGGACAAGTGTCATGTACAAGAATTGTTACTCTGCCACACCCACTTTTTGAGTTATTGCCCTTTGTTGTTTTTACCTTTATATTTTTGTTCGGAACATATCTTCTAAACCATAAGTGCTAGCAACTTCAAACTTGCTACACTTAGAGATATCATTGAGGACAAGTGTCATGTACAAGAACTGTCACTCTGCCGTGTCCACTTTTTGAGTTATTGCCCTTTGTTGTTTCTATCCTTACATTTTTGTCCCGAACTTATCTCCTAAACCATAAGCCCTAGCAACTTCAAACTTTGTACACTGGTAGATCTCATTGAGAAGAAGTGTAATGCTTAAGAACTGTTACTCTACCACATCCATTTTAGTTATTGTCCGTTGTTTTTTTTTTATCCTTACATTTTTGTCCTGACCATATCTCCTGAGCCATCAGTGCTAGTAACTTCAAACTTTGTACACTTATAGATCTCATTGAGGACAAGTGGCATGTACAAGAATCATTCTTCTCCGTCCACTTTCCGAGTTATTGCCCTTGGTTGTTTTTACCCTTATATTTTTGTTTGGGACATTTTGTCCAAAACCTAATGTGCTAGCAACTTCAAATTTTGTATACAGTTATAGATCTAGTAAGTAGGAGATACATTATAAGAAAGGATTTTTTGTTATCCGGTGGGGGACTCCTGTATTGCATCGTAATCCGACATGCACTTGTTTTCCTCAAGCTGTGAGAAAGAATTATTATTATGAAGTGACAGAGTATTCTCCCAGCTGTTATGATGATGATGTCAATACTTTATTGGCAGACTCCGCCTCAGACGACACAGGTGAACTAGACAACAAACCCTTCCAGTTCAATTATGTAATCACCGAACCTGCCGACAATGATGGTCTGTCAAACGCGGATTCTCCTGTAGTACAGGGCAATAAGAGTTTTGATTCATCAACTTATGGCGACTTGAGCAAGTTCTGTATGCAGACCGAGGATCAAGCTACCATCAAGCAAATGAGATGGGCTACCAAATTATTACAAGGTACTGTTTAAAGAATCAACTTAGATTGACAGTGATGTTCGACTTGTATTTAAAGCAGTAAACCCATTACCACTTAGTGACACCACTGACACCCCTAGAGATAGATGCTTTGGAAAGCATCACAGAGAAGGAAGATATTGCTTATGACAAGCAGTCTCTTCATTTCCCACAATGTTTTATACCCCCAAAGACCAAAATATGTAAAATTCCCTCACCTGAAATAGTCCTCTGCATGATCTTTCAATGTAGACCAGCCTGACATGGTGCTGTTTGGGAAAGAGTTAATCCATCCACAGACAGCATCATTTTGGTCAGTTCAAAATATATAGGTGTAAGTTTTGGATGATAAAAATCATCCTAATCAAATTAGAATGTATACATATCGCACAGAAAAATATTGAGACAATAGGAGAGCTGATTATCCACTTTCTTCTTTTGCTTTATTAATCTGCAAAACAGAGAAAAAATTAAGTATCACCCAAGGCTTGCTTGGTTACTGGTTAATTTATAATTGATGGTACGGTAAACATCACTGTCAATCTAGGTTGATAAAATTCATGTTGTAATTATTTTGTTCTGTAATTGCATTGTCATTATTTTGTTCTTCTGTTTGTATTTACATTGTAATTGCTTAGTTCACTGTTCTTGCCTTACGTTTGAGAAAATGACCTATGACCTAAGTCCTTGAAAGATTGACCACATAGTTTTACCTTGTTTCCAAAGATGTAATTTTGTCTAATTTTGTGAACAATTGGATATCTACTGTCAAACTTCATTTAGGACCTTGGCTTCTGACCTTATGACCTTGAACTTGAGACACCAACCTTACTTTACAAAAATCAAAGGTTGGCCCAACATTAAAATTTTGTGCACTGCTAGAGAAGGAGCCTTGATTTAAGGTAGAATACCGGGAATGTGGCTATTTTGAGATTCACAAAACATCAGATTTTTTTCGAGCGTTGTCGTCACGTATCCGAACCTTATAATTCGGGCGTGAACGTAAACTTCTGGTGGTGTTTTCGACCGCGCCTGATTGATTCCGTGTCGTGCGAATCTCAATAGGGGAATACTACCTTGAACAGATGTATACCTCCTGCCCCTAAAACCTTTCATTTGGATCTTGACTTTGTGACCTTGACCTTGGATTTTGACATTTTGTTGTGACTGGCTTCCATGATGGTATGATACATTGTCTGTGGGCAGTTCTTCTTTCTATTCTCCTTTTGAGTTCTTTGTAATTTTTTCTTTTAATAATGTTGTTTGTGTTTTATTCAGTAGTATAAAAGATACTGCATTGTAAATAGATAGTTTGCATGTTCCCATATCATTTCAAATCCTGGCTAGGCTAATTCATTTTGTGACTTAACAAAAGTAATGTTTCTCTCTCCAATGACTTTTTATACGCCGCCGGAGGCGGACGTATATTGGCGTCATCTTCTCCGTCTGTCCGTCCGTCCGTCTGTCCATCCGTCCGTCCGTCCACTTTTCTTGTCAACGCAACTCCTCCTAAGTTTCTGGCTGGATCTTCTTGAAACTTGGTCAATGTTATCACCTCAATTGGTAGATGTGCATGAAGGAAGGATTTTATGGTTCATCGATTTTTGCCTGAGTTATGCCCCTTAAAAACTTAGTCTCTGGGGCTTATTGAAATTGCAGCCTTGTCAACGCAACTCCTCCTAAGTTTCTGGCTGGATCATAATGAAACTTGGTCAATGTTATCACCTCAATTGGTAGATGTGCATGAAGGAAGGATTTTATGGTTCATCGATTTTTGCCTGAGCTATGCCCCTTAAAAACTTAGTCTCTGGGGCTTATTGAAATTGCAGCCTTGTCAAAGCAACACCTCCTAAGTTTCTGGCTGGATCTTAATGAAACTTGGTCAATGTTATCACCTCAATTGGTAGATGTGCATGAAGGAAGGATTTCATGGTTCGTCGATTTTTGCCTGAGTTATGCCCCTTAAAAACTTAGTCTCTGGGGCTTATTGAAATTGCAGGCTTGTCAACACAACTCCTCCTAAGTTTCTGGCTGGATCTTAATGAAACTTGGTCAATGTTATAACCTTAATTGGTAGATGTGCATGAAGGAAGGATTTTATGGTTCATTGATTTTTGCCAGAGTTATGCCCCCTTCAATCTTAGTCTCTGGGGCTTATTGAAATTGCAGCCTTGTCAACGCAACTCCTCCTAAGTTTCTGGCTGGATCTTAATGACACTTGTTCAATGTTATCACCTCAATTAGTAGATGTGCATGTAGGAAGGATTTTATGGTTCATTGATTTTTTCCAGAGTTATGTCCCCTTAAAACTTAGTCTCTGGGGCTGAAACTTGGTGGCTGTTATTACCTTAATTGGTAGATGTGCATGAAGTAAGGATTTTGTGTTCATTGATTTTTGCCTGAATTATGCCCCCTTCAATCTTAGTCTCTGGGGCTTAATGATATTTTAGCCTTGTGAACGCAATTCCTTCCAGGTTTTTCACTGGATATTTATAAAAATCTTTTTGTGAACACAATTTTTTACAGGTTTTTCAGTGAAAATTTATAAATCCTTGTCAATGTCATTTTTTTGTCTCAAGTTTTATAAGTGGCGGCGTATATTGTGACGATGGCACTCTTGTTAAATCATCTAAATGGGATGAGCAGCCAGCGCCTGAGATTGGATGTTGAGTGTGTAGTCCAAGCAGGAACACATAGTTAGGTGCACTAGTACTACCAGTCAAAATATAACTGTAATTTTTAGCTCCACTGGCCGAAGGCCAGCGGGGCTTATGTCATGGCCCTGTGTCCGTCGTGCGTCCGTGCGTGCGTGTGTGCGTCCGTCCGTGCGTAAACAATTTTCAAACATCTTATTCTCCAAAACTACTGGACCAATTTCAACCAAACTTCACCAGAATCATCCTTGCATGAATCTCTACCAAATTTCTTCAAAGAAATAAAATCCGTGCAGAACTTGAATTTTAATTAATTTAAGTTTAAATTTTCGAAAAATCTTTAAAAATTCTTCTTCTCCAAAACTACTGGACCAATTTCAACCAAGCTTCACAGAAATCTTCCTTGCATGAATCTCTACCAAATCCCTTCAAAAGATTTAAATCCGCGCAGAACTTGAATTTTAATTAATGTAATTGATTTAAATTTTAGAAAAATCTTTAAAAATTTTTCTTCTCCAAAACTACAGGACCAATTTCAACCAAACTTCACACGAATCATCCTTGCATGAATCTCTACCAAATTCCTTCAAAAGAATAAAATTTATGCAGAACTTGAATTTTAATTACTTTAATTGAATTGAATTTTCGAAAAACCTTTAAAAATTCTTCTCCAAAACTACTGGACCAATTTCAACCAAACTTCACAGAAATCTTCCTTGCATGAATCTCTACTAAATTCCTTTATAAGAATAAAATCCATGGAGAACTTGAATTTTGATTAATTTAATTGATTTAAATTTTCGAAAAATCTTTAAAAAAATTCTTCTCCAAAACAACTGGACCAATTTCAACCAAACTTTACAGAAATGTTCCTTGCAGTAATTTGTTCATAATTCCTTCAAAAAAGTAAATTCTATGTAGAATTTAAATTTTAATTTATTTAATTAAATTAAATTTTCGAAAAATCGTTAAAAATTCTTCTTCTCCAAAACTAATGGACCAATTTCAACCAAACTTTACAGAAATGATCCTTTTATTATTATTATTTATTAAAAATCTTTTTTTTCCAAAACTACTGGACCAATTTTAACCAAACTTCACATGAATCTTCATTGCATTTATCTCCTCTAAATTCCATAAAAAAATTAATTTCCGTGTAGAACTTTAATTTAAATAAAATTTAATTAAATTGAATTTTCGAAAAATTGTTAAACAATCTTCTTCTCCAAAACTACAGGACCAATTTTAACCAAACTTCACAGGAATCTTCCTTGCCTGAATCTCTTCCAAATTCCTTCACGATCGGACGAAAAGCTTGGCCGTTGTGGGCTAGGCTTTTTTTTGCTATATGAAACAGTGTAATTTTAAGAAAATTTTAAAAACATTTCTGCTCCTTTATCACATATTGGATTTCATTCTGGTATAGCATGAATCTTCTTTGAATAGACCTCTATTGTATTCCTTCAAGAAGTTCATAGTCTAAATGTCTAAAAGCCAGTGGAGCGATACAGGGCCATCTTGGCCCTCTTGTTTTTAACTTGATGATAACCCTATTAAATTAGTCAAGTATTACCCTTCGACTGTTAACCAAAATATTTGCATTTGCATAAAATGAAAAAGATTGATAGTACGGACTAATACTTGAAAAAATGCCTATAATGAATATAAATCCTTTTCCCCTTATTTTCATTTCCTTGTATGTAACACAGCTGGAAACTATGAGCTGAAATGGTGGAGAGGCTTAGATTGTGACAATAAACATAATAAATGGTAGTCTACCCATAATGGGATTAGGGCAATGTCGAAAACATTCGGTGATAGCACTTTCCATCACGGAATGTTTACGGCCAGGCCCTCAAAGAAGGTCCCTTTTACATTAATAGCATGAAGGGCCACAAATGAGATTTGAATATGTTGAAAGATCCGGGGGGCATAATTATGGTTTTACTCATGTTTGTCCTTCTGTCTGTCTGTCCTAAAACTTTGGCCTTTTCTTAAAAAAAAATTCATTTTGGGGGCATTAGTGTTTCACAAACTTGCCTTGTTCCTCTATACTATTATCATGGTTGGTGACGACATGACTTTGCTATTATATATTTTCCTTTACTTTTAACAAACATGCAGTTTTCATAATTTTTCATGTAAATACGTTTTTGTCTATATTGAAAGACATACAACGTATCTGCGATACTCTTCTATTTCGATAGCAATGGCCGTTATCAATTTCTTTTTGCCTAAGCTTTATGTATTTTCTACATGTAATCACTTTTCACAAATTATGAAATGTGTTGTCAGCTTTGATAAGGAACTGATGAGATATCTTGGTTTCGACATAAGCCGGAAAGAATAGTGAATTATACTTTTGTATGCTTTTGAAATATTCGGATATTAAAATTTAAAAAAAGATTCACGTTTCTTTACAAATCTTTAGTAAAGTAATATATTTCTACAACAGCTTTTGAATTCGACAACCCAGAACTTCTGGCGTTTAGGAATGCTACATGTATGTAAAAAAAGACTCCATCCTTTTCCAGATTGGATGACAGAAGAAGGCTACGGATCGGTGATCTTTGAAGACTTGCCGTCGTTTGAAATGGACCGTCTTCTCCAGCAGTTCTACACGGCTGCACGGACCAAAGACGGGAAGGAGTACTCCAGGTCCACTTTGATTGGCTTGAGATCTGCACTAAACAGATATTTAACAAATCCGCCTTTCTCCAGGGACATAAATATTTTGAAAGATCGTGAATTCCGTGAATCTAACCAAGTAATGTCGGACCTCTTTAAGAGATTGAAAAGGAACGGAAAGGACCCAAGTCACAAAGAGCCTATTTGTGAGGAGGATTTACAAAAACTTTACAATTCAAGAGTTTTCTCCCTCACAAGTCCAAAAACTCTTCAGAATAAAGTGATGTTTGATGTTATCAGTCATTTTGGAAAAATAAAACAGGATGGGTTGAGGACTTTGTTGAAATCGTCATTCGCTTGTAAATTAGACAATAAAGGTAAAAAATATGTGACTCTTATGCTTGATGAATCTGATGAAAGACTCTACAACATAAACAGGATGTATGAAAATGATGTTGCATTTTGTCCTGTTAAATCTTACGAGTTGTATGTTTCCAAGCTGAATCCTGCGAGTGATTTATTTTTTCAAAGCCCATTGTATAGTGTGACGGATGATGACCCAGTGTGGTATTCTACAAGGGGCGTTGGTATTAACACTTTCTCTACTTTTATGTCTCGGATGTCGGAGAAGGCAAACCTTAGTAGAAAATACACAAATCAGTGCATATGTGCTAGAACTGTATACAAAATTACAAAACAACCTTGCAATCAGTTTAATTTCACGTGAGCCGCTAACAGATTTTTACCAATCACCATCTGTGAGAATCGGGGTCTTTCCATAACCCTTCAGGATTTGTCGAACTCAAAAGCGATATTTTACATATATATAACATATTTATATTTTCATTTACAAAAAATCATGTATTGTAGTTACTGTAAGGTAATACATAATCTATTTACAAAATACAAAATGGGTCTTTTTTGGATAGAAAATGTGGGAAAAATGAAGAAATTGCTTGACACAAGCAATTTCTTCATTTACCACAATGTTTCCCAAAGCCTAAAGCTGCCTCTATAGATTCATGCGGCTTCAAGACTCAAAAGGCGTCATTGATTTAAATTTTCAAAGCCCGTTGTACAGTGTGTCGGACGATGATCTGGTGTTGTTTTCATCAAGGGCCTTGGTATTAACACTTTCTCAACGTTTATGTCTTGAATGACGGAAAAGGCCTGCCTCGGCAGAAAATACACGAATCAGTGCATGTATGTGCTAGAACTGTTGTACACAATATGACAAAACAAGTCATCTGATTTGATAAGACTTAAAAGTCTTGGCCAATCAGAATGGTTGTTGTGTAATTAAAAATGAATGTATTCCATCCATCAGTAGATACCAAATCTTTATGCTACTTCCGGCGTCATCGATGTCAACAAAAATTGATGCTGGGATACCCTCTTCAATTTCCATTGCCACAGAATGATGTGTAGAGTTGCACATAGTTTTCGATACTGAATGACGGATGGAATGCCTTAGATATCCCACACAATTTCTCATTTCCAAAATGTTTTCCAAAGCCTTTATGATCCAGTTGGGTGTCAAAAAGCGTCATCATGTAGGATTTTGGGGTTAATTGACATTAACTCTTTTCCATTAACAGGGGATAATCATGTGATACAATATTTTCAGACAATCTTCAATAATTTTGTGAATACTGGACCGATTTGAATTTGGTTTGAAGCAGAGAATGTGGACATACATCACGCATTTGATGGACATGGTTGATTTCTGAAAAATCAACTAATAAAAAAGTTATTGAAGATAAACCAAAATTTTGGTTTATCTTCAATAACTTTTTTATCAGTTGATTTATCGGAAATTCTGAGTCACATGATTAATCACCGTCCATTACAGAGTTTTGACAAACTAAATAAAGAAAAGTTTGGAAAATATTTAGGCAAAAAGAGGTCAGAAGTGATACTGATAAATCCTGATATAACACCTTGAGTGTACTTTGATGCGATACAAAAAATCTTTTGTTAAAAGTTACGTAAATCTAGATAGAAACAAACATATCCAGCACTTATATGTTATTGCTGTAAATTGTCTTTTCCTATACTTCTGCACTTCCTTATAGTTTGTATTTTGAATTTTGGAAAGATTTTGAATTTTGGAAAGGTTTTAATTGATATCTAGTCAATAATTAGTCATTATCTTTGTTCAATGTTGTAACATTGTTGCGTTTTAGTTTTATGAAAAATAAAAAAAGATAAATTGGAGTATTGGCATCTTCGTTACTTTTGCGTCTATATTGAAAGACTGGTTGCATATTGTTTTACTATTGTCTTTATCCATCATTCTGCAAAACCTTTATTCCATTCCTACATTTAGCCTTTTGAAGCCAAACAAGATAAAGGCTAATGAAAACAATTTTAGAAAATGGAGAAATTGCTTATGACAAGCGATTTCTTCTTTTTCCACATTGTTTTCTACCCAATAAGTGTAAATTGTCATTGTCACAGAAACTGTTTCCTGCAACATCTTTGAATTTGGACCACTGTAGAGTTTTGCCAATTGACAAAATCTATCAAGGCCAAGGTCAATTCATAAGGTCATATTTAAGATGAATAGCAGATCTGGAGGCTTAATTTTGCATTTCACGGACATATATTGTAAAAAAAGGTAATTTTCTTCTGTTAACCCTTTCCCAAATGACAAATTTTGTAACACTGGCAGCCCAATTTGACAAGATTTGCACTTTACAAGATGATTAATATTAACAGTATGTTGATACTGGGAAATATTCAAGTAAACGGAGAAATTGCTGATCATGATTAGCAATTTCTTCTTTTTCCTCTATGTTTTCCCAAGCTGTTTCAACTTTTGACCAAACAGGATTAGTTGTTGAATTGTTTTCTTTTGGAGCGTAAACAAAAAGACTGAATGTCATCTCCCCTACAACCATTTATATGTGTCCTAATTCTGTCGGCTTTAAACTCTGCAGGGTTTTCACAGGATTGTTGTTGTCATGAGTTTGAATTACCGTAATAAACGCCTGGGCGTTTATTAGAAACTTGGTCGATGGAAAAGTAGGGGGTGGGCATTTATTAGAGGTATTCTAATTTAGTTCTAGTCAAAATTTGTCAATTCATGGACTCAAAATTCAGCAGCCGACTTCGGCATAGTTTTATTATAGGGACTGCAAATTATCTTGTTTTGATAAAATTCCTTCATTATCAACAGATTTAGGGCCGGACACCCTATCCTTTATTGCTTTTGGAAATGATCTTTGGTTATGGCTTTCATTATTATAATCAGAAATCAGGGGATGGGCGTTTATTAGAATCACCCCTTTTCGCTAAAATGGTGCTTGAAACAAGCAGATTTTCAGCCGAGATTTGGGAGATGGGCGTTTATTAGAATATGGGCGTTTATTAGAATAATTATGGTACCCGATTTGTGTAGATTTCAATGCTAAATGGCCAATTTGTCCAGTCCAAACTTGTTATATGCTTGTCTCGAATGCTGAAATCCTCATCTTCATTTACAAACATTTTGAAGACTATTTTAGAGTAGATTCTTAAACAAGAGTATGTGCAAATGCATTTTACATCACTACAGTCTAATTTGCAGCTGAAACTGAGTGACAGTATGAATACAAACTTGTTTTAGTTTTTCCCAATTTAGGTAAAAATGTCGCTATTTTTCCCAATTTCACTGGCCCCTGGCCTCAAACAAATATTGGTAGCAAGACCCCTGAGAATGGAGAAAATGCTTGTGACAAGCTATGATTTTTACAAAAAAAGTCCGAAAAATGGGGAAAAAATCATTCAGTTGATATGGTCTTCTACTTTTCCAGATATTATTGAAATATTCCAAACTCACTACAACAACAAATGAAAAATATTTTTTGTGCATTTTACTTTGAAGAGGGAGATCTGTCGGTTTAAAGAAATGAATCAGAATATCACTCATAATCATCTTATCGTCGGTGCTATGACAAAATTGCGTACTAGAAATTTTGCTCGAAAACCATTTATTTCAGGAGAGCCAAAAACGTTTTTAGCACTTTTTACCGTTTTAAAAAATGTGCCGACAAAATTGCGTAACTCAATAACTACATGAACAATTCAGTTTCTTTAAGGTAAAGTAAGGTAATTGAACATAACTTACGGTTCATTTATTGGTCAAAGTAGAAGAAAAACAGAGAAAAATGCCATTTCTCAGCCTTTTATTACTCTCGTGTAAATAATTTTTAGCTCCACTGGCCTTTCAGGCCAGCGGGCTATTGTCATGGCGGTGTGTCTGTCGTGCGTGCGTCAGTGCGTGCGTGCGTGCGTCCGTAAACTTTTTCTTTAAAAATCTTCTCAAAAACTACTGGATGGATTTCAACCAAACTTCACAGGAATGATCCTTGGATGACCTTCTCTCAGATTCCTTCAAAGAATATGGATTGAACCAGAATAACATGAGTTATCTGCCCTTGAATGTCAAAAATGGCAGGTTTTGACTTTAGTTTTCTTCTAAAATCTACAAATATTCAACAATCAAGACAAAACTTTGACAGAACGATGCTGACTACAAGAACTTGTCTTGGTAAAATTTTCAGCTTGATCTGAATTTTACATCATGAGTTATGTGCCCTCGAAATTGACAGAATTGCTATTTTCGGCTGTAGTTTGACTTTGTTTTCACTCTATCAACTACAAATATTGACTAAAAAAAGACAAAACTTTGACAGAATGATGCTCAAAATAAGATCTTGCCTTGGTAAAATTTTCAGCTTGATCTGAATTTTATAGCATGAGTTATGCACCCTTGAAATTGCCAAAAATTGCCATTTTCGGCTCTATTTTGCTGGTTTTGACTTTATATTTACTCTAAAATCTACAAATATTGACCAACCAAGACAAAACTTGGACAGTATATAAACAAGCAGAAAATGCTGCCTTGGTGTGATTTTCAGCTGGATAGGAAAACTACATCATGAGTTACGTGCCCTTGAATTTGACAAAATTGCCATTTTCGACTTTGTTTTCATTCTAACAACCACAAAATGTTAACCAATCAAGATGATACTTGGAAAGAATCCTGTTGACAACAAGATCTTGCTTGTGTAATTTTCAACATGATCACACTGTTACAATCTGAGTTATGTGCCCTTGAAATTGACAAAAATTCAGTTTTCGACACTTTTTCCACTCTTGAAGCCACAAATATTGACTAATTGAATATTGACTTTTACCTTCTTTTTGCATTGACCACATGATTGCTGCTTTTGACTTTGTTTTTGCTGTAAGAACCACAAGTATTCAAAAATCTAGTCAAAATTTGGATTTAATATTAAAAGAAATTCAGGCCTGTGGAGCGACTCAAGACCTTCAGGTCTTTCTAGTTCTATGTACAATGCATTTTTGTCAGCAAAATCGATTTACGCAATTTTGTCAAATGGTAATTGAAAGGGTTCTAATAGGTGTAGAGAAACGCCGTTTTGACAGGATATGCGCCCCTACATACTTAGTAGAAAGCATTTATAAAAAAAATTGACAAAATTGCGTAACTAATTTGTTACGCAATTTTGTCATAACACCGACGTTATTTTGATGTAAAGAGAAGAAATACTTTGGGAAAACATTGAGAGAAAAGAAGAAATTTGCTGATTATCAGCTATTTCTCCTTTTCCCTCAATATTTTCTATGTTAGAATATTGCACTCTTTCTACTTTTGGTAATATTTATTTTGTCGTCTGCAAGTCATTTTGAGTCAAAGTTGTCTAGAAAGTGTTTTGAATCAAATTTGAATTACTGTTTTACACCCTAACAAGATATAGGCAATAAAAACATTATGGAAAATGGTGAAATTGCTTTTGACAAGCTATGATTTTAACTAAAGATAGACTAAAATGTAATATTTTCATTCAGTTGATATGGTCCTCTGTACCTTTGCAGATATTGTGGAAATATTCCAAACACGCTACAACAACAAAAGAAAAAGACTTTTTGTGCCTGTTTCTTTGAAGAGGGAGGTCTGTCAGTATAAAGAAATGCACCCAGAAGTAACCCACAAGGATATTCAAGCTTATGTGCTACAAACTCGGAATGTGTTATTGGGCATTTCCACTATAGGTGATGCGCTTCTAGCCAAGCATAGATGGTTACCGGTGGCAGATGAGTCAAGTAATTTTGTCGAGTATCCCTCAAGTGATACGGTCCCTTCGCGAACCCCTGAGGTTAACCCAGGTCGGACCCCTGTTAAACTTGAGAAGGAACTTTTTGAGTGGTATACAAGAATGAAATCTGATGATGAATTAACTACGATTGATGATTTTGCATTAAGGAAACAGGCCATGGAGATTGGGGAAAGGTTGGGTGTTCGAAAGTTTGTGTATTCGAATGGATGGTTGAAAGCTTTTAAACTCAGAAAAGGCATTATACTTTAACCCATATACCAGACGGCAAATTTTGGACCAGTCCTAATTGAAAGAAGTTGCAGATGATATTTTTCATGTTATTAGAATTTTGAAATTATGCACATTTCGGGTAGAAAATATTGTGTGAAAATGAAGAAATTGCTTGTAAATGTTATTTCACCATTTTCGACAATGCTTTATACCCAGAAAGACCAAAGAATGTAGAAATTCATTCATTTGAAATTGCCTTCTGCACCATCTTTGAATTTGGACAAGTCTAAATATTGCTGTTTTGCAAAGGTTTTAAAGAATTTAGCTGTATCCAAATGGCTAAAACTGCTCTAAATGGAAAGAAGTTGCAGACAATGAATTATAATGTCCCATTACAAGGACACAATCCATTGAGATAGGAGAAAGGTTGGGTGTTTGAAAGTTGTGTATTCAATGGATTGTTCAAAGCTTTTAAACTCAGAAAAGGCATAATACATTTCCATAAATTCTAGCTGTCCAAATGGCAAAAACCTAGTCTGTTCCAAATTGAAAGATCAATGGTTTGATATCGTGAGCCAATGTGGGGGAGCAGCTGGAGGCTTGGAAAGGGTGTTGTGGTAGTACTTAGGTGCTCCAGCTACTGCGATATGACCTTAGTAGTTGAGAATGGCGTAAAACCCCCCAATTATCCAAATCCAAATTGAAAGAAGTTGCAGAAAATTAATTATGGTGTCGCATTAAGGAAGCAATCCATGGAGATAGGAGAAAGGTTGGATGTTCGAAAGTTTGTGTATTCAATGGATGGTTAAAACCATTTAAACTCAGAAAAGGCATAATACATTTCCATAAATTCTAGCTGTCCAAATGGCACAAACCTAGTCTGTTCCAAATTGAAAGATCAATGGTTTGATATCGCGAGCCTATGTGGGGGAGCAGCTGGAGGCTTAGAAAGGGTGTTGTGGTAGTACTTAGGTGCTCCAGCCGCTGCGACATGACCTTGAGAACGGCGTAAAACCCTCAATTAACCAAATCCAAATTGGAAGAAGTTGCAGTCAAGAAAACAAATCGTCGTTGTAAATACAAAACCTTGTATGTCGATTGGTGCGATTTTCAAAGTACAAACTTGTGTGCCCTGTGTAGACGATACTCGCAGGTTTTGAGATATATTTACTAATCAGTATTATTGACACATTTTTTGTGAACAATATGTCCAAATTTCAAGTAAGAAATTTCAGTTTGGGAAAAGTTACTACACTTTTTTCCCTCCCCTTTAAAATTTTCCTAAAACGAGATACGAGGTTGCATTTACAACGACGAAATGTTCTTTTGCGTTCGGAATTTTGTACTGTAATTTATATAACATAGAAATTAAGGCAAGGAAAGATAATATACTGATACCTTAATATGTTGGTATTTTCTTTCTTCTCGGTGCTTTCGAAAACTCTTGATTCAAATTGTAGTCAAACCAAAAACTTGTCTTGTAACAGCTTTTGTGTACCTTGTTTGTGTTCATTGTTGTGTTTGATGAGATGTTCTAGAACATTTTCATAAGAAAGCTGTAAATTAGTAAATCAATTTAACCCTTTCCTAAATGACAAATTTTTTGGGTTATTCAATTTTAAAGCTGCTGCAGACGGCAAAATAGAAGTAGATTTGGTAGATTTTGGGCTATAGAATGGCTCAGAAAATATTGAGGCAAAAGGAGAAAATGCTGGTTTTCAGCATTTTCTTCTTTTGCCTAAATGTTTTCCCAAGACATTAGTTCATGAGACGTCAAAACCAGGTCTTGTTTGGGAAAGGGTTAATTTTACTCATTGATGTATAGAATATACAATATTCTAGCATGTGTCCATTAAAACTAGTTTAGTAGTCAAATCGGTTTACTTCAATTTCTGTGATCCCCTTCAGCTAAGTTCACTGGTGGGGGACTCGGCCAAAGCGTGGGATGTTTTTTCGCGAACAATGTATTCCATCAGTGTTGTTATAAAATAATCTTAACTATGGCTTTATCGAAGCCGTAGTTACGAGATTTTATAACAACACCGACAGTTTGTCAATACAAAACGTCAAACCCGGTCTGTTTTTAGAAAAAGTTCATTGTCATTAGAAAAAAAATCTATACACTCACATTTAAACGCAAAATATCTATACCTGTGGTAGCGAAAATTGTTTTAGTTCACCACCAGTGAAGTTGTTTTACCCAATTTCAACACAGTGACACCTTTTAACGCCCTACTAGATAAAAGCTTTGGAAAGCATTGTGGAAAATAAAGAAATTGCTTGTCACAAGCAAATTTCTTCATTTCCCACAATGTTTTTAGCTCACCTGAGCACGAAGTGCTCAAGGTGAGCTATTGTGGTCGCTCACCGTCCGTCATCCGTCCGTCTGTCCGTCCGTCCGTCCGTCTGTCCGTCCGTCCGTTCACAATTTCTTTAAACGTCTTCTCCTCCTATACCCTTTGGCCAATTTTCTACAAACTTGGCAGGAATGTTCCTTGAGTGACCCTTTTCAAAACTTGTTCGTGAATTTTTGATTCGTCAAAAAATGTGGGCGTGGCAGGGCGGGGTTAATTAGACTTTTAGAGAAATCCTCAAGAAAATTCATTAAAATCACATTATCAGCCATGATGTATCAGGTTTCATGCAATGTAAGCAAAGACCGGGTGATGTTTATAAAAGACTGATGAAAGATAAACAAGACCGGCGAAAGATAAACAAGACCTCCAGAATGGACCTGCATCTAAAAGTGGGCAAATACAATCTATTTGTTATTGAAGCTTTAATGCCTTTGTTGTTTGTACTCATTTGAATAATCTTGATGAGATCATTCAAATTAATACCAACAGCACTGGGTTTTATAAACATTGAAAGATATTTATAATTTTACAATTTGGAAAGCCAGTAACCTCTTTTATTTGTTTCTCAATTTACTTGAGGATTATCTCAATGCTTTAACCCTTTTCTGAAAATGCCTGGTTTTGACACCTTATTATTATTAGAATAGGCTTGGGAAATATTGAGTCAAATGAAGAAAATGTTGATAATCAGCAATGTTCTCCCTTTGCATCAATATTTTATGTGCTATATTGTACATGATTCCTTCCTTTTTCAATATCAGTTTTGTCTTCTGCAACTCTTTTCAAATTTGGGTTGTCTGTTCCTTTTCTGTTTGGGAAAGGATGAAGCCCTTTCCCAACCATATACAGGTTTTGCCTGGGAAAATGTTATTGGCCTGGCGAAAGAAGAAAATGCTGATAGCCTGCATTTTCTCCTTTTGCCTCATCATTTTCTTTCCAATTTTGTACATGAATGCAGTCTTACTCAACATTTTGGTTTGTCATTTACAGCAGCATTGAAATCTGCTGCTCTGATGTTATGTTGTTAGGAAAAAATTCAACCAAAATCAAATCCTAATTTTGTTCAATGAATATCGTATTTCCCCTATGTTGTGAGTTGATTTATAGGTTACATATCAAAATGATAAACAGCGCAATGTTTGACAATCTTTTCGCAAATTATAAGGCCTGTCTGTCCGTCCGTCTGTCCGAAAACTGAACATGAACACTTAATATTGGCCTTTTTTCCAAAAGTATTCTACATACAAATCTCCAATTTGGTATGTAGCTTTCTTTCAATGATATATATCTGTTCCATGCAATATGACGTTCCTCAAGGTCATGCGTTTACCCTTATCAACCCTTTGCACAAAAACTTAACATTTTAGAAAAATGGCCATTTTGGGGGCATTTGTGTTTCACAAACACATCTTGTTATCCCTATGTTGCAGCTTCTTGTGTTTAGCCTGACCGGAACAGAAAGTCCCTAGTTATATGCCTTAACATGTGACAAAATTGCCATTTTCGCTCATGTCATCTTGGTTCAGGTGAGCGAGTTAGGACCATCATGGTCCTCTTGTCTACACTGAAAGACCAAACAATTATCAATTTCATTAAAGTTGTCGTCTGCAACACCTTTGAATTTGAACAAGTCTAAAATTTTGCCATCTGGTCTGGGTTTCCAATAGGAAAGAACTGGGCCATGTCCAAATTGGTGAGACAGTCACAGACACATGATTTGTTCATTCTCCACAATGTTTTAAGTCAACTATTAGTTACATAGAAATTGTTGAGGACAATACCTGGCCAAAATGTTTGTGGCCATAAGATCCTGGATGAGTGAAATTTTCAGCTTGATTTGACTAGAGTTATTGGCCCTTGAATTTCACAAAATTACCGTTTTTGTCGAGCCCGCTTGCGGTGAGCTCGACATAGTTGTCACAATGGCGGTTCGGTGTATGTGCGTTAGTGCGTTAGTGCGTGCGTGCGTTAGTGCGTGCGTGCGTTAGTGCGTGCGTCCGTCCGGATGGAGCTTGTCCGGGCCATAACTTCACCATGGATGGAGGGATTCAGAAATAACTTGGCACAAATGTCAAGCTCAGTAAGGCGGAGTGTCGCGTGCAAGAACCAGATTCCAAGCTCAAAGGTCAAGGTCAAACTTGGAGGTCAAATGTCAAAAATGAGAAGATTTTTGCTTGTCCGGGCCATAACTTCACCATGGATGGAGGGATTCAGAAATAACTTGGCACAAATGTCAAGCTCAGTAAGGCAGAGTGTCGCGTGCAAGAACCAGATTCCAAGCTCAAAGGTCAAGGTCAAACTTGGAGGTCAAATGTCAAAAATGAGATGATTTTTGCTTGTCCGGGCCATAACTTCACCATGGATGGAGGGATTCAGAAATAACTTGGCACAAATGTCAAGCTCAGTAAGGCAGAGTGTCGCGTGCAAGAACCAGATTCCAAGCTCAAAGGTCAAGGTCAAACTTGGAGGTCAAATGTCAAAAATGAGATGATTTTTGCTTGTCCGGGCCATAACTTCACCATGGATGGAGGGATTCAGAAATAACTTGGCACAAATGTCAAGCTCAGTAAGGCGGAGTGTCGCGTGCAAAAACCAGATTCCAAGCTCAAAGGTCAAGGTCAAACTTGGAGGTCAAATGTCAAAAATGAGATGATTTTTGCTTGTCCGGGCCATAACTTCACCATGGATGGAGGGATTCAGAAATAACTTGGCACAAATGTCAAGCTCAGTAAGATGGAGTGTCGCGTGCAAGAACCAGATTCCAAGATGAAAGGTCAAGGTCAAACTTTGAGGTCAAATGTAAAAAATGAGTTGATTTTTATGTATATAGTCAAACTTTGAAATTAATCTCCTCCAAAACTACAGCCCAGATTTCAAACTAATTTGGCACAAATATTCTTTGGATGGCCCTCTACCAAGATTGTTCAAATTATCTCAATCCGTAAAAAACATGGCCACGTACAGCTACGTGCAGCTAATTTTCGTACTTCTCAGAATGTTCAAATTATTCCGATCCGTACAAAAAATGGGTGCCAGGGGGCATGGCTTATTTTCCTTATATGTGACCCGTCGCGCTAAAAGGGACCTTATCGGATTTGTGAAAAGTATCGACCCTAGTCCGTCTGCGCAGTCCGCGCAGCCTGACTAGGGTCGAAACTTTTCACGATTAAGTATTTTCTGAATCTAGAATGTTTTCTCTACCTTACAATATTTTCGTTTTCCAAATACGACATCGGATGGACTTCTGCTTGGTCTGGTATATTTCTCGGAATTTGGTTTTATGGACTTAGCATAAGGTCCCTTTTAGCGTGACGGGTCACATATGTATACTCAAATTAATCCATTCTGGTATCTCGTTATAAATACATAGACATGTAATATTTTGTGAACAATAAACTGTCTCACCATGATCCCCATCATTCCAACTTATTTTGTCCCCACTTTTACAACGCCATTGTAATGACAGCTGTAGACATAGGTATGGTCTTCTTTCTTCAAAATGAGCGGGCTCGACATGTTGCCCTTCGGCATCTAGTTCGACTTTATTTTCACCCTAACAAACAGAAATATGGACCAATCAAGAAACAACTTGGTCGCAATGTTGGTGACCATAAGATCTTAATGTTTAATTTATCTGATAGATTAGACTAAAACAACAGGGTTGTGTGCCTTTGACGGTAGCAAAATTGCTGTTTTCGACTTTGTTTTCTCTCAAACAGCAGTAAATATTGACCAACAAAAAAAAACATGGACAAAATATTGATGAGACAATCTTTATCAGAATAGCGTTATGTGCCCTTGACTGTGACGAAATTGTTGTTTTCTTCCACTTTGTTTTTACTGTAACAGCCACAAATATTGATAATTCAAGATTATGAAAGCAGTTTTCAGCTGGATCATAAGTTATGTGCTCTTTAACTTGACAACATTGTGACTTTCATTCTATTTAGGTTTAGGTGAGCGATCAAGGACCATCATGGTCCTCTTGTTTTGTTTTGGGCTTTGTTGTTCTGTCATTAGCAACAACTTTTTGGAGTTTTTGGAGCATTCTAAAATTGGTTGTTTGGAAAAGGAGAACAAGATGTGTATGGCCCCTGAACTTTGTGTAATATCAGATTATGGTGATGATAGACTGCTGAAAATACTGAGTTATACATTCCAAATGTAATGAAGCTTTTTGAGAGAAAGGCTTTGGAAAACACTGTGAAAAATGAACAAATTGCTTGTGACAAGCAATTTCACCATTTCCCATAATGTTTTCTACCAAGAAAGGGCAAAAGAAAAATCGGAGAACATTCGTGCAAAGTGCAAGCATTTCTTAAGAAAATGTATCACTGCATTCAAAAATACTATGGAGGAATGTTCTCAGCTTTGACAGGGATTTGAGAGAAGAACTTAGTATCAAAATACATGGTACACCAGAGATTACGGTGTATCGATTGGCCTGTATCTCAATATTGGGTGTTGGGTATTTGATATAAAATTTGAGAAAAATGTGTACTTACGGAGTGGTTTTTAGCTCCACTGGCCTTCAGGTCAGCGGGCCATTGTCATGGCGCTGTGTCCGTCGTGCGTGCGTCTGTCCGTCCGTCCGTCCGTGCATCCGGTCGTCAACTTTTTCTTAAAAAATCTTCTACTCAGAAACTACTGGATGGATTTCAATCAAACTTCACAGGAATGATCCTTGGGTGGTCCTCTATCAGATTCCTTCAATTAATGCTGATTGAATTAGAAAGTCTGGAGTTATCTGCCCTTGAATTAAAAAATCGCTCTTTTGACTTTGTTTTCACTCTAGCACTTACAAATATCGACCAATCAGGACAAAACTTGGTCCAAATGTTGGTGACAATAAGATCTTGACTGAGTGCAATTTTCAGCTTGATCTGAATTTTATATCATGAGTTAGGTGCCCTTGAAATTGACAAAATTGTCATTTTCGGCTCAATTTTTACTTTGTTTCACTCTAGCAATTACAAATATTTACCAATCAAGACAAAGATATAATAGAATGATGATGACAATAAGATCTTGCCTCTGTATAATTTTCAGCTTGATCTGCATTTTATATCATGAGTTATTTGTCCTTGAAATTGACAAAATTGTCATTTCCGGCATTATTTTGACTTTGTTTTCACTCTAGCAACTACAAATATTGACCTATCAAGACAGGACATTGACACAATTTTTGTGAACATAAGTCCTTGCCAGAGTGTAATTTTCAGCTTGATCTGAATTTTACATCATGAGTTATGTCCCCTTAAAATTGACAAAATTACCATTTTTGACCTTATTTTTACTCAAACAGCCATAAATATCTCCCAATCAATATGAAACTTTCACATAATCTTACCGGCCATAAGATCTTGCATGGATATAATTTTCAGCATCATCTGAATCTTAAATTCTGTTTTATGTGCCCAAGAATTTGACAAAATTGCTATTTTCGACTTTGTTTTTACTCTCTGTATATCTACAAATATTGAACAAGCACTTCAAAACTTAAACATGATGTAGATGAAGTTAAGATCTTACATTAGTGTGATTCTTAGCTTGATAGGAAGATAAATCCTCAGTTATATGCCTTTCAATTTGAAAAAAAAATGCTAATTGTGACTTTGTTTTCACTATCTAATCAACACTTGGATTAAATATTAAAAGAATCTCAGGCCTGTGGAGCGATTCAAGACCTTCAGGTCTTCTAGTGTTTACAAAAGTTAGCAAAAACATATCATAACAAAGTCATGTAATTGTCGCCTGTGAATAATCACGTTGGGGAATCATGTGACAAAACACTATCAGTAAATCTTCAATAAATTGGTTAATACTCGACCAATTTGAATTCGGTTTAAAGCAGAGAAGGCTGGAAAATGCTGGGAATTAGCTGTCTGTGGTATATCTGCAAATAATCACTTGATAAATAAGTTGTTGATGACCAACCAAACTATTTGGTTGGTCATCAATAACCTATTTATCAGGTTATTTGCAAAGGATCTACAGTTGTCGCCACATCATATGGCACATGTTTATGTTTTCTTTAACGTTCAATTACATTTGAACTAAACATAAACATTGTGCCATACAATGTGGCGACAACTGTAGTAGTATTCATAAAATAATTCCATCTTTTGATTCAAACTATTTTCAAATCAGCCACACAAAAACAATGTTAGGGAGGTTTTTCTGAAATTGCTGTGTCACAAGAATGCCCTCCTCGATTATGGCCTTGTTCTTGCATACAGTTTACCCTTTCCGAATTCCCAAACGGCAATTTTTCAGGGTGGTCAAATTTGAAAGTTGCTGCAGATAACAAAAAGAATGTTGGTAAAGGTAAGATTTGTACATGATTTAACTCCGAAAATATTGAGACAAAAGGAGAAAATCAGCATTTTCTTCTTTTGTCTTAATGTTTTCCCAAGCCTTTTCTAATAGTAACGTCAAAGACAGGTATTGTTTGGGAAAAGGTTAAGCAAGGATCTGGCAAAAGTCAGGGCCCCTATAACATTTAAACCATTACGGAATTGCAAAATTTTAGACTATTCGAAATTCAAAATCTTCAATAATTTTTTTAATACGTTCAAGTATGTAACCGAAATAATTTTTTTGATACGTTCAAGTATGTGACCGATTTGGAAACAATTTGAAGCAGAGAGCCGTTGCGAAAAAAGTTTAAGAACTCATTTAAGTTCAAGAACTCTTTTAGAACGTTAAATAGCAGTTCTAGAACAGTTCTCAAAGTTAAATGTGTTCTTTAACTTTTTATTATACGCCCGAAGGGTCGTATTATGTTATGGCCCCGCTCGTCTGTCCGTCTGTCTGTCCGTCCTTCTGTCCATCCGTTAGCAATTTCTTGTGTGCGCAACTCCTCCTACAGTTTTGATCGGAATTGGATCAAACTTGCCACAAGAAATCTCTATGGTGTCTAGTTGTGCACCTCGCTTCCGGAATTCAGATAACTCTTTTCGTTCTTGAATTATCTGCCCTTGAATTAAAAAAAATGCCCATTTTCTTGTGTGCGCAACTCCTCCTACAGTTTTGATCAGAATTTGATCAAACTTGCCACAATGAATCTCCATGGTGTCTAGTTGTGCACACCGCTTACGGAATTTAGATAACTGTTTTCGTTCTTGAATTATCTGCCCTTGAATTTAAGGAAAAGTGCCCATTTTCTCAAAAATGCCCATTTTCTCCTGTGCACTACTTCTACAGTTTCAACTACAATTTAATCAAACTAGCCACAATGAATCACTATGGTGTCTTGTTGTGCAAACAAAATTTTGATAACTTTTCATGTTTGAATTATCTGCCCTTGAATTGAAAAAATGGCCAATTCTTACTGACAAGCCCCTCTCGGGCGTATATGCGCCGCTCTGCGAAGCTCTTGTTTCACAGGGGAAGGCATAAAAAATGTCAGAGATTTGTTTAATATAGATCATTTGAAAATTGGCCAAGTAAAAGTTATTGATAACCAACTAATATTTTAGTAAGTCATCAATTATATTTTTTCTGCTGAGTTTCAATTTGATGCTATTTGTTATTTCGTGTTTCTTTTGAACAGACATGGCAAGTTTCGAGAGTTTAGAAGACAGTTATGTTGATATGAGTGGAGAAGGCTTGGATGAGTAAGTTTATTTTATCTTTTTGTGCCCCCATATCGAGAGATCAGGGGCATTTTGTTTTACTCATGTCCGTCCATCTGTCAGTCCATCTTTCTGTCTGTCTGAAAACTTTACATTTGCTTTTTCTCCAAAAGCATTTGACATACAAGGCTCAAATTTAGTACGAAGCTTTCTTTCAATGATATCTTTCTGTTCCAAGCATTATGACCTTCTTCAAGGTCATGTTGTAATCCGTATCAACCCTTAACTTAACATTTTAGAAAAATAGCCATTTCGTGGGCATTTGTGATTCACAAACACATCTTGTTATTGTATGATCCTTTGCAGTGTTCCCAAAGGAGTCGTTCAAAAAAAGGATTGACATAAATAAGAGTTCTTATTAATATTATGCAGGCCTCCATGTGGCTGAAATGCAAATTTGAAGAAATTGTCATGATCGACTCCACCTTTTTGCTATCTTTTTCCCTCTAGTTGACTTTGTTTACACTCTGACATCCCTTAATATTTATTAGATCTATTAGTTAATCATTTACTTTCTCACTGCTTTAAAAATTGCTGTCTATTGCAATTTAATACTTTGTTTTCGCTCTAAGAACCGAACGTATAGAACAATCTCTTTTACCT
The DNA here is from genome assembly GCA_963680895.1 of Fragum sueziense. Classification (NCBI taxonomy): domain Eukaryota; kingdom Metazoa; phylum Mollusca; class Bivalvia; order Cardiida; family Cardiidae; genus Fragum; species Fragum sueziense. The sequence goes on from OY804608.1 coordinate 24,146,708, forward strand.
TGTTTTTGCTCCAAGAACCACAAGTGTTGAAAAACTTGGTCAAAACTTTAAAAAAAAACTTGGATTGAATATTACCTGAAATTAAGGACTCATGGAGCGACTCAAGCCCATCAGGTATTTGTAGTTTTTTGTCGGGAAAACGTTGTCAAAGTAAAATGCAAACTAGCAACTTCTTATTCCCCTCAATGTTTTGTTTCCAACAGATTTCAACCCCTCAATATTAAGATCAAATATTTTGTCAGCCTTTCAACATTAAGATCAAATATTTTGTCAACCTTTCAAAGTAAAGATGAAAAAATTGTCGTCCACAACTCCTTCCAAATAAGACAAGTCTAAACTTTGTCCTTTGGGGAAGAATGAATTAACCCCTTCCCAAACAATACCTGGTTTTGACTCGGCAAATAGAAAGGCGTGAAAAACAGTGAGGCAAAAGAAGAAGCTGCTGATAACCAGCAGTTTGTCCTTTTGCCTCAATATTTTCTATGCTATTTTGTATACAGATCCTATCTTTTTAAATCACATCAATTTTGTCGTCTGTGATGGCTTTCAAATTGGACCAACCATCCCTTGAATTGTGTTCTTTGGGCAAGGGTAAATTCATATTACAGAAGGCCTGGAATACAGAGTAGAGACAACATGCACATGTTTTTGGACTTGTCCGTCCCTGTGCCTGATGCAGGACTATTGACAATCGGAGATGATGAATTGCTTAGCCTTGTGGACCATCTTCCAGAGACAGATGTTATAAAAATAATACACACACTCGCACATGTTCTGTTTACCGAGGAAGAATTGATTACACACACGCGGACTGGTAAAAGAACCCACAAGTGTTTGGAGAACCCTCGACCGCCACTGGACCCTTGGAAACTCAACAAGTTAGAAACTATTGTCATGAAAAAGACACATATTACTAGGCAGTTCTTTGTTAAAAAGTTTGAAAATATGCAGAAAGTTTTGAGAAGGAAAATAAGAGACCAATCTCGTTGAAGTTGTGACCGTTGAACTGAAAGGGTAAAGTCAAAATTGGAATTATACCAATATTGTGTAAAGTGTGTTGTAAGGAGATTTTTAAGATAAAGTTTAAAGTAGGCAAGGGATTTTTAGAAAGAAAAGAAGACACCAAATTCCTGGAAGTTGTGACTGTTAGGCTGATTACTTACAGTCAAAATTCAAATTATACCAATATTGTGTAAAGTTTGTTGCAAGAAGGAGATTTTCAATATAAAGTTGGTAAATATGCAAAAGGTTTTAGGAAAGAAAAGAAAACACCGAACTCTTGGAAGTTGTGACAGTTAAATTCAATGCTTAACCCATTACCAGATGGCAACATTTTAGATTTGTCCAAATTCAAAGATGTTGCTGACGACAATTTCAATTAACTGAAATTTTTTCTATCTTTTTGTGTAGAAAACATTGTGGCAAATGAAGAATTTGCTTGTCACAATCATTTTCTTCATTTTCCCGGATGTTTGCTAAAGCCATTTCTTGTTAGTGGTAAAAAGTGTCATTGTGTGGAAATGGATTGAGTTCGAAATTGGAATTATAACATTATTGTGTAGAAATTGCCACATAAAGCTGGGTTTCTATATAAAGTAGGAAAACTATTAAAAGATAATGACATTAAAGTTGTCTGTTGTTGTCTTAGCCCATTACCAGTGACAAAGGATTAGAATGGGCGAAATTTGAATCTATTTCAGACGACCAATTCAAGAGAATGAAATGAAATCAAATTTTACTTGTTTCTGTCTCTTGGTAGAAAAATATGGTGAGAAATGAAGAATTTGCTTGTGACAAGCAATTTCTTAATTTTACACAATGTTTTTTCCTACCCTTATCTTAAGGAAAGTAAAAAAAGCCAATGTATGGAAAAGGGTTAAATTTCAATCACTGTTCAGTTCTGAACACATAAATCCTTTACCAAAGAGCAAATGTTTAGACTGTTCCAAATTGAATGCTGATTTAGACGAAAAAATAATTGTGTACAAAATATTAATGTAGATTACTACAGTATAACGTAGAAAAAAATGGGAAAAAAGTTGGAATCAACAATTATCAGCATTTTTATGTCCCCGTATCGAAAGATTGGGTCATATTGTTTTACTCGTGTCCGTCTGTCTGCCGGTCTATCCATCCGTCTGTCTGTTTGAAAACTTAACATTTGCCTTTTCTCCAAACGTATTTGACATACAAAGCTCAAATTTGGTATGTAGCTATATCTCAATGATATCTGCCTGTTCCATGCAGTATGACCTTCCTCAATGTCATCTGTTAACCCCTATCAACCCTTTACAGGAAAACTTAACATTTTGTAAAAATGGCCATTTAGGGGGCATTTGTGTTTCACAAACACATGTTGTCTTCTTTTACCGTTATGGTTTTCTAAGCCTTTCTATTTGGTAACATCCCAATAGACCTTTAACGGGTTCTGGAGTGATCTCCCTTGAAAGTTATCTTCCTTGAATTATTGGGTTGTTCCGTTTCCGGTTAGGGCTGCAGATAAGAAGGGTTTTCGCTATTTCAAAATGCAAAATGTCTTGAATTGTTCTTCAAATCCTATGCTGTAGGTACTCATTGTATCATCTTCTTAAGATGATTAAAATGCGTACCCATTATGTATGTTTAAGATTCGAAATAATAATTTTAGAATTGTTTACCCCGCTTATCAGCTGTTGTGCAGTTAAATACCAAATATCATTCATTGCTGATGATTGGCCTAATAATTTAAACTTTTCAAACAAGACCTGATTTTGATGACTCTAAATTTCGTTTGGAAAATATCGAGAGAAAATGTAATCTTGTTAATATTGGGCATTTTCTATCTCTCCTTTGATAGTTTTGCAACAATTTACACGTTTTTAGCTCTACTGGCCGAAGGCCAGCGGGCTATTGTCATGGCGTTGTGTCCGTCGTGCGTCCGTGCGTGCGTGCGTTAACTTTTTCTTTAAACATCTTCTCCTCTTATACCAGTGGGCCAATATTGACCAAACTTGGCAGGAATGTTCCGTGGGTGACCCTTTTCAAAACTTGTTCGCGGATTTTTGATTTGTCAAAAAATGTGGGCGTGGCAGGGAGAAAGGGGCTTATCAGACTTAGTGAAATGATAAGAAAATTCTTTAAAAATCAACCATTGGGTCAATTTGAACCAAATCTGGCAGGAATGTGCCTTGAGTCATTCTTTTCAAAATTTGTTCACAAATTTTTGCATTTGTCAAAAAATGTGGCCGTGGCAGGGAGAAAGGGGCTTATCAGACTTAAAGAAATCATAAGAAAATTCTTTAAAAATCAACCATTGGGCCAATTTGAACCAAACCTGGCAAGAATGTGCCTTGAGTCATTCTTTTCAAAATTTGTTCACAAATTTTTACATTTGTCAAAAAATGTGGCCGTGGCGGGGAGAAAGGGGCTTATCAGACTTAAAGAAATCATAAGAAAATTCTTTAAAAATCAACCATTGGGCCAATTTGAACTAAACCTGGCAGGAATGTTCTTTGAGTCTCTCTTTTCAAAATTTATTCACAATTTTTGACATTTGTCAAAAAATGTGGCTGTGGCAGGGAGGAAGGGGCTTATCAGTCTTAAAAAAATCATAAGAAAATTCTTAAAAAGTCAACCAGTGTGCCCAGTTGAACCAAACTTTGCAGGAATGTGCCTTTAGTCGTTCTTTTTTTAAAATTTGTTCACAAATTTTATATTTGTCAAAAAAATGTGGCCATGGCAGGGAGAAAGGGGCTTATCAGACTTAGTGAAATCATAAGAAAATTCTTTAAAAATCAACCATAAGGCCAATTTGAACCAGACTTTGCAAGAATGTTCTTTGAGTCTCTCTTCAAAATTTATTCACAAATATCAAGATTTGGCTGCCGCTGTGTAAGGCTTACAAGAAATCATGGGATAATTCTTCCACTTAACTATTTCCCAAACAAGACCTGGTTTTGACGTCCCTAATAGAAGGGGCTTGGGAAAACATTGAGACAAAAGAAGAAACTGTTGATAACAAGCAGTTTCTCCTTTTGTCTCAATATTTTCTTTGCTTTATTTTACACAAATACTATATTTCCTAACATTTATTTTGTCGTCTGCAACAGCTTTTGAATTACATCACCCTACAATTTTGCTGTTTGGGAAAGGGTTAAACCAGTGGAGCGATTCAGGCCCTCCTGGGCCTCTTGTCTGTCTTATTTTGTCACATGAATAAGCTTTCATGTTTGAGTTGTCTAAAAGGCTGTCGTTTGGAAAAGGGTTAAACATTCAACTTTTTTTCTTTTCTTTTCTTTTTTTAGCACGGGTTTGCAATCTCATTTTAACATACTATTTTTGAGCAGTTTAATAGGCTGTCGTTTAGGAAAGGGTTAAACTTTCATCAGAAAGTGTTTGTTTGTTTAGCACGGGTTAGCAAATGTGTTAAATAAGTCGTAAAATTGTGTAATAAAGGGTGAAAGTTCGAGTTTTGTCGTGTCTATTAATTTATCTTTCGGTCCTGTCAATCTTATGTCTATTGTGATAAATCCGTTTAATATACAGTAACTTGTGTTTTATCGGGCCGAGATCAATTAAAGGAATTTGGCTAACTGATTGGGTGATATACACAAGGTCCATGGAAATTAACATTCCAATTCCCTTTTGTCGGCAGACAATTTTAAATTATTAATCCTTTGACAAACAATAAAACGTACGTTTGACATACTAGAAGGTCAGTAACTATGCCAAAAGAAATGCGGAGATTTAAAAGCTTATTGAGAGGAAAAGTATACTTTCCTTTTTCTCAAAATGTACGAAAATATTTTCTATCATTCATATTTAATTTAAGTGCGTTGTAGATGTGAAGTTATTTAAATTTTGGACTTATTTCACTATATGAAGACTTTAATGTCAAAATGACTGATTGGAAAGAGTGTCTTGGATCAACAAACTCCAAAATTAATGTTGAATCAAGAAAGTGAAAATAACCCAACTAGAATGAAATATTGAAAACTACATTATTTCTACAATTTGCAAAACAAAATGAAATCTTCCTCGTCATTGATAATCGGAAATCCTGGAGCTTGGCAAAGATTTTTTATGGCTTTTCAGCCTTTCAACTAGGCCGATTTTTAACCCGGATTAAACATATCAATTGGGTGAAATCAAAGTCGAAACTTAGTCTGGTATAATTAGTAATAAATAAACAATCCAATGGTATACGATGATTCTGCGAAATATGCGCCTGTAAAGAAAATAACCGTATTTTGCGTGCGAAGCGATGACTTTTACTCCTTAGCGTATCTAGAAAAATAGACCGGAACTACCCAGTTGTGTTCAAGGGAGATAAATCCCATTAAATCAAGGGCAATATCAGGATAACTCTTGGATCTCGGTAGGGGTCTATTGGTCTACTCCCTTTTCGTCGACTGTTTTTTTAAGTGCATTGAGTCCAAATTCGTCTACTGTTCCAACTCGTCTACTTTCATGTCAAATCATCAATAAACAACATTATTTTTGATCTAAGAAAAGAAATTAAGTCCATATTTTCACAAATGAAGTAAAAATGAAAGCATTTTGATAAAAATCATATGATATACTGATATACAAAGTATAGAAAAGTAGACGAAATGGAACTTATGTCCAAAATAGTAGACGAAGTGAAAGTAGACGAATTGGGAGTAGACGAAATGGGATTAAACTTTCTATTTGATGCGTCAAAGCAAGGATTTGTTGGAGAATGGGTTCAGTTAAAATTGGGAGGATACAACTACTTTTTTGCATTAGAAACCTGCTGTATTTGACAGGTTGGATGGTATACATGGGTTTTGTGTGCAATATACCATTGAAAATATAGAATCAAAAGGAGAAAATGTTAGGTATCACCATATCAGTACTGTCTTCTTTTGTCTCGATATTTTTACATGTATAAACCTTTCTTATCCCTTTTCCAAACGACAAAATATTAAAGTGATCCATTCAAAAACTGCCACAATTGACAAAATGGAAGTTAATAAAGATATAACTTGTGTAAAATATAGGATAGAAAATATTGAGACAAAAGGAGAAACTGCTGGTTATCAGCAGTTTCTTCTTTTGTTTCAATGTTTTCCCAAGCCTTATCTAGTAGGGACGTCAAAACCACGTCTTGTTTGGGAAAGGGATAATTATTAGACATCAAACTAGGGACTTGTTGGCGAAGGGGTTTCTAGTGTGCCATTGGCATCTATAATCCTCTATTATCTAGATCTGTATAGCCCATGACAAATGACCTGGCAGAGCATCCCTAGCGATCAGCTAGAGATGATGTACCAGGTCAACTTTTGTGAGCTTTACCCAAAAAGCAAAATATGAATAGAATGCATCCACAAATATTGACCAACCTTAACCAAACTTGGTCAAAACATGTATGACCATAAGATCTCGGATGAGTTCAATTTTGAGTCAGATCGGACAAGGAAGTCCAGAGTCATGTGCCCTTGAACGTCAAAAATGGCTAGTTTTGACTTTGTTACCACTCTAGTATCTTCAAATATTGAGCAATCTTAACCAAACTTTTTCAAAACATGTATGACCATAAGTTCTTGGATGAGTTCGATTTTGGGTCAGATCGGATCAGGAAGTGCGGAGTTATGCGCCCTTGAATATCAAAGATAGCTAGTTTTGACTTTGTTACCACTCTAGCATCTATAAATATTGACTAATCTTGACCAAACTTGGTCAAAACATGTATGACAGTAAGCTCTTGGACGAGTTTGATTTTGGGTCAGATCGGATCAGGAAGTCAGGAGTTATGCGCCCTTGAATATCAAAAATAGCTAGTTTCGACTTTGTTACCACTCTAGCATCTACAAATATTGACCAATCAAAAAAAACTTGGCTAGAATTTTGGTAACCATACAATAATGAATGAGTCATCGAATTAGGAAGTCTGGAGTTATGTGCCCTTGAATTTGACAAATTTGCCGTTTTCGACTCTGTTTACACTTGAGCATCTACATTTATTGACCAATCAAAACAAAACTTGGCTAGAAATTTGGTAACCATACAATAATGAATGAGTTCGATTTTCATTTTCATCGAAGTAGGAAGTCTGGAGTTATGTGCCCTTGAATTTGACAAATTTGCCGTTTTCGACTCTGTTTACACATTAGCATCTACATTTATTGACCAATCAAGACAAAACTTGGAAACAATCTTGGTAACCATAAGATGCTGAATGAGTTAAAATTTTCAGCTTGATATATCGGACGAGAAAAAAACAGAGTTATTGGCCCTTGAATTTCACAAAATTGCTGTTTTCGACTTTATTTTCACTCTAAAAAACACAAATATTGACCAGACAAGACTCAACTTTGTCACAATGTTGGTGACCATGAGATCTTATATGATTTCATTTTTCATATTGATCGGACTAGAAAAACCAGAGTTGTGTGCCCTTGATGGTGACAAAATTGCCGATTTCGTTTTTAATTTCACTCAAACAGCAATAAATATTGACCAATCAAAAAACAACTTGGACATAAGGTTGATGAGAATATCTTTATCAGAACAGAGTTATATGCCCTTGATTATGACAAAATTGATGTTTTTTTATCGACTTGGTTTTCACTTTAACAGCCACAAATATTGATCATTAAAGATTAAGAATGCTGTTTTCAGCTGGATCATAATCTCGCATCTTAGTTTCGTGTTCTTGTCTCAGAGATACCTAGGTCATGTAAAAGGTGGGTCTTGTTCTGCATGGAGAAAGTTTCAAACTTCTATCAGGCGAGCGATCCAGGACCATCTTGGCCCTCTTGTTAAGATGAGCTTTTGTTATCACCCTGTGTCTGGTGTGTGTCATGGGTCATGCGTCGTCAAAAATTTCTTTAAACATCTTCTCCTCATTAACCACTCGGCCAATCCTAAGCAAACTTGGCAGGACTGCTCCCTAGGTGACCCTTTACAAAATTTGTTTTCAAATTTTTATTTCGTCGAGAAATGTGGGCGTGGCAGGGCGGGGCTTATCAGACTTAGAGAAAATGTTAAATGATTCTTCAAAATCTTCTTCTCCTCAATCATTGAGTCAAATTTTACCAAACTTGGCAGATATGTTCCTTGGGTTACCCTTTTCAAAACTTGTTTTCAAATTTTTCATTCGTCAAACAATGAGGGCGTGGCAAGGTGGGCTTATCAGACTTAGAGAAATTGTTAAATAATTCTTCAAAAACCTTATTCTCATTAACCACTAAGTCAAATTTTACCAAACTTGGCAGAAATATTCCTTGACAGACTATTTTGAAACCTTGTTTAAAAGTTTTTATTGGTCAAAAAATGAAGGCGTGGCAGGGTGGAGCTTTTCAGACATAGAGAAATAGTTAAATAATTCTTCGAAATATTCTAATAACCATTGAGTCTAATTTTTACCAAACTTGGCAGGTATGTTCCCAGGGGTCTTGCTACCAATTTCTGTTTGGGGCCAGGGGCCAGGCACGGCAGTGAAATTGGGAAAATAGTGACGTTTTTACCTAAATTGGGAAAATCTAAATTAAGTTTGTATTCATACTGTCACTCAGTTTCAGCTGCAAATTAGGCTGTATTGATGTAAAATGCATTTATACATACTCTTGTTTAAGAATTTACTCGTAAACTGTCTTCAAAATGTTGGTAAATGAAGATGAGGTCTTAACATGGGGCATTTTGGGTCCTCATTGGGAATTTTCACCAGAGAATTGGGAAAAAAAGATACTTTTTGCCATTGGGAATGGGGCCCAATAACGGCCCCAAATTTTGGCAAACGAGACCCCTGGTTCCTTTGGTTAGCCTTTTCAAAACTGGTTTTCAGATTTTTGAATTGTCAAAAAATGTGAGTGTGGCAGGGCGGGGTATTTATCAGACTTAGAGAAATTGTTAAACAATTCTTCAAAATCTTCTCATTGACCATTGAGTCAAAGTTAACCAAACTTGGCAGAAATGCTCTTTGGGTGTGTTAGAGAACCATGAAACCATATCCCCTCTGTAATGGGATAAAAAAATCCATTTGAACTCATTACTGCACAATGACAACTTTTGACTCCCTCACAAGACTTTGGAAATTATTGTTGAAAATGAAGAAATTGCTTTTGACAAGCAGTTGCTTTATTTTCAATATTGTTTTCTAAACTAAATTGAAAAGATGTTTAAGATTTCATTAACTTCAAATTGTTCTCTGCAACGCCTTTCAAAATAAGAACATTCCAAAATTTTGCTGTCTGCTAATGGGTTAAAATCTGATTTCCTTACCTGAACTTATTCATGGCAAGGCATCATGTGACTCAACAATTGTAAAAAACTTTATTAATTCATTTAATATGTGACCGATATATTTTGAAAACAATTTGAAGCAGAGAAGGCAGAAAAGTGTCTGGGATTTGTTTAATTTTGAACTTGAAAATTGGCAAATAAAAATTTATTGACAAGCTACTAAAATTTTAGTTGGTCATCAATACTATTGTTTCTGCTGAGTTTATATTTTCAATTTGATGTTATTTGGTGCTTCTATATGATTGTTATTTCGTGTTTCTTTATGCTTTTCAACAGACATGGCAGGTTTAGAGAGTTTGGTGTGCAGCAATGTTGAGATGATCGAAGCAGACTTCAATGAGTAAGTTTTGAACTTTTTACTATATGACCTTTTTTACGTGCAAGAGTACAGGGGTGGGGGAATGGGAGTGCCAAAAAACGGATTTACAAAATAACTGTTTTTATATTGCAGGCCTTTTTGTAGCTAGAACTAGAAAGGCTGATATTTAATTTGCTGATAACATTTATGTTTCTTTAAACCCTTTCCCAAACAAGACCTGGTTTTGACGTCCCTAATAGAAAAGGCTTGGGAAAACATTGAGACAAAAGAAGAAACTGCTGATAACCAGCAGTTTCTCCTTTTGTCTCAATATTTTCTGTGCCATATTTTACACAAATCCTATCACTAATAACATCCATTTTGTCATTTGTGGCAGTTTTTGAATAGAATCACCCTAGATTTTTGTCGTTTGGGAAAGGGTTAAGTAAGGTTGTTGCTTTTGTATCGCATGAATATATCCGACGGCTTGATATGCCCCCACCCCCTCACTCGCCCGCTTCCAACGCCCTAAAGAAAAAAATCCCGATCTCTGCATTTTATAAACTGTTCATATGCTACTTTTGTTCAAGGAAAAATTAAAGTAATTGAAGAGAATCATTTGAATTTCCTTCCTGTATCACATGCGACATTTCTGCTTGTATAGTCCGAAGAATATGCAATGAGTAAAAGTATTGTGACGCGAAATAATCAATACTTGCAATCAACACTGCCGATGAGATTCAATAGTTTTTGTAAGCATTGTGACTTTGTATTCTGTATGTGCTCCTCGTGTCAATATACGACGCACAGTCTCAAACTATGTATTTAAAGGGCGACGGTAACAGATGGTCTAATTGCAAAAAATGTTTGTTTTTTTTTTGAAAAATAAGCAAAACTTTTGTGTTGACCACCTAGGGATGGTTAATAATATGCGATTCAGACAGAGAATGAGCCGAAATTACAAGACAGATAGCTGAATTTAGGGAGAATCCAAGCCTAAATTCAACCCCATCACTGATGGGGTTAGAATTATTTTTAATTTGTTGCGCATGCACATACAGCACGGACCATGATTCAAACGAGATTCATACTTAAATTTCAATATGACGTCAACATGTATGCTGTGACGTCATTTAAGAAAGTCGCATGTCCTACTGTTTTGACCTACTTTCGACATCGCTTCATGAATTTGGTATCAAATTGCGAAAAAATGAGTCGTTGCTTCAATAGTTTCTCGTAATCATTTAATCAGGTCATATAAAGCTTAAAAAGTGTACATTTTCGTTTGTATTTGACAATTTTTGGGTCCAAATCTGGGAAATAGTAGCTTTAAAAAACAACAACAACAAAAAACAACATTTAAGCATGTAATTACTTAGGCCAGGTTCAGGTGAAAAACTAGCGACTGTACCAATGTCAAGGACCCAACTTGTCAAGGCATGAAGTTCGACCTGAGGTGCGTTCTTTAGAGCGAGATTTCTTGAGATATCTTGAGATATCAACTCTGTACAAACAATATAAAAGAGATTTGACCGAGTTGTTCCGAACACTCCATAATTCATAAACCGCGGTGTTTCGAATGCTCCATACTTTATACAAATGACGTCATGATGACGTCATTTGTATACATATGGAGCATTCGGAACAGCTCGGTCAAAGTCTCGGTCTTAAAAAACGCTTTATCCAAAACACCTTAAGAAATCTTAAAAATCTCGCTCTAAAGAACGCGCCTCTGGTGTAGCATTCACCAAACAGTCTAAATCCTATATCTTTAAAAAACACACAGCAATCAATCTGATAGGCTGAGACTTACGTCTTGCCCAATCAGATGCTTTGTAATGCATCTTTGCTTTAGACAATTGATTTTGAATTGTTGATGAATATGACCACCCTTGTTTAAATTTAAGTTGTTTGAAAGGATAAGATCTATTCCATGATTCTAAGATTTCTTAAGATGTTTTGATAAAGCGTTTTTACGACCTAGATTCTTACCGTTGTGTTCCAAATGCTCCATACTTAATTAAAATGACGCCATCATGACGTCATTTGTATGAAGTATGGAGCATTACCATGGTACCATAGAGCATTCAGAAAAAGATCGGTCAATTCTGTGTGATATTGATTCATCTGAGTTAACCGAGGGGTTCCGCACCAAGTATAGGGTAATGGCGCCTCCTATTTAGCGTCTTAAAAATCTTGCTCTGAAGAAAGCTTTTTTCAAAAAATATCTTCAGAAATCTCAGTATATCTTAGAAATTCTCACTCTTAAGAACATGACTTTGTAATCCATGTTATGATTTTGTAATAATTTTTCACAATAAACAGAGCCATTATCGAGTTTGTTGTCACTCCGGCAGCCCCAAATATTAGTCTATCATTAGCTCACCTGAGCACGAAGTGCTCCAGGTGAGTTATTGTGGTCACTTTTTGACCAGCGTTCGTCCGTCCGTGAACAATGGGGGTGTTTACTCTCTAGCATGATCCACAAAAGTTAGGCAATCTTGATCAAACGATGCCAAAACAAGAACGATCGTAAGTTCTCAGACAAGGACAATTATGGGCTTGATCGGCTTGACCAGAATGTGCGGAGTTATCTGCGCTTGAATGACAATAAATGCTGTTTTTATGCTCCCCGAAGGGAGGGCATATAGTCGCCGCTTTGTCTGTCCGTCCGTCCGTCCTGTCCGTCCGTCCGTCCGTCCGTCCGAAGCAATTTCTCCATAACCCTTGGGCCAAATCAAATGAAACTTACCACGTGAACTCCCTATGACATAATGCCGATGTACATTTCCCGGTTTTTGGATTTGAGGCCTCGTCATGGGAAAAGGGGACTTAAGGTAAAATACAGATTTTCTCTAATTTCTCCTGGTCTAATGGTCAGAATTTGATGAAATTTCATATTTGAGTAGTAAATCAGATGCCCTTGACAACTATGTGAAATTTGGGTATAAAAATTATGTCATGCCAAAAGGGGGCTTAACATTTGTTAGCTTTATGTTAGCTCTGCATGGCATACATTTATTGTGACAATGCCTTATTCGGGGAGCATTGTCCGTCTCTGACGGCTCTTGTTAACTTTGTTTACACTCTAGCATCTACAATTATGGATCAATCAAGACAAAACTTGGACATAATTTTGGAGACCATTAGATCTCGGATGAGCTTGATTTTCAGGTCTGATCTGGCCATAAAGACGAGAGTTATATGCCTTTGAATTCTACAAAATTGCCATTTTCGGCTGTTTTCGACCTTGTTTACACTCTAGAATCTACAATTAGTAATCAATCAAGACAAAACTTGGACACAATGTTGGGGACCATACGGTCTTGCATGAGTTTGTTTTTCAGTCTGATCTGATCAGGATGATGATAGTTATCTGCCCTTGAATTTGACAAAATTGCCGTTTTTGACTGTTTTCGAACTTGTTCACACTCTAGAATCTACAATTAATGACAAATCTTGGACACAATGTTGGGGACAGTAAGATCTTGGATGAGTTTGATTTTCAGTCTGATCTGATTATAAAGGTGAGAGTTATGTGCCTTTGAATTTGATAAAATGCTGTTTTTTGGCTGTTTTCGACCTTGTTAACACTCTAGAATCTACAATTATTAATCTATCAAAACAAAACTCAGACACAATGCTGGAGACCATAAGATCTTGGATGAGCTTGATTTTCAGTATGATCTGAATCAGAAAGTCGAGAGTTATGTTCCCTTGAATTTGACGAAATTGCCAATATCGGCTGTTTTGACCTTGTTTACACTCTAGAATCTACAATTATCAATGAATCAAGACAAAACATGGACACAATGTCGGGGACTATTAAAGATCTCAAGTGAGGATGATTTTCAGCCTAATCTGATCAGAATGTCGAGAGTTATGTGCCCTTACTTTTGACACAAATGCCGTTTACGACTGTTTTTGACCTTGTTTACACTCTGGAATGAACAATTATTGACCAATCAAGACAAATCTTGGACATAATGTTTGGGACCTTAAGATCTTGGACCAATTTGATTTCCAGCCTGATCTGATAAAAAAGTCGAGAGTTTTGTGCCCTTGACTTTGATAAAATTGCCGTTTTCTGCTGTTTTTGACCTTGTTAATACTCTAGAATCTATAAATATTTATCAATCTAGACAAAACTTGGACACAATGTTGGGCACTTTAAGATCTCGAATGAGTTGGATTTTCACAACGTTATTGACCATAAGTTCGTTTTCAGTCTGTAAGTCATAAATATTAATTGAATTGAACAAAAGGGTTAATCATATTATTTCTGTTCAGGTGAGCGATATAGGACCATCATGGTCCTCTTGTTTACTTTACCTTTGCTTTGACAACAATCATGATTGTTTATGAATTTGATATTGCTATAAGAACTAACAATATTTAACAATTTCATATACCTTGGTTTTGTTGAAAAACTTAGTCAAAACTTTGATTGAATATTACAAGAAATTCAGGCATGTGGAGCGACCTAAGGTCATTTTGGGCTTTCCAGTTTTTGTCGGAAAACATTGGAAGTAAAATGAAATCTAGCAATTCCTCCTTTCACCTCATTATTTAGTATGCAACAACTTTCCACCGCTCTATCATTAACATCAATTATTTGGTCGTCTTTAACTCCTTTCAAATTGGCCTAGTCTAAACTTTTTCAGTTGGGGAAGACTATTAATAACCAAATACCACAAAATGACGCCTTTTGACACCCCTCAAGAAAAAGGCTTTGGGAAACATTTGGAAAAGGAAGAATTTGCTCCTGACATACAATTTCTTTACTTTCCACAAAGTTTTCTTTCCAAAAAGTCGTACAATTTCGAAATTTCATCACATTGAAAATTTTGTTTGCAACTTCTTCTAAACTTTGTCATTTGGGAAGGATTAATTGAATAGTAAATGTATATTACAGACGACCTAGAAGACAGAGTAGAGGCAACATAAACATGTTTGTGGACTTGTCCGTCCCCATGCCTGATGCAGAACTATTGACACTCGGAAATGATGAATTGTTAAGCCTGGTTGACCATCTTCCAGAAACAGACATTCTAAAAATAATACAAACACTCGCACATGTTGTGTTTACTGAGGAAGAATTGGTTACACGCTCCAGGACTGGGAAAAGAACCAACAAGTGCTTAGAGAACCCTCGGCCACCATTGGACCCTTGGAAGCTCAATAAGTTAGAAACTCTAGTCATGAAAAAGACACATATCAGCAGGCAGTACTTCATCAAGAAGTTTGAAAATATGCAGAAAGTTTTGAGACAGAAAAAAAAGAGATCAAGCTTGTTGAATTTGTGACCGTTAGGCTGAACGTTGAAAGTGAAAATTGGGATTACCTGTTGTGTGAAGTTCGTTTTAAGAAGAATATTTTAAATGTTGTTATGGAAAATATTCATAAGGTTTTAAGAAAGACAAAAAGACGTCAAACTCTTTGAAGTTGTGGCCACTAGGCTGATTGCCTAAAGTCAAAATTGAAATTATACCAATATTGTGTAAAGTGTGTTGTAAGGAGATTTTCAATATAAAGGTAAAAACATGCAAGGGATTTTGAGAAAGAAAAGAAAACACCAAACTCTTTGAAGTTGTGAACATATTTTGCTAAACGCTTATAACATTACCACATAAAAATTATTGAAGAACAAATAGTTTCAATATAGAGTTTGAAAGTGTACAGAAAGTTTTGAGAAGGAAAATAAAACACCTAACTCTTTTAAGTTGTGACTGTTAGGCTGATTACATAGTCAAAATTGAAATTATACCAATATTGTGTAAAGCTTGTTGCAATAAGGAGATTTTAAATATAAAGTTGGTAAATATGCAAAAGGTTTTAGGAAAGAAGACACTAAACTCTTGGAAGTTGTGACCGTTGAATTCAACGCTTAACCCATTACCAAATGGCAAAATTTTTTCCATCTTTTTGTTTAGAAACCATTGTGGGAAATAAAGAAATTGCTTGTCACAAGCAATTTCTTCGTTTTTCCTGGATATTTGTTAAAGCAATTTCTTATTAGTGGTAAAAAGTGTCGTAATTAATGGAATGGGAACGGATTGGAAGTATAACATTATTGTGTAGAAATTGTCAGATAAAGCTGGGTTTCCATATAAAGTAGGAAAACTTTTAAAAGATAATGAAACAGAAGAAAAGACATTAACCCATTACCACATAGTGACTCTTTTTGACTTCCTACAAGATAATGGCTTTCGAAAACATTGTGGAAAATGAAGAAATTGCTTGTGACAAGCAATTTCTTTATTTCCCACAATATTTTCTAGACAAGAAGACAAAAAATGTAAAAATTCATGTAGTTTTAATTGTCGTCTACAACTTCTTTGAATTTGGGGGACTCCAAAATTGTGCCGTTTGGTAATGGGTTAAAGTTGCCTGTTGTTGTCTTAGCCAATTACCAAATGACAAAGGTTTAGAATGGGCGAAATTCGAAGGTACTGCAGACGACAAATTCGAGAGAATGAAATGAAGTGAAATTTTACTTGTTTCTGTCTCTTGATAGAACAAATATGGTGGGAATTGAAAAATTTGCTTGTAACAAGCAATTTCTTAATTTTCCACAAAGTTTTCTCATACGCTTATTTTAAGGGAAGTCAAAAAACGCCAATATATTGAAAGGGTTAAATTTCAATTACTGTTCAGTTCTGAACGCATACATCCTTTTTAGCTCAACTGAGCATGATAGTGCTCATGGTAAGGTATTGTGATACCGCTGTGTCCGTTGTCCGTCATGCGTCGTGCGTCAAACTTTGGATTGTGTGCACTCTAGAGGCCACATTTTTTGTCCGAATGCACTCATTTTTGCTCAGGAAGTTTTTTCCATCAGCCCTCGGACAATTTCGAAATTGGGTCATCTGGGGTCAAAAAGTAGGTCACGGGGTCAAATCTTAGTAAAACCTTGTGTGCACTCTAGAGGTCACATTTTTTGCCCCAATCAACCTGAAAATTGGTCAGAATGATTGTCTTGATCAATTTTCGGACAAGTTCGAAATTGGGTCATCTTGGGTCAGAAACTAGGTCACGGGGCGCCGTGGTCTTATGTTTAGACGCGGGCTTTGGGATCGAGGGATCCCGGGTTCAAATCCCGCCAGAGCCACGGGATTTTTTCTGAGCAAAAAACTTACCCCACGTTTCTCCTCTTCACCCAGGTGTATAAATGGGTACACGGGAGAGTTGAAGATCTAAGAGCTGTGGCTGCCGAAGCTGCCGACTGTTGAAAGCCGACTTGAGACTCAGTGGTCGTGGGTTAAAGTGTAAAGTCGGTTGAACACGCAAGTGAAAATAGACTTTAAATAGAAACTTTTTTTAACGGGTCAAATCTTTGTTAAAACTTGTGTGCACTCTAGAGGCCACTTTGTTTGCCCAATCAACCTGAAAATTGGTCAGAATGATTGTCTTGATCAATTCTCGTTAAGTTCAAAATTGGGTCATCTTGGGTCATAAACTAGCTCACGAGGTCAAATCTTAGTTTAACCTTGTGTGTACTCTAGAGGTCACATTTTTTGTCCAGTCAACCTGAAAATTGATCAGAATGATTGTCGTGATCAATTCTCGGTAACGTTTGAAATTGAATCCTCTTGGGTCATAAACTAGGTCGTGAAGTCAAATCCTAGTAAAACCTTGACCTAGAGGTCTCATTTTTTCCCAATAAACCTGAAAATTGGTCTTAATGGTTGGTTGTCTTGGTCAATTCTCTGACAAGTTCAAATCGGGTCATATTGTGTCATAAACTAGGTCACAAGGTCAAATCTTAGTAAAACCTTGTGTGTACTGTAGTGGCATTATTTTTTTTGCCCAATGAACCTGAAAATTGGTTGGATTGTATGGAGTTTTACATCCCACTCAACAGCTAAGGTCATATGTAGAAGGGACTTTGGTTTAAAGTCTCATCCAAAAGACTGGAGATGCAGGGGATCCACAGGGGATCGAACCAGTGACCCCTGTGTTTCAAGTCCAATGAGTTACCACTGCACCACCTCTGCCCTCTGAAAATTGGTAAAGATAACTATTTTGATGAATCTTGGACAAGTTCGAGATTGGGTCATCTGAGGTCATAAACTAGGTCATGGTGTCAAAACTTAGAAAAAACTCATGATTGTGCACGAAGTTACAAAATTTGCCCAAGTAACCTTAAATTGATTCGGAATGATTGTCCGGAACTTACTCAGAATTTTTGTTTGCATTATATCTGACAAAATTAAATATTTGTCACAATTGAGGTTGTGAAATAGGTATCTAGGTCAAAATCTTAGTACATCTATTGTATTTAGATGCTAGTTACATTATATATATTGTGCCGATTTTCGTTTTTGCCTATTTTCGAAATTCGGCAAATCCCTGCAGAACTCATTTGCCTAATTTCGAAACTCTGCGAAATAGCTTATTTATAATCATTTTAATGTATATCGGGCCATTTTCTGTGCAGAACTCTTCTTCAAAATATCCGTTTTTAGGGAGGTATCACAGTTTGCACTTACAAAATCATTTTAAGCACTTTTTATTCCAATAAAAGTTCGGTACCGAACAGCTAAAGTTCCGTACCGAACAGAACATACGGAACATTCTTCTTCCGTTTGCGCGGAAGTTGATTCGTACCCTAAGCATTTCGTACCTTATCTTTTATCAGAGATATAGATAAACATTATATTATAATTATGTCTCTGCTTTTATCAATTTGTTTACATGTTCAGCAGTACATCAAAATTATAGATAATATTGCCATTAAAATCATATCTACACTCGATTCCATTTATTTAAGTTGAAGTTCCACATTTTTTCGGAGCCTGAATTAGATCCATTGCTTTGGGCTTTCTAACCACCGAAATTAAAATGGTTTCATTAAGTTAAATATCAGCATTTTAGAAATGGTTCTTTTAAAGCAAACAAGATTCATTATGAAGCTTTTCATCTGCTAAATAAATGTGATCTACCATAGATCTGCATACTTGTGTTAATTAATTTGATATGTTCTAATTTCATTTAGACTTTCAAGATAACTAACTCAAAATAGTGAGCTGATTGTAAAACCATTTAAACAGGGGAAGCCCTTTCTGTGAAAAATACCATATTCAGCATTTTTCCCTGCATTTTTCCCTGCTCAATAAGCTGTAGAGGCCAAACTGTATCTTTAAGGGCTGTCAAAACAGCCGAACAAGCCGCTCCTCCCTACAATGCTAGCCAGAACTAGTGACCGACCCAGCCGAACAAGCCGATCCTTCCCACCATGCTGGCCAGAACTAGCAACCAACTCAGCCGAACAAGCCAATCCTTCCTACCGTGCTGGAACCAGCGACCGACCTTTCCGAACAAGCCGGTCCGTCCCACCGTGCTGGACAGAACAAGCGACTGACCTTTCCGAACAAGCCGGTCCGTCCCACCGTGCTGGACAGAACAAGCAACCGACCTTTCCGAACAAGCCGGTCCATCCCACCGTGCTGGAGAGAACAAGCGACAGACCTTTCCGAACAAGCCGATCCGTCCCACCTTGCTGGACAGAACAAGCGACCGACCTTTCCGAACAAGCTAATCTGTCCCACCGTGCTGGACAGAACAAGCGACCAACCTTTCCGAACAAGCTGGTCCATCCCACCGTGCTGGCCAGAACAAGCGACCGACCTTTCCAAACAAGCTGATCTGTCCCACCGTGCTGGCCAGAACTAGCAGCCAACTCAGCCGAACAAGCCGGTCCATCCCACCATGCTAGCCAGAACAAGCGACTGACCTTTCCGAACAAGCCGGTCCGTCCCACCGTGCTGGCCAGAACAAGCGACCGACCTTTCCGAACAAGCCGGTCCGTCCCACCGTGCTGGACAGAACAAGCGACTGACCTTTCCGAACAAGCCCGTCTGTCCCACCGTGCTGGACAGAACAAGCGACCGACCTTTCCGAACAAGCCGGTCCGTCCCACCGTGCTGGCCAGAACAAGCGACCGACCTTTCCGAACAAGCCAGTCCGTCCCACCGTGCTGGACAGAACAAGCGACTGACCTTTCCGAACAAGCCGGTCCGTCCCACCGTGCTGGACAGAACAAGCGACTGACCTTTCCGAACAAGCCGGTCCGTCCCACCGTGCTGGCCAGAACAAGCGACCGACCTTTCCGAACAAGCCGATCCGTCCCACCATGATGGCCAGAACAAGAGACCAACTCAGCCGAACAAGCCAATCCTTCCCACCATGATGGCCAGAACAAGAGACCAACTCAGCCGAACAAGCCAATCCTTCCCATCGTGCTGGCCACAACAAGCGACCGACCTTTCCGAACAAGCCGATCTGTCCCACCGTGCTGGCCAGAACAAGCGACTGACCTTTCCGAACAAGCCGGTCCGTCCCACCGTGCTGGCCAGAACAAGCGACCGACCTTTCCCAACAAGCCGGTCCGTCCCACCGTTCTGGACAGAACAAGCGACTGACCTTTCCGAACAAGCTGGTCCGTCCCACCGTGCTGGACAGAACAAGCGACTGACCTTTCCGAACAAGCCGGTCCGTCCCACCGTGCTGGACAGAACAAGCAACCGACCTTTCCGAACAAGCCGGTCCATCCCACCGTGCTCGAGAGAACAAGCGACAGACCTTTCCGAACAAGCCGATCCGTCCCACCTTGCTGGACAGAACAAGCGACCGACCTTTCCGAACAAGCCCGTCTGTCCCACCGTGCTGGACAGAACAAGCGACTGACCTTTCCGAACAAGCCGGTCCATCCCACCGTGCTGGCCAGAACAAGCGACCGACCTTTCCGAACAAGCTAATCTGTCCCACCGTGCTGGACAGAACAAGCGACCAACCTTTCCGAACAAGCTGGTCCATCCCACCGTGCTGGCCAGAACAAGCGACCGACCTTTCCAAACAAGCTGATCTGTCCCACCGTGCTGGCCAGAACTAGCAGCCAACTCAGCCAAACAAGCCGGTCCATCCCACCATGCTAGCCAGAACAAGCGACTGACCTTTCCGAACAAGCCGGTCCGTCCCACTGGCTGGCCAGAACAAGCGACCGACCTTTCCGAACAAGCCGGTCCGTCCCACCGTGCTGGACAGAACAAGCGACTGACCTTTCCGAACAAGCCCGTCTGTCCCACCGTGCTGGACAGAACAAGCGACCGACCTTTCCGAACAAGCCGGTCCGTCCCACCGTGCTGGACAGAACAAGTGACTGACCTTTCCGAACAAGCCGGTCCGTCCCACCGTGCTGGCCAGAACAAGCGACCGACCTTTCCGAACAAGCCGATCCGTCCCACCATGATGGCCAGAACAAGAGACCAACTCAGCCGAACAAGCCAATCCTTCCCACCATGATGGCCAGAACAAGAGACCAACTCAGCCGAACAAGCCAATCCTTCCCATCGTGCTGGCCACAACAAGCGACCGACCTTTCCGAACAAGCCGATCTGTCCCACCGTGCTGGCCAGAACAAGCGACTGACCTTTCCGAACAAGCCGGTCCGTCCCACCGTGCTGGCCAGAACAAGCGACCGACCTTTCCCAACAAGCCGGTCCGTCCCACCGTGCTGGACAGAACAAGCGACTGACCTTTCCGAACAAGCCGGTCCGTCCCACCGTGCTGGACAGAACAAGCGACCAACCTTTCCGAACAAGCTGGTCTGTCCCACCGTGCTGGCCAGAACAAGCGACCGACCTTTCCAAACCAGCCGATCTGTCCCACCGTGCTGGCCAGAACTAGCAACCAACTCAGCCGAACAAGCCGGTCCGTCCCACCGTGCTGGCCACAACAAGCGACCGACCTTTCCGAACAAGCCGGTCCGTCCCACCATGCTGGCCGGAACAAGCGACTGACCTTTCCGAAAAAGCCGATCCGTTCCACCATGATTGCCAGAACAAGCGACCGACCAAGCTGAATAAGCCAATCCTTCCCAACGTGCTGGCCAGAACCAGCGACCAACTCAGCCAAACAAGCCGATCCTTCCAACCATAATGACCAGAACAAGCGACCGACCCAGCCAAACAAACCGATCCTTCGCACCCTGCTGGCCAGAAACCAATCCTTCCTGCCATGCTGGCCAGAACAAGCGACCAAGCTAGACAAACTAATTGATCCCCTCCCACAATGCCAGCCAGCACAAGCAATCAACCTAGCCAAACCAACCGATCCCTCCCTCATGCTGGTCAGAACATGTGACCGACTCTACTTAACCAGACAATTTGTCCCACCATGCCGGCAAGGGTATAGGGTCTGTAACCAGAAATGCCTAGTCCTAGTGTAAATGACCAAAAAGGCCCAGTTCAAAAAGGCCCACTTTTTAAATTAATAAAAATACCCAAAAAGTGTATATTGCATTTGAAATTAAATATGATTTATGATAGATTAATGATTTGTAAATTGATGATTTAATGCCCGGCTTAAATGCATTGGAACAATAATGATAATAAAATCAGAGCGAGAAATGGATCTTATACTATTATAATCATTCTAATAAGTACGCATGCTTCCGCTTACAGTACGACCTCGCAACGTCCTGATGACACCATTTATCCTGTGACCTAATTCTATCAGAAAATTCAGATAAAAAAGCCGTATTTCTTTGTGGATAAACATCAATACACCAGGAGACAGGTTCGTTAAGGGAATGGCACTGTACTTTCGTTTTCGACTGGGACCCACAGATGAAGTTTTTACATTCTGGTGTACACGTTTACAATGCAGTGGCGTATCCAATGGGTGGGGGAGTTTTCGAGGTTCAAAGGAAATCCCTCTCAGCGGCAGATCCAGACTTTGTAAGGGGGTTCGAAATTACAAAAAGGTTGTTCGTTCTCTTATTATTACAAAATTCTGACTGAATTTTTACATGAAATTGAAATAATTAGGATTCAGAGGAGGTTCGTTTGACTCCCGCACCCCCTCTGGATCTGCCACTGTCTCTGCAGCCTGATTGTTTTATTTCAATGCAGAAATTCCGTCAAAATTGTGTAATACTTGGAAAAGTTAAACGAGCCTTTCTATCTATAAATTCTAACCCCATCACAGAAATCCTTGATCCGCGGCAGCAACGAGTACGTAGGAAGCATCAAAAATCAAAGTAAACCGTAAAATAATCATTATGTCCTTGTTCGATTCGTTTCTAATAAATCGGCGAGGAAAAAAAACGAGAACAAATCGACAGAAGTAGTTCTGCATGACACTGTTGCAGTAAACCGTAAAAAATATCAACATTTCGGGCGTTATTTGATTCAATTATCAATAAATCAGCGAAAAACTCGACAGAAATAATTCTGCATGACACACGGAACTTACTGAATCATAATTTCGAAAATGGATGCCCAGTTACGAAATTAGGCAAAGTTCCGTGCCCAGTTTCGAAAATAGGCATGCCCAATTTCGAAATAAGGCAAAAAACTAAGATTAGGCACAACATATATACAGAAAGTTATTATCTCAGGTGAGCGCTTCAGGCCAATGGCCCTCTTGTTCACAGAGCAAATGTTCAGACTGTTCCAATATGAAAGCTGCTTTAGACACAAAGATAACGCTTACAAAGATAGAATTTGCGGAGTGTGCAGTATATAATGTAGCATAGAAAGAAATTAGAAGAAAGGAGAAAATAATGATTATCAGCGTTTTCTTTTTACCTTAATGGTTTTCTAAGCCTTTTCTATTCGGTGCACCAAAGCAAGGTCTTGTTGGGGAATAGGTTCAGTTGAACTTGTGAGGATAAAATTACCTTTCCCATTTGAAAGTTGCTGCATATTCACGGTGTGTAATCACGTGACTCAGAATTTCCGATAATCTTCAATATCTCCATAAATACTTGACCAATTTGAATTCGGTTTGAAGCAGAGAAGGTAGGAAAATGCCAGGAATAAGCTGGGCGTGTTGGTTTATCTTCAATAACTTTTTTATCAATTGATTTTTCAAAAATCAACCACGTCCATCTAATGCGTGACGTCTGTCCACATATTCTGCTTCAAACCGAATTCAAATCGGTCCGGTATTAACAAAATTATTGAAGATTTTCTGAAATTGTTGCATCACGTGATTATCCACCGTGATATTACAGATGCGTGGTGATAAAGATAAGTTTTGTGTGTAATATACCATTGAAAATAATGAGACAAAAGCAGAAAATGTTTGGTATCTGTATTGTCTTCTTATTGTGTCGCGCTCTGCGCGACACATCTTGTGGTACACCTCTTCTAATTTTAGAAATTACGCCATGAGGGATAATTGTTTGTACTTGAAAATCGTGGATATGTCCTACTTATATACTGTTTACTAGATATATTTTTCAAGCAGTACTACAAAGTATACGTTGATGTTTATCCAATCCCAGAATACACAAAAAATTCAAGTAAACAATTTTAATTGTTTTATTTTTGCAAAGCAATGGAAAGTCCCTACTTCCGGTTTCGCCATGGGGGATGTATAAATCCTATCCATTTGAAGACCAGAGTAATGCATACCAGGGGAATGTCTAATTCCTATCTGTTAAATAACCAGAATGCATGCAATAAGAATCGCTAATCGTGATGTATACTTCAATGATCAAAGTACCACAAGTACTTTAGTATTGAACATAGAATTTCGACTGACCAACTTACATAATTTCAAGTATCGTTTTAACTGAACAAGTCTGTGTATTGCTAGTAGAACGTTTATATTTTCACATAATTTTTTTTCAAAATAGTAGACTTTTTAGGGGATTCTAACACTAAAATAACTAACCATTCCCCTAACAAAACATGGTTTTTCTCATACTTTTTTTCCAAAAAATAGTAGACAGTTAGGCTTTTCACACACTAACATTATTAACCCTTTCCCAAACTAAATCAGGTTTTGATGTTCCTAGTAGAAAGTTTTTAAGCAGGTTAGTAGCAGCTTTGAAAATCAGAACAGATATACAGGGCTACGTACACCCGAAACAATACCAATCTATTTTGGGCTACATGTTTTACTGGCGTTGTGTCCGCTGTGCGTCCGTTCAACCATGTCTTTAATAGTAAACATATCCTTTTCCTTTTTCCTCACTAAGCCTTTTCAGATTGCATGGACTAAGATCAGCCTGCACTAACATGCAGTCTGATCTTAGACACACCGACTATTCTCTACTAAATAATTATAGGAACGTCTGAGATAGAGTGGTTAAAATGTCCCGATTTTGGGATTTGAATTAAATCACAATAACATTTCAAAAGGCTAACGATTAAACAAGTAACAAGTAGATCTATATTTCTTTTTCTTTTGAACCCTACTATTTTACCCCCTCTGGCGGGATTAATTGCATGGTCCCGTTACGGGCGTGCGTCCATGTGTAAACCTCTTCTCCCAAACATTTTATTCTTCGAAATTTCAACTAAAATAGGCTATACGTGAATCTTTCTTGCATGAAGCCATTCAAATTTTCTAAAAAAAAAAAAAAAACATGCAGTACTCTGGTTGCTATACACCGCTCATTGGATTAAATTGTAATAAAGTATGTGTTTCGCTTGGTGATAGGCCACTTTTAGAGTCATTGATGGAATGTCGATCAGAATTAAGATTTGGTTGGAAAAATATACATTCAGCAAAAAGTAAATGTTGAAAAAAAAACACAGAGAAAAATCAAATATTGCCGAATCATTTTTAAGCGCGACACAATTCTCTTTGCTGTACATTACAGCAAATTTTTACTTTTGTCTCTATGTTTTACATGTATAAACGTTTCTTATTAGAGACACCAAAGTCGGGACTAACCCTTTCCTTAAACCTTTTCTTACTAAGACCTGGTTTTGACGTTCCAAATAGAAATGGCTTGGGAAAACATTGAGACAAAGACTCGTAATATCAAGATCTGTTTAACTCGAGATAAATTACCTGGCAGAGCATCCCTAGTGATCAGCTAGAGATGCACTGTCAGGTCTATTATTATGCTCCCCGAAAAAATTTCGGGGGAGCATATAGTTGCCATGCTGTCCGTCCGTTTGTCCGTCCACAGCCAGATCTCAGCAACCCTTGGACCAAATTCAATGAAACTTCACATGTGAACTCCCTGGGATAATACCTAGGAACTCTTTTCCCCGTTTCTTAATTTGAGGCTGTGTCATGGAAAAAGGGGCCTTAGTGTCAAAATTAGTTTTTCTCTAATTTCTCTTCATCTAATGGGCAGAATTTAATGAAATTTTGCACTTATGTAATAAATAGGATGTTCTAGACCATATTTTATGAATAATGTGTGTACAAAAAGGCTGTCGTGGGAAAAGGACGCTTAATGTATGATAGTTTTTATTTTGTGACAAACACTTTTTCAGGGAGCATAATCCGTCTGTGACGGCTCTTGTTGTAAATGACTCACTTAGAAAACTACTGCAGATATCAAAATGGGAAGTAAATCCACATGTCGTCGGTGGGAAGTCAAAACCTCGCAACTCCAGCTTTTTCAAGCTGTAGTTACGAGGTTTTGACTCCCCACCAACGATGTGAAAGTTGTGTACAATAGAAGTTTAGTGCTGAAAATGTTTAGGGCAAAAAAAAAAGAAAGTAAATGCTGGCTATATCAGCATTACCTTCTTTGAATCAATATTCGCAGTCCTTTTATTGTAAGGTGTGTCTTAAAGCTTCCTTTTTAATTAACAGTTTCCACACAATGAAATATTTGATGACCAACAAGTTAATCGTCTTTTGAAAACAATGACGTTACTGTAAATGTAAATATTGCTTACAAGTGAAATGACATTTCTGCATGTCCTTCTCTGTTTCTACCTAGAAAGACGATAAGCACTGAATTTTATCCAGTTTTTATCTGATCCAGTTAAAAATTGCTGTCTATTAATGGATTGAAATGGTAATATCAATGGAATGGGGTTTAGCTCTACTGGCCATCCGGCCGGCGTGTTATTGTCATTGGACTAATATTTCTAAGGAATAGAATAATTTGGATTGGTCATTTGAGGAGTATTTAGAAAGACTGATATGAAAGGATAGATATTAAAATTTACAATTTCTTGAAAAAAAGGTTACTACAGTATTTCCCATAGTTGACCCTTTGATGCGTTTTTCTCAAGAAAACTATCAATAATTAATGCCTTAATAGTTTTACCCCTCTCCCTCAAAAACATCCAAATAGAAGAAATTTGGCTAGGTTTTAAAGCAACAGATTAATATTATTAAAATATTATTAGCATTTCCTCTTTTTGCTTCTTTTGTTTCTCTGCTTAAGGTTTACGAACTGAGAATGAAAACACCCCTTTCTAGCCATACGAAATGCATCAAATTACACACACTTGTAAATACACTTCACATAAGTTGATTCACCATGCCGGATTGCAAGATTATGCTTCAAGAAGAAAATAATTTACAAATATCATTTTACTCTATATTCATATGCAAGGGAGGTAATTATGAACATTTTTGTCAAATATTTGCATAAGTATGCATTAATTCAAAATTCTAAACCACACAAAATGCTTATGTTTGTATTTTGAACGAACATGGAACACAGTTTAGGAATTACTGGCACTTTTCAAATTTCGCCTCTGTCTCTGCATTTCATTCTCAGTTCGTAAACCTTAAGTATATACTTACGATGATTTGATCAACATCCATTATCTGCAGCAGCTTTCAAAATGGAAAAAAGAAATCCGATTTGTTTTAGTTTGGGGAAGGTTTAATGTGTTGAATCATTACTTATTTTCAGTTAATTCAAGTCACAACAATATCACAACTGTAGACAGCGCATCCGTCGATGGGACTGAAGCATATAGTATTGAGAGCGACAATTCAGATTGGGAGATTTCCAGTGTAAGTTCGGAGGAACTAGAAAATGCCATGACATGCCTTGATGAAGACCAGCCAGATAAAGGATGGACAGATACACTTTATCCTGTAGAGGTTGAGCCATTTACTGAAGATGTAGGACCAAAACATGAACTTCCTACTGGATCCAACCCCACCCACTTCTTCAACCTGCTGTTCGAGGATGAGTTCTTCCAAACGATCGCTGATCAGACGAATCTTTACGCTGAACAAGTGCAAAAGGCCAATGGAGGAGATCTAAAATGGGCGGTTACAACTATAGACGAAATCCGGGCCTTCTTCAGCCTTTACATCTTAATGGGAGTTCACAAATTGTCGGATCACACCCATTACTGGGCGCTAGACCGCAATCTGAATGTTCCGGGGATTTGTGAAGTTATGTCTTTGGAGAGATATGAGAAATTAGAAAGATATATCAGTCTGGCAGATGAACAACAAAAGCCAGCTACAGGTGGTCAGGATTATGACCCAGTTTTCCAGGTGCATCATCTCATAAGCATGCTGAACAAGAATTTCCTCAAATATTACACACCGTCGAGGGAATTTTGCATCGATGAAGCTGTTATACATTACAAAAAATATCAACTTGCAAAGGCAAATAATAAAGGAAAGAATGGATACAGTAGACTGGTCAAAGTATGGCAGTTATGTGAAGCGTCAACTGGATATACATCACAGATTAAAGTCTGTGTCAGAAAGGGCGATTATCAGCAGAGGCACGTCTTGGGACATGGGATTGTTATGGATTTAATGCAACCGGTTCTTGGAAAAAACTACCATGTTTACTTAACGGATGACCTCAGCAGCATATCACTTCTGAACGACCTATCTATACACCAGACGTACGGATGCGGCGCTATTCGACTCAGTACCCCTGGAATCCCACCACTTGTGAGAAAAGCAGATCTGAAGCGTCACGGTGATACACTAAAACAACAGAGGGGAAATTTGCTATTTACTGTATGGAGAGATGCACGTGAACATGTGACCATTATATCAACAAACCAAGTTCCATCAGACTCCGTGTACCATTCGAAGTTTGGACAAGCCGTAAACAAACCAGATGCAGTGACCAACTTTAACAAATTTATTGGAGGAGCAAAGAAAGCAGAGAAACTGAAAGCCCCCTACTTGACTGGGAGAAAACGTAATAAATGGTGGAGATCCATTTTGGATTACTGTCTGGATGTTTCCATCGTGAACGCTTTCCTGCTCTACGTATCTTCGAATCAGCCCTTGCCACAAGAGAGCAAACGTGCTAGTATGCAACTCAATTTCCGACTACAGTTAGCAGAAGGCTTACGGGGCGGATTTTCATCCAGAAAGAAAACGGATGGTAGTAGATTGAAAGCCATGCCACTCCTACGTCTACAGAACGTTTTGACACATACACAAGTGCGGGTTGAAGGTGGTAAGAGGATATGCGTTCAGTGTTCTAAAGACGGCAGGCGGAGCGAGATAAGTAATCGACCATTTGCAACACTCTTCAAGTGCCTTGAGTGTAATGTACCCCTGTGTAATAAGAGCGGTCAGACGAGATACAGGGACTGCTTTGAAAAGTACCATACGGCGAACTTGGCGAAGTAACCCAACAAATTCACAGTACATGTATGTAAACTTGTGAACATTTTAACCCATTACCAAACGACAAAATTTTAGGGTGGTCCAAATTGAAAGATCTTGCAGACGACAATTTTAAATGAATGGAACTTTTAATATTTAGGTCTTTTTGGGTGGAAAACATTGTGGAAAATGAAGAAATTGCTTGTTACTGTTTTCCAAGGTCATTATTTTGTTGGGAGTCAAAAAGAGTCATTGTGTGGTAATGGGTTAAAGCCTTTCTTAAATGGCAAAAAATGCATTGGACTCTTTTTAGTCCACATGATCAAGAAGGGCTCGAGGTGTGTACTTTTGATTACTCGCCGTTCATCCTCCTTTTGTCTGTCCGATTGTCCGTTCACAATTTAGTGTTTACACTCCAGTTTGCAAGTTTTAACCAATCTTGATCAAACTTGATGAATATAAGTAGGATCATAAGTTCTCAGATGAATTGAATTAAGGGCCGGGTCGAACCAGAAAGTCTTGGGTGATCTGCATTGAATGTATGTCAATAGCTAGTATTGATTTTTATTAGCTCACCTGAGCACGAAGTGCTCGAGGTGAGTTATTGTGGTCACTTTTTGTCCGGCGTCCGTCCGTCCGTCCGTCAACATTTGGGGTATTTACACTCTAGCATCCACAAAAGTTAGGCAATCTTGATGAAACTTAGCCAAAACAAGTAGGATCATAAGTTCTCGGACAAGTTCGATTATGAGCCTGATCGGACCAGAAAGTGCGGAGTTATGCTGTTTTTAATTGGACGTCCGAAAGGACGTCCAATTCTTATAACCACTTTTGGACAGGCGAAATGGGTTTTCATTACCAAAAAACCCTTTCTCAGACTCAATTGCCAGTTGACCAAAATTCAAAATAGATTTTGCGACCATACAGGAAAACTGTCGTATCTTTTCCTACTTTCTATGTGTTCTCTAAAAAATACTATAAGATTCATTGGCCGATTCAATTCATGCCACGTCTTAACCAACTTTACGATCTTTTTTCGATTTAATCATTTTCTTGTAGTATTTTGACTTTCGTAATATTTATTGTGTAAAGGGTAAGATCTTTAGAAAGCGATACACGCATACACTATGGTTATAATGTAAACAGACACCCTATATCATCAGCAGCAGCGATAGCTCAAACGGGAAAGGATTAACCTCGCAACCTTTTTTCAGTTTGAAATTTGGAACGCCGTTGGTTCAAAACCAGTTCGGATTATTTCTTCTGTAAAACGTTTGTTTTTCTTGGATGTGTTTACTGAAAACACACATTTTAGAATGATTACCCAATTTAATGCACGTATTGTGTATGATAGGTTCCTTTTCTTTGGTCATTGTTGTTTAAGTCTTTGACATATTTAAAGGAACGGGGTTTCCACGAGACGTACTTTGGAACCATGGTTTTGAAATTGTTTATCGGGGAGTGAGTTCATTTCGCAACTCGGGTTCGACTCGATGACAAATCGGGGTTCCATCTGAACAGCCTCAGATGAGACACTAGTGAAATCCACCTATTCAGAAAAATAGTTGCTCTTACGAGTTTTTTTTCTCCAGCATCTGTATCACTGATATTCGACAGTATCATGACCTATTTACATACTGATCGATGATCATGACAACAATGATTATTACTAGTGTAAGACTAAGTGACAGCGATCTGTATTTATTTCGTTTAAGAGACCCGTTTACGTGTATTGAGCTAAGAAGATGAAGCAATGGGTCTGCAACAGATGGTACCTGGATGATCCTATGAATATGTTTACAGATAGAGACATTGCTATTCTCAAATTTTCGTTGATAATGATATGAAGATTTAAATTGCTTATTGTACTCCACTGCCATTTCCCCGACGGCGCGTTCCCAATTTCTTCTTTTTATGCACATATGTAGATGTAAGGATGCTGCGGTAGTACTTGTATGAGGAATCCATGGCTAGGTGCTCCAATTCATCTGGTATTTTGTTTCAGGAAAAGTATGTATTGAATTTGTTTTGTAACCACAACCAGGGAAAACTGCTACCGTATTTTTTTCTTTTTTTACTCTAAACAGGAATAAAAATCAAAGTGCTTGGAGCACTATATTTAGACGCCTCTCATTGATTGAGCGGAATTGTATGTAAATGATCGGCGTTTCATTACTTTATTTCGTTGAATTTGTGTTAAGATCGATTCTAAATCACTGCGGTCGTTTTTTCGCCAACGATGGTAGAGATAGAAGTCGAACAAGAGTGCCATGGTCACAATATACGCCGCCACTTATAAAACTTGAGACAAAAAAATGACATTGACAAGGATTTATAAATATTCACACAAAAACCTGTAAAAAGTTGTGTTCACAAAAAGGTTTTTATAAATATCCAGTCAAAAACCTGGAAGGAATTGCTTTCACGAGACTGAAATATCATTAAGCCCTAGAGACTAAGATTGAAGGGGGCATAACTCAGGCAAAAATCAATGAACCATAAAATCCTTCCTTCATGCACATCTACCAATTAAGGTAATAACATCCACCAAGTTTCATAAGGATCCAGTCAGAATCTTAGAAGAAGTTGTGTTGACAAGGCTGCAATTTCAATCAGCCCCAGAGACTAAGTTTTAAGGGGGCATAACTCTAGAAAAAATCAATAAACCATAAAATCCTCCCTTCATGCAAATCTACCAATTGAGGTGATTGACCAAGTCTCATTATTATCCAGCCATAAACGTAGGAGGACTTGCGTTGACAAGGCTGCAATTTCAATAAGCCCCACAGACTAAGTTTTAAGGGGGCATAACTCTGGCAAAAATCAATGAACCATAAAATTCTTCCTTCATGCACATCTACCAATTGAGGTGATAACATTGACCAAGTTTCATTAAGATCTAGCCAGAATCTTAGGAGGAGTTGTGTTGACAAGGCTGCAATTTCAATAAGCCCCAGAGACTAAGTTTTTAAGGGGCATAACTCTGGCAAAAATCAACGAACCATTAAATCCTTCCTTCATGCACATCTACCAATTGAGGTGATAACATTGACCAAGTTTCAAGAAGATCCAGCCAGAAACTTAGGAGGAGTTGCGTTGACAAGAAAAGTGGACGGACGTGGGGACGGATGGACGGACGGATGGACGGACGGATGGACAGACGGAGAAGATGACGCCAATATACATCCGCCTCCGGCGGCGTATAAAAAAGATGATTAAAAAGAACAATGTCTGAGTAGAATTCGAACCCAGGGCCTTCCGGATATAACATGTGTAAAGAGTATAAGGTGAGTGCTCTGCTAAGTGAGCTATCGCGGCTTTCATTTATGTAGTGCGTTGGCTTACATTTTGAATAAATTGCTTTGTAGCGTACTTTATAAAATCAATGAAAAGTATAACTGACGACAATACTCATAGTAAACCGAAACAAGAAGATAATGCTAATCGCATGGCCTTAATTGAATTTGGTAATCAAATTAATAGTGATTATTCATAGCGACAAATCAGTTGTCTTGAAACGGCAATCAATTTGAAGCATGAGAAGGGTTTTCTGGTATTAAAGCCTATTTCGTATGTCCGAAACCGATCTTATAGAATTAAACACAGAAGAATGAATAAAATATCTTTCGTTCATGTTACGATGTACAATCCCGCTCAATCAATCAGAGACGTCCAATTACAGTGCTCTCAGCACTTTGATTAAGTTTGTTAACACTCTAGCATCTACAATTATTGATCAAAACTTGGACATTATGTTGGAGACCATAAGATCTCGAATGAGGTCAATTTTCAGTCTGGTCTGACCAGAAAGATGAGAGTTATGTACCATTGAATTGGGCAAAAGTGCCATTTTTTTTTGGCTGTTTTCAACCTTATGTTAATCTAAGGGAAGTATTTCTTGACACTACATTTCTTTAGTATTAGTAGTTATCTTGTTCGATAGAGCTGTTGAGCAAGATGAAAGAAATGCAAAATAAAAAGAGTCTAAGATATTTACAGCGTAAGTGTCCATTATTAAGCGTTAACCCATTACCACACACTGACTCTTTTGGCTCCTCACAAGATATTGATATTGGAAAACATAGTGGAAAATGAAGAAATTGCTTGTTACAAGCAATTTCTTCATTTTTCACCGTGCTTTCTACCCCAAAAGACAACAAAAAATTAAATTTCTTTAATTTGAAATTGTCGTCTGCAACATCTTTGAATTTGGATCAACCTAAAATTTTGTCGTTTGGTAATGGGTTAACAAATGGTAGCAGAGCGGAAACAGATCCATAGAGGCATACTGTAATATATATTGAGATATAGATTTACACTCTAGAATCTACAATTATTGATCAATCTAGACAAAACTTGGACACAATGTTGGGGACTATAAGATCTCAGATGAGTTTGATTTTTAGCGAGTCGGGACTTTATGTCCGGGGAGCTAATGTCACAGCCCTAGTGTCGGCGTCGGCGTCGCGTCCCGTCCCGTCTTAACTTGAAAAACTTTAACCTGGTCTATATCTCAGGCACTATTAGAGATACAGCCTTGATATTTCATACATAGATACATCTCGATAAGACCTTTCATTTGGGTCCATGACCTTTGACCTTGTGACCTTGACCTTGGAGTTTGACCTACTTTTGAAAAACTTTAACCTGGCCTATATCTCAGGCACTATAAGAGATACAGCCTTGATATTTCATACATAGATACATCTCGACAAGACCTTTCATTTGGGACCATGACCTTTGGCCTTGTGACATTGACCTTTGACTTTGACCTACTTTTGAAAAAAAGTGCTGTTTTTGTGACAATCTCTCGTATAGGCGAGCTACGTTGTCCGCGGACAACTCTTGTTAGTCTGATCTGATCAAGAAGTCAAGAGTTACGTGCCCTTGAATTATACAAAATTGCCATTTTCCTCCATTTCCAACCTAGTTTACACTCTAGAATCTACAAGTATAAATCAATCAAGACAAAACTTGGACACAATGTTTTGGATCATAAGATCTCGGATGAGTTTAATTTTCAGTTTGATCTGATGAGAATGTCGAGAGTTATGTGCCCTTGAATTTGACAAAATTGCCATTTTCGGCTGTTTTCAACCTTGTTTACAGTCTTGAATCTACAATTATTAATCAATCAAGACAAAACTTGGACACAATGTTTTGGATTACAAGATCTGGGATTAGTTTGATTTTCAGTCTGATCTGATTAGAAAGTCAAGAGTTATGAGCCCTTGAATTTGACAAAATTTCCGCTTTTTACTGTTTTTGACTTTGTTTACACACTAGAATCTACAATTATTGACCAATCAAGACAAATCTTGGACACAATGTTGGAGGCCATGAGATCTCGGATAAGTTCTATTTTCAGTTTTGATCTGAATAGAAAGTCAAGAGTTACGTGCCCTTGAATTTGATAAAATTGCTGTTTTTGTCTGTTTTCGAACTATTTATCAATCAAGACAAAACTTAAACACAATGTTGGGGACCATAAGATCTTGTATGAATTCGATTTTCAGTCTGATCTGATGAGAATGTCGAGAGTTATGTGCTTTTGAATTTGACAAAATTGCCGTTTTAGGCTGGTTTCGACCTTGTTTACATTCTAGAATCTACAATTATTGATCATTCTATACAAAACTTGGACACAATGATGGGGACCATAAGATTTAATATGAGTTATTTTCAGTCTGATCTGATCAGAAAGGCGAGCGTTATATGCCCTTGAATTTGACAAAATTGCTGTTTTCGGCTGTTTTCGACCTTGTTTACACTCTAAAATCTACAATTATGGATCAATCTTGACAAAACTTGGACACAATATTAGGGACCATAAGATCTGGGATTAGTTTGACTTTCATTCTTATCTGATCAGAAAGTCGAGAGTAATGTGCCCTTGAATTTGATAAGATTGCTATTTTCGGCTGTTTTTCGACCTTGTTTATACTCTAGAATCTACAATTATTTATCAATCAAGACAAAACTTGGATACAATGTTTGGCACCATAATTTAGATCTCGGATGAGTTAGATTTTCACAACCTTATTGACCATAAGTTCTTTTTCAGTCTTAAAGTAATAATTATTAATTGAATTGAACAAAAGTGTTGCTCATATCATTTTGGTTCAGGTGAGTGATCTAACCGACTTATTTTTACACAAATAACACATAATATTGGACATCGTCATATGAGATGATGCATAAATCGAAATTTTACACAATCGGGCTTGAACTTTTAAGTAATCTGCCCCTTAATTCGACAAAATTGTCGTTACTTGCAACAAATACAAATAGTGACCGACCAAGACATAAGTTAGACACAATGTTGGCGAAAATAAGATCGTAGATGAATTTGACGAGTAATCTGCCCTTGAACTTGACAGTTGTTGTTTTGACTTTGTTTCAATTTTTTACAACTAGAAAATTGAACAACGAAGACAAAACTTTTACACAATGTTAGAGACTTCAATATTGGGTAAGTTTGACTTCCAGTTGTTTAATCGGGCTGGGAAGTATATATTTATGTGCTCTTGAATTTTAGTAAAAATGACGTTTTCAACTTTATTATCCAAACAGCCTGCAAATACTGACAAAGCAATACAAATCTCGGACAGATTGGTTGTGACCTTGAGATATTTCATGAGTGAAGTTTTTAGGTTTATTTGAATTTATTATCCTTTGTTATAGGCCCTGAATTTGACAACAATGGCCATTTTTAGCTCGCCCGGGACGATAGTCTCGGAAGAGCTATTGTCATACCCCCAGATGTCGGCGTCGGCGTCAGCGTCCGCAAATATTTAACCTGGCCAATATCTCATGCCCTGTTAGACATACCGCCTTCATATTTCACCAGTGGATGCCTCTAACCAAGACCTTTAATTTGAGACCATGACCTTTGACCTTTTGACCTTGGAGTTTGACCCACTTTTTGACCGTTTTAAAAAAAACTTTAACCTGGCCTATATCTCATGCCCTATTACACCTACAGCCTTCATATTTCGCATGTGGATACTTCTTACCAAGACCTTTCATTTGAGACCATGACCTTTGACCTTGTGACCTTGACCTTGGAGTTTGACCTACATTTTAAAAACTTTAACCTGGCCCAAAAAAACTTTAACCTGGCCTATATCTTTACTTATGCCCTACTACACATGCAGCCTTGATATTTCACATATGGACACCTCCTACCAACAACATTCACGTTTGACCATGACCTTGGACCTTGTGACCTTGACCTTGGAGTTTGACCTACTTTTTAAAAACTTTAACCTGGCC
This sequence comes from Fragum sueziense, assembly GCA_963680895.1. NCBI lineage: Eukaryota > Metazoa > Mollusca > Bivalvia > Cardiida > Cardiidae > Fragum > Fragum sueziense. The sequence continues at coordinate 24,182,841 of OY804608.1, forward strand.
TATATTTCATGTCCTTTTACACCTACAGCCTTGATATTTCACATATGGACACCTCCTACCAACATCCTTCACATTTGACCATGACCTTGGACCTGGTGACCTTGACCTTGGAGTTTGACCTACTTTTAAAAAACTTTAACCTGGCCTATATATCATGTCCTTTCACACCTACATCCTTGATATTTCACACATGGACACCTCCTACCAACACAGTTCTTATTTGACCATGACCTTGTGACCTTGACCTTGGAGTTTGACCTACTTTTAAAAAACATTAACCTGGCCTTTATCACATGTCCCTTTACCCATACAGCCTCTATATTTTACACAATGACACCTCCTACCAACACCGTTCACATTTGACCATGACCTTGACCTTGTTACTTTGACCTTGGAGTTTGACCTACTTTTAAAAAACTTTAACCTTGCTTATATCCCATGTCCTTTTACACCTACAGCCTTGATATTTCACATATGGACACCTCCTACCAACACTGTTCACATTTGACCATGACTATGTGACCGTGACCTTGGAGTTTGACCTACTTTTAAAAAACATTAACCTGGGCTATATCGCATGTCTTTTTACCCATACAGCCTCTCAATTTTACACATTGACACCTACTAAAATGGTTCAATTTTGACCTTGACCTTGGACCTGGTGACCTTGACCTTGTAGCTTGACCTACTTTTAAATAACTTAACCTGGCCTATATCTCATGTCGTTTTACCAATACAGCCTTGATATTTCACACATGGACACCTCCTACCAACACGGTTCACATTTGTCCATGACCTTTGACCTTATGACCTTGACCTTGGAGCTTGACCTACTTTTAAAAAAATTCATTTTGGGCCATGACCTTTTTACTTTGACCTAGGAAATGACTTTTGTTTTTGACAAGCCCTCGAAAGGGCGAGGTTTATTGTCCGCGGACAATTCTTGTCGACTTTGTTTTCACTGCAAAAGACACATATTGATAGATCAATCAAAACTTGTATGATATTGGTGACCACGAGATCTCGCATAAGTGTAATTTTCAGCTTGGTCATGATCTCTCATTTTGAATTACGTGTCCTTGAATGTGACAAAAATGTTGTTTATAAATTTTGTTCACGGTCTTACAGTCGGAAATAGCAATTAATTCTAACAAGGTGTGTTTCATGTCATCTTGATTCATGTGAGCAAATTCATGTGAGCAATTTAAGTCCATCCTGGTCCTCTTGTAAAAACCTTCACTGGTGCACAAGTTTAGGAGAAAATGCTAGTTGTCAGCATGACTTTTCTACTCGTCCGGGACGAAAGTTTTAAGTTTTTTAAGTTTAAAAAGCTCTCCTACCACCTCCCGGAAAGAATCTTCTTAAATAGCAACATGAATGATCCGTAATTTTAGGGTCTTGGGGGGGCCATCGAGATATTAGCCATTTTCCCCAAAGACAGCCCCCTAAAAGATCAGCCTCTAGGTTGAAATTGCCCACATATATCGAAAGTTTGGAAATTTTATTATTACACTTACCAAATATACAAAGAAACAATTGCACTCTTTTACTATTGGGAGTCCAATGTCGTCCGAATTGACTAGCTAGAATTCTTACCGGGTGGCTGATGTATCCAGGCTTATTGCCCAGGTTTTTCTACTGGTAGACCATTGACCGATGAGCCAAAATGCTTACTGCTTTTTAATCATGTGTAAAACGATCTTGTTGTCGTTGTTTTATAAGGGGCAAACCAGTATTTCTACGTTTACCTTTGATGTTTTCTATCTTGCATGTGCTTTCACTTTGGACAAGCCTAAAATTGTGTCGACTCGTTTCATGTCCCTAATCAAGAACGCTTTGAAAGCCATTGAGAGAAAATAAGAATTTTCTGATCACTAGCACATTATCTTTTTCTCACATTGTTTTCTTAGACATTATGTGCACACTTTATTTTGCTCAATATTTATACAAACTATTTTGGCTAGAGTTGCTAAAACTATGTTAAGTTAAAGTTGTTCAGTTGGTTGTTACTTTGTAATTCAGAGGACCAGACAGACCGGATGAACATTGTAAAAAAGACGCAGAAGGACCAAGACATAATGAAGCCAAAACGATCACCCTATTCCAGAAGAGCAGTCACCAATAGTTCACTAGTTACGCAAAGTTGTTGGCTTATTTGATCTCCAAACTGCTCTTTTACCAAACAGCAGAAATTTAGGGTGGACCAACTCGAAAGCTGCTGGAGACAAAGAAATAGATGTTGATAAAAATTGGAGTTGTGTATAAAACATTGTATTGCTAAGAAAAAATTGAGACAAAAGGAGTAAATAATGATGATCAGTACAGTGGTCCAACGCTAATCTGATATTTATAAACAATCCTTTGACCTATAAAAACATGTTATTAAAGAGACTCACGTGCAAATCGTCTTATCAATATAACATCAAAATACTGATTATCATCGATATATGATTTGACCATTATACCCTGTAATTAGTAAATAGGTATAGCTTTTATTATTTGGTGGGAATCTGAATAAGGTGGAAGCACTATACATTGTATTTTTAGCTATTGTGGTCACTCAATGTCCGTCTGTCTGTCCGTCCGTCTGTCAACAATTTGGTGTTTACACTCTAGCATCCACAAAAGTTGGCCAATCTTGATCAAACTTTGTCAAAGCAAGTATGGGCATAAGTTCTCGGGCAAGTTCGATTATGGGCCTGATCGGACCAGAATGTGCGGAGTTATCTGCCCATGAATGTTAAAAAATGCTGTTTTTAACTTTGTTTACACTCTAGCATAAGCAATTATCGACCAATCAAGACAAAACTTGGACATAATGTTGGAGACCATAAGATCTCGAATGAGTTCGATTTTCATTCTAATCTGACCAGAAAGACGAGAGTTATGTGCCATTGAATTTGACAAAATGGCCGCTTTCGGCTGTTTTCGACCTTATTTACACTCTAGAATCTACAATTATTGATCAAGCAAGACAAAACTTGGAATAATCTTAGAGACCATAAGATCTCGGATGAGTTCGATTTTCAGTCTGACCTGACAAGAAAGACGAGAGTTGTGTGCCCTTGAATTGGACAAAATTGCCGCTTTCGGCTGTTTTCGACCTTGTTTACACTCTAGAATCTACAATTATTATGCCCCCTTTCGAAGAAAATGGGGGTATGTTGTTTTGCAAGTATAGGTCGGTCTGTCGGTCGGTCGGTCTGTCCGTAGACCAAACCTTGTCCGGAGCATAACTCAAAAAGTATTAAAGGTAGAATCATGAAACTTCATAGGTGGATAGATCTCATTATGGAGAGGTGCAGTGCACAAGAACCGTAACTCTGCCGATCAAATTTTTTGAGTTATTGCCCTTTGTTGATTTTATAACTTGATTCTTGTCCGGAGCATAACTCAAAAAGTATGTAAGGTAGAATCATGAAACTTTACAGGTGGATAGATCTCATTATGGAGAGGTGCAGTGCACAAGAACCGTAACTCTGCCGATCAAATTTTTGGAGTTATTGCCCTTTGTTGATTTTCAAACTTGATTCTTGTCCGGAGCATAACTAAAAAGTATATAAGGTAGAATCATGAAACTTTACAGGTAGATAGATCTTATTATGGAGAGGTGCAGTGCACAAGAACCTTAAATAGTGACTGATCAAGACAAAACTTGACACAATGTTATTGACCATAAATTTGTTTTCAGTCTGAAAGTCTTAAATTTCAACTTAATTGAACAAAACCATGGCTCATATCATTTTGGTTCAGGTGAGCGATATAAGACCATCATGGTCCTCTTGTCTTCTTTTTGTATTTTTCTTATTTTTCCAGGTTTTATTGCAATTATTCGTATACTATTCAAAGTTTGCTAAGCACCAAGGCCGCGTTTTACTAACATAGATTTTTTGCAAATACCTTGTAACAACACATCTGATTGAAAGAGAAATAATAACAGTAATTATTCGGCCAATCAGATTTTTTGTTGTTTTAAAAATGTTCGTAAGTTTGTTAGTAAAACGGGCCCCAGAAGTATAAATAATGATATTTTCTATCCTTAACGCAATTTTCATGTCAAATCTGTGTGACATGTGAGGCATACTGCATCTTCAAGATAACTGAATGAATTTCAACACATATACTTTGCTTGAAGCAGTTCAAATTCGGATGGAAAGAGGACAACCCGAGAAATGAAAGGACTTACTAGAGATGGAGCCGTGTTCCATATTTTTTCTGAACCTAAATTTGTACTTTTTTGTACCTCGATATCATGTATAAGATCAGTGAAACCACATAACTGTTTGGCAAGGTAGTCCTGCGCCGAAGTTCAGGTGCATAGAACCTTAAAGGTGGGTGGGGTAATTTATTGTCTCGGCATGTTTAAAATTGGCATATCGATTCTTGGTAGCATTCAATTGGTATGCATCTTTGTTATAAAACTCCCTCGATAACTGTTTAAGTTCATAGACGAAGTCAAAGATAATTCGCGTGGTCTCTGCGTCAAAATTCCATAACCGAAGTCTTGTAGTAGCTGTTCTGGCCCGGTAACAACCTCTCTAATGGCTTCCGCACTGTTTCTTAGACCAGTGTAAAGACACATGTAGTCACTAGAAGACTCTTTGAAGGTAATGTGAAATAATGAAAAGTAGATATGTGTTTTCTCGACCATCTTGTGGTCTGTATATCACATTGATCGACAGCAAAAGCTTTATTTGTACCCTGGTGAATTATGTAGTCACAAAAAACAGTGGAATTGCAATTGACTACACTGGTGACCGTAATGGCGTTCAGAGTAAGACAACATTCAAAGTTTAAAGGACGTAAAATGTCAAGAATGCATTTTTTGGATTGCGCTAGAATGTAGTGTACAGAAAAATCGGCAAAAAAGAGAGTTGTAGTTTAGGTCCTCAAAACGCATGGTATGGCGGGCCCAATGCGTTTTTGTGAGACTATAGGTAATGGGGTGTGTTTAATTGCTGAAACGGTGAGAGACAAAATCGTTTGAATTAACGATGGGCCTCAAATTAAGAGATATCCTCAATGTTTACCTCTAGGGAAAGTAAGTTTATCACTAGTGTTTGCTGAATCTTTGATTCTCTAGACGTGAACAGTTGTAGTTACGTCTAGCGTAAGCCATAGATCAATATTCCATGCAAAATTAATTGCGTAACTAAAAAGTTGTATTGGATACTGTGTATGAAGGTGCCACCCGGTCCCAGGCAAAGGTTTGATTGGTTAGAGAACTGTAAAAGATCACGTGGCAACATTGTCGTGTGGTTTAAGACTACCATTGTACTCCATAAAATTCCTGGTCAAACAAAAAGCAGCAACAAAATCGTTTGAGAGGACAAATAAAAAAAAGTTTACCCCACTCATTTACATTAAAGCAATCATCAAATATATTTTCGACTGGATATTAGATTTGCGCTCAAAATATTATCACCAAAACTTTTGGTGCTTAGCAAACTTTGAGTAGTATATAATACATGTAGATGGCTATTCTAGTCACTTAAGTGTCGGCTTCAGGTTGGTCCCAGAAAAGTTATTGGATTTAATGTCTCATGGCAAATGGTGCTTAATTAGGTTATGAGTCTTGCAAAAGAAAAAAAATCAGTTTGAATTTGTTCCTTCAGAGGGTGGGATTTATAGTTGAAATATAGCATTTTACTTTAGCCCATTCACAAGCAGCAAAAATGAATATTTGGGCTGTTCCAGTTTAAGACCCGGTGGTTTGTAGATCTATATTATTTTATATTATTTTAGTATTTAATGTTTGTATATAACTTGGGTTTAAAATTGATTGTAGATCAATATTAATTTAGATAGAAAATGTGTGTATTAGGTGAGTTTAAAATGATTGTAGATCAATTTTGATAGAAATTTTGTGTATTAATTGACTTTAAAATTGATTGTAGATCTATATTTTAGCTCACCTGAGCACAATGTGCTCAAGTGAGCTATTGTGATCACATTTCGTCCGTGCTTCGTCCGCCAACAATTTCTTAAAATGACCTCTCCTAAACTACTCGGCCAGCTTCAAACAAACTTGACAGGGATGTTCTTTAGGTGATCCCCTTTAAGAATTGTTTAAAGAATTGAAATCCATGACAAAGTCTGGTTGCCATGGCAACAGAAAAGGAGAAATTTGACTAAATCTCAAAAATATCTTTTAACGGCATCTCCTCCTAAGCTACTTGGCCAATTTCAACTAAACTTGGCAGAAATATTCCTTAGGAGGTCAAAAGAATTGAAATCCATCAAAATGCTGGTTGCCATGGCAACAGAAAAGGATAAATTTGACTTTGTCTCAATAATTTCTTTGAACAACATCTCCTAAACTACTTGGCCAATTTAAACCAAACTTGGCAGAAATATATTCCTTAGGAAGTTCTTTTTAAAGCTGGTATAGGAATTGAAATCCATTTAAAGCTGGTTGCCATGGAAACAGTAAAGGAGAAATATAACCAATTCTCAATGACATCTTTGAATGACATCTACCAGGCTAATTTCGAGCAAACTTGGTAGAATATTCCTTTGGAGATTCCCTTTAAAAGTTGCTAAAGGAATCGAAATGTATAAAAAAATAATAATAAAAAAACAACCTCTGGTTGACATGGGAACAGAAAAATAGAAATTACATGAAAACTGTCTGAAGCAATTTCTCCATAACCACAGAGCCAAATTTGACAAAACTTCATAAAGGACCTCTACGGATAAGGCGAGAAATCTCCCTAAAAGGCTCAAATGGAAAAGTCATTTTTCAAAACATGCAAATTGATAATTATTTCGAACTGTATTGTTAGATATGTATCTAAATCATATGAAAACTGATTTTGTACGATCAAAACGATTCGACATGTACAGATAACTCTTGGTTTCTGTACCTACCCCCAAAATTACATTTTCTTACCCCACCGTTATTCATTAAACCAGATTTAAGTTTTCTTTAGTTTTATAAGCAAAAAAGTTTCTGTAAATGTAAGGACAATTGGTGTTGAAATCATAAACCATTTTTCGATTTGTCCTTAATGCGCATGCGCATCATTGAAACGAGTTACAAGGCGAAATCTTCCCGCCAAAATTATGGCATATGGTATATGAGTACTATTTTTAGTATAAAAGTACGTTCCCCCCCGTGACCCAGCATATCCTTTTTACCAAGGAAGCCTATGATCCAGTTACACAACATATGTCAATGGGAAGCTGGGTCAAGGGGGGGAACGATGTTAGCCAGCCTTGGGAAGGTAGGTATGCCTCGGTTTTTGGCGGGAAAGTGCGCGTTTAAAGTTGTTTCAATGGTGCGCATGCGCAATACGGACAAAACCAAAGCTGCCATATGATGTCAACACCATTTATCCCTGTATCTGTAGAAAATAAATTCCAAATAAAAATAAAAGAATCTTCATTTTACCTCTTTGAATACCGGTAGTGTAAGAAAACGAAACCATTTAGGTGGGTACTAAAATCAAGAGTTATCTGCACATATAGAACTTTTAAAATGACATAAAAATCGGTGTTTATTTGTCTACCTAACCATAAAGCTTAATTTTGTTTCTAAATTTGTTAGTTTTGAGAATTGACCCATCGAGCTGAGCCTTTTAGGGAGAATTCTCGCCTTATCCGTAGAGGTCCTTTGCATTACATATGATATTGCTAAGAAATACTTTTCTTTTTTCAATATGAAGCCTCGTCACTAAAAAGGAAGACTTCTTTAAAAGTCTGCTTATCAGGGGCAAAGCATCTAATTTAGTACATTACCTGTAATAAATCTGATCTGTCATTAAAACCCCAATTCAGGTGAACGACCTAGGGCCAACGGCTCTCTTGTTGAGTATAAAATTGTTCGCATGTAAGATCTAGAATTTAGTATAAAATTGTTCGTTTATTGATGTGGTATATAATTGTTTTGAATAGGTCTCGATAAATTACTTAGTAGAGCCTGCCTTGCTTATAGCTAGAGACACTCTGCCAGTTCATTTATGGAGACCTATACATCTGTAGAAATTCTTGTTGTCTTACAACCCTATCATAGACAATACTGGATTGGATTGGATTACTGGACTGGATTCCAATGTAATGTCAGAAAATAGTGCACACAATCGGTAAAAATGGGGAAATGTTGATAGCAATTTTGTCATTTTTAATGTTATTAATCTTTTCCTAAACCACGCATAGTTTTGATGTTTCAGCATACATTTTTTGGATTTGAAACATTGCAAATTTATAGATTTTTTTTCTTTTTCTCATATTTTTTCTAAGATAACATCTTCAGATTCCATATTACAGTCGCAGTAATCTTGTCAACTGCATCAGCTTTGAATTTGGATTATTCTAAGATTGTGTTGCTTTGAAAAAGTTTAAGACATTGGGAATTGGTTAAAAAATATTTTTCGGTCTTCGTTTTAACTTTCTAAGATGTTTATTATTTGTAGTTTATATAAATGATCAGTATGTGTAAATAAAAAGATAAAAAAAAATAATAACTCTCATCCTCTCCCTTCACTCATTTAGAAAGATGTAGTCTCTTACAGTGTGACTGTGGACTAACTTACTATGTTTAGAATAATGCCAATTTGAAATGTTCCTAATCAAGACCTGGTTTTTACATGGCTATCTGAAATACCTTAGGAAAACATTAAGGCAACGATGATGATAACCAGGTTTTTTTGTCTCGATAGCATGTTACTGTCATTTATAGCTGCTTTAAAAATAGACAAGACCATTTTCTAAATTGTCAAAGTGTTTTAGATCTAGGCATGTACTTTCAAAGTTGTAGTTCGGTCGTTGCTTGATTGTCAGACGTCGCTCAATGGAATTAATGTTTTCAAAGTTGTTTTTTTTTTTCAAACAATTCCTGGAATTTAAGTCCCATTACCTGTGTTTGAAGGTCTTGAGGAAACATATATATTGTTTCAAAAAATAAGAAAATGTTTATTTTTAGCATTTACCTTCTTTTATCTCAATATATTTGGGCTGAAATTATAATATATTCAAATCAATTTGGACGGTCTAAAATTTCAACATTTTGGAGGGTATGAATCTTCTCCAAGACTTCTTTTTCGGATGAAAGTTATTTCTAGGGACGAAATAGAAATTATCTTCTAAAAAATGTTAAAGTGTCCGATGATTGGCAAAATTAAAGTCTTGTGCCGAAAGAACACCTTACTATTAACCAAATATCAAAGTTTCTACAATTTTCCAACATTAGAAGTGTTTTTATTTCGTCTTTTAAATTAGATATTTTGGTCTTTTCCGATCTTTGCCGAAGAAAATACGCTACACTTTCGACTTGAAATTATGACGTCATACTGGCCACTGAATGACGTCATGGCGGGAAAAACGGGCAGTCATGGGTCATTTCCCGGAAAGTCTGAAATTTCTGAAAAAGTTAAATGTCCGATTTTTCTGTCATAAAGCGACTTCCCCAATCAATACTAAAACACGGAATTCGTCCTCAGTAAATGTTCGAAAAAAATGTTAAAACAGTCAAAGAATAGGTCGTAAGTGAATTAGGAATGTGCCAAAGAACGGTTTAAGGGGGAATGCTCCAGTTTTTCGGAACACTCGGTCATTACTGTATTAAATTTAATGTTTCGTACCAATATGTTTCGCTACCATATTTTCAATAATATAACACATCATTACAATTTACCATTTTTGACGGTAAAAGTGTATTTATTACGCGAAACTGATATCCTCAGTAAGTGTGTATGCAGATACCACTGTTTTGCGTCATTTTATTCATGTTTAGCTGATAAAATTTGCTGTAATTCACTAATAAGTGCGCTGACCTATACATTTTCTTTTTGAATTATTATCAGGACATGTTGCTTAATACAATGAGGGAGTTTCATCAAATTCTATTATGTAGAACTTGAAATATTTCCAAAAATATGCAAATTTTGACATAAAATACTCCAGCTTCGTTGATCTAACCGAACACGTGAGCATGCTATTTTATACATTTACGCGTTTATAATAGCACATATTTTGCGTTTTCTGTTCTTACCAAATGTAAGACGTTACTTTAAATCCGTTTTCGGGACTAAACTATGAAAATACAGCATTTTATTAGCCTTTTAGTGACCTTGGACAGGTGCAAGAAATTGTGCATTTTTTCGATGTAGGGGTATGTGATACGAATGCCTATAAAATCCAAACAAGATCGCTGACCATCCATTTTTATTTTATTTTTCAATTGGTAATAACATGTTATTTCAACGTACAAAATATAAATAAATTCTATTATTGGGAAAAGAATTAGGAAACTGGAGCATTCCCCCTTAAGTTTGTCTGTATTACTCTTACGATCGAGAAATGGATAAAAACTGAGACTTCGCTATATGACAGAAAAGTCGAACACATTATCTTTGTCAGACACCTCATGCTCTAGATTCGGGGCGGAGTAAAGCCATTGATGACGTCAATCCGTGGCAATTTTACGGAAATTGCCGATCTTTATTTTCTCGAAAATCAGTTTTTCAACGATGTAAAGAAAAGCAAATAAAACTTTTAAAACAACCGAGTTTGGCGGATCTTTTATAAAACACGTTTATTTAATGATTTTCTTCCAATATACGTTGAAATAAATTGCCAAGCTTGGTAGCCTTTAATTAAAATTCGATGAAGTAAATGAGAAAATGAACAATGTGTGGTTATCTGCATTTTCTTTTGCTCAATGATTTCCATAGCTCTTTTTTTTTAATGACCAGTTCGTAAGATATGCGAATAAAACAGGTTTAATTTCGCACGGGTACATGTATCTGGTATTCACCCCCAGTACTAGACGCTCCAAAACAAATGACAATATTTTGGACTGTTCAAAATTCAAAGATGTTGCAGACTACAATTTGAAGTGAATGGAATTCAACATTGGTTTTTAGCTCGAGTGGCCTTCTGGCCAGCGGGCTATTGTTATGGCGCTGTGTTCGTCGTGCGTAGGTCCGTGCATCCGGTAGTCAACTTAATCTTTAAAAATCTTCTCCTCAGAAACTACTGGATGGATTTCAAACAAACGTCACGGGAATTATCTTCAGGTGGTCCTCTATCAGATTCCTTCAATGAATTTAGATTAAACAAGAAAGTCTTCAGCTACCTACCCTTGAATTAAAAAATGGCTGTTTTTGACTTTGTTTCCATTCTAGCTCTTACAATTATTGACAAATTGGTCAAAATGTTGGTTAGAACAATATTTTGCTTGACTGCGATTTTCGACTTGATCTTAATTTTACATCCTAAATTATGAGAAAAAGCATCTTAAAAACATTGATGGAAAAGATGAAACATTGGTAGCAATCATTCATCTTTCTGTCGTAACATTTCTGAGCAAACTACTGTAAAGGTAACGAAATTAAATTGATTATCTTCAAATTATCCAGGTTCTTCAAAAGAGTTTTTATAGCATTTCAGAAAAGTAGGTTTTTGGAGATCAGCTTGCGCATAAGTACAGTTTAATCAAGATCTATGGTATTCTCTTACAGTTGCCACAGCTCACAGAGCAGCTATTATAAAACAGCATAGATCTCGATCAGACTGTGCGTATTCACAGGCTGATAGGGTGCCCGTGACCGTTTTCACCAACAATTTTAAAACCGATTGTCAAATTCTGGATTACATTGCAAGCCATCAGATTGGCCGAGACATATGTCTCGGCCAGTCGGATGGATTGTAATGTAATTTTGGGGTCATAATGGGAATTGGATAGATTGGTGAAAACCACCCCAGGATCTGAATTGTTCTCAAATGCTTTATGGGGCCTATTACAGACCCCTGTCCAAATATTTTCCCAAACTTATTCCTATCATTCTCTCCACAGGTCATGTGATGAAGCCTCGTGTACCTACAACACGTCGAATCACATTCGGAGAGAAACAAAAGATCAAGAAATACGTCCAAGACCATCCCCGAGCCACCATCAACCTGATCGTCCGACATTTTACAGTAAAATTCGGCAAGTTTATCCCACACTGCGTAGTCAAGGAAGCTGTAAGGGAGCATAATTTAAGCAGGGAGAGGAACAAACCCAAAATGGCATCTAGAACACCTAAAACATTTAACAAGGCAACTAGAAATAAAACATCTCACGAGGCAACTAGAGCTAAAACATCTAAAGATACGTTTAGATTCACACAAAGTCATTCCATAAACGAGAGAGTAGAAAAAGCGCTACTTCATTGGTATGAAAGCCTTCGCGATAAAGGGGTTTGGATTGATGACGGCGCCTTGTTACAAAGAGCGAAGGAAATCAGAAAAGAAAAATACAACGCGAGCAGCAAATATTGTAACATTAGCCGATGGGTCCGACTTTTTAAGAAGAAATACTCTATCAAGAATGATAAGCCTTGATTAATCACCCAAACAACGGATTCGATGACAGGTCCAAGTTTTCTTAGTTTTTTTGTTTGTTTGTTTTTTTTTCTGTCAAGATCTTTATTTTGAATATGTAAATGATTGGATTGTTTTTTAGCTCACCTGAGCACGATAGTGCTCATGGTGAGGTATTGTGATACCGCTGTGTCCGGCGTCCGTCGTGCGTAAACCTTTGGCTTGTGTGCACTCTAGAGGCCACATTTTTGCCCAATCAAGCTGAAATTTGCTCAGAATGATTGTCTTGATAAAATCTCGGACAAGTTCGAAATTGGGTCATCTGGGGTCAAAAACTAGGTCACGGGGTCAAATCTTAGAAAAACCTTGTGTGCACTTTAGAGGTCACATTTTTTGCCCAATCAACCTGAAATTTGCTCAGAATGATTGTCTTGATAAAATCTTGGTCAAGTTCGAAATTAGGTCATCTGGGGTCAAAAACTAGGTCACGGGGTCAAATCTTAGAAAAACCTTGTGTGCACTCTAGAGGCCACATTTTTGCCCAATTAATCTGAAATTTGCTCAGAAATCTCGGACAAGTTAGAAATTGGGTCATCTGGGGTCAAAAACTAGGTCACGGGGTCAAATCTTAGAAAAACCTTGTGTGCGCTCTAGAGGCCACATTTTTTTGCAAATTCAACCTGAAAATTTATCAGAATGATTGTCTTGATTAGATCTCGGACAAGTTCGAAATTGGGTCATCTGGGGTCATAAACTAGGTCATGAGGTCAAATTTTTGTTAAACCTTGTGTGCACTCTAGAGGCCACATTTTTTGCCCAATCAACCTGAAATTTGCTCAGAATGATTGTCTTGATGAAAACTTGGTCAAGTTCGAAATTGGGTCATCTTGGGTCAAAAACTAGGTCACGGGGTCAAATCTTAGAAAAACCTTGCGTGCACTCTAGAGGCCACATTTTTTGCCCAATCAACCTGAAATTTGTTCAGAATGATTGTCTTGATGAAATCTCGGACAAGGTCGAAATTGGATTATCTGGGGTCAAAAACTAGGTCAGGGGGTCAACTCTTAGAAAAGCCTTGCGTTCACTCTAGAGGCCACATTTTTTGCCCAATCAACCTAAAAATTGATCAGAATGATTGTCTTGATCAATTCTCGGACAAGATAGAAATTGGGTCATCTGGGGTCATAAACTAGGTCATGAGATAAAATCTTTGTAAAACCTTGTATGCACTCTAGAGGCCACATTTTTTGCCCAATCAACCAAAAAATTGATCAGAATGATTGTCTTGATCAATTCTAGGTCAAGAGGTCAAATCTTAGTTAAACCTTGTGTGCAGCCTAGAGGTCACAATTTTTGTCCAATCAACCTGAAAATTGGTATACAAAAAGTTATATCAGGTGAGCGCTTCGGGGCCAATGGCCCTCTTGTTTGTTGTTTTTTTTTGTTTGTTGTTGGGTTTTGTTTTTTTTTGTTTTTTTTTGAAAGCACGACTTGTAGATAAGCACTTCGTCTGATGATTATATAGCAGGCTTTTTGGTCATTTTTGTTTTGTTGTTTTGCACTTCATTATTATTGTCTTTTGCTTAGACTATTTTTGATGCTATTCTTGATTTTGTATACCATGATTGGCTGTTTCAAAGTTTATTTTGCTCCTTTAAAGTATCTTAAAATATCACATATAAATACACACCTTATGGAATCACTTCACATATAGTGCTCGGGGTAAGCTATTGTCATCGACCAATGTCCGTCGTCCGTTTGTCTGGCCGTCCGTTCCGTATACATGTACAAAAATCTCCCAAACAATAAGGTTTAGAGCAATCGCCCTAATGCCCCCGATTAAAATGCATGAACATGAAATGGTTGTGGTACAATGACAACTTGACTCTATGTTTCGGGGTCTTCTTCCCCAAACGTTTGTTATAGGGCTGTGCAATTTTGACGAAAATATTGCATCATAGCATTGCAGTCGTCTACCAAATTAGCTTGGCGCTTTGATTGAAATTGCATGTACCATTGCTGCAAGTCATACAATCAAAATTCGTAGATTTCTTTCCATGAAAATTGGCGAGAAGATGAGGGATCCTAGGTGTCTGAGATAAAGTAAATCATATACAGTCTCCTCAAGGCCTCAATAGCCTCTCAGATGAGCGATGTAGGGCCATCTTGGTCACCATGTATAAATAATTCAGCATTGCTTTTGTTTTTCCGGTGTTTGTTATCAAGTTGTTTGTTTTGTATGTTTACTAATACAATGTTCCAAATTTTATATGGTTATTTGAAAGCACCATGTGTAAATAAGTAATGTTAGCTATAGTTAAGCCGTTCTCACCAATTAGTTATTATAATTTTGTCAATAAAATTGGCTTAAATGTTTTTCTTTTGGTAATTTTTAGCTCCACTGGCCTTTCAGGCCAGCGGGCTATTGTCATGGCGGTGTGTCCGTCGTGCGTGCGTGCGTGCGTCCGTCCGTCCGTGCGTCCGTAAACGTTTTCTTTAAAAATCTTCTTCTCAAAAACTACTGGATGGATTTCAACCAAACTTCACAGGAATGATTCTTGGATGACTCTCTCTCAGATTCCTTCAAAGAATATGGATTGAACCAGAATAACCTGAGTTATCTGCCCTTGAATGTCAAAAATAGCAGGTTTTGACTTTAGTTTTCTTCTAAAATCTACAAATATTGAACAATCGAGACAAAACTTTACAGAATGATGCTGACTACCAGATCTTGCCTTGGTAAAATTTTCAGATTGATCTGAATTTTACATCATGAGTTATGTGCCCTTGAAATTGACAGAATTGCCATTTTCGGCTGTATTTTGACTTTGTTTTCACTCTAGCAACTACAAATATTGATTAAACAAGACAAAACTTTGACAGAATGGTGCTGACTATAAGATTTTGCCTTGGTAAAATTTTCAGCTTGATCTGAATTTAATAGTTTGAGTTACGTGCCCTTGAAATTGCCAAAAATTGCCATTTTCGGCTCTATTTTGCATGTTTTGACTTTATTTTTACTCAAGAATCTACAAAATTTTAATATTGACCAATCAAGACAAAACTTGGACAGAATATATATAAGCATTAGATGCTGCCTGGGTGTAATTTTCAGCTAGATCAGAATCTTACATCATGAGTTATGTGCCCTTGAATTTGACAAAATTGCCATTTTCGACTGATATTAACCAATCAAGATGATACTTGGAAAGAATCTTGTTGACAACAAGAATTTGCTTATGTGTAATTTTCAACATGATCACACTGTTACAATCTGAGTTATGTGCCCTTGAAATTGACAAAATTTCAGTTTTCAACACTTTTTCCACTATTGAAGCCACGAATATTGACTAATATAGACCAAATTTGAACAGAATGATAGTGACCAGAAGATCTTGCATGTGTTTAATTTTCGATTTGATTTTAAATATACATACAATGTACTGAAATATGTGTCCTTGAATTTGGCAAAATCACAGTTTTCATATTTATTATCGCTCTAACATCCCCAAAATATTAGTCAATCATTTACTTTCTTTTTGCATTGACCACATGATTGCTGCTTTTGACTTCGTTTTTGCTGTAAGAACCACAAGTATTCAAAAATCTAGTCAAAACTTGGATTGAATATTAAAAGAAATTCAGGCCTGTGGAGCGACTCAAGACCTTCAGGTCTTTCTAGTTGGCCCGTACCATGGATCGTATGTATCTTATAATTTTTGGAATTAAACATAGTTTATTTTCAATACATGTGATGAAAGAAAAAAAATAGATAAAACATCTTGTGTTTGTCCATTCCTGTTCTTAAAGTAGAGTACCCATAATGTGGCCATTTTGATATTCATAAAACATCGGGTTTTCCGAGCGGCGTCGTTATGTATCCCAACCTACTCGGGCGCGGTTGTGAACATTCGGCGGAGTAAAGTTTCGCCGCCGAATGTTTTCGACTTCGTCCGAATAATTCCGACGTCGCGCGAATGTCATTAGGGGTAGACTACCTTAACCCTTTTCCAGACAGTGACGCCTCTTGACGGGATAACTGTATTTAGAAGCCCTTGCAGGAAAATGACAAAATGCAAATAAGCATTTTCTCATGTTCCTCCAAAGTTTTACAAAAGTATTACATTGGGCCATACATTACTGCTTTTCAACGAAAATCTCGTAACTGCAGCTTAAAACAAGCTGCAGTTACGAGGTTTTCGTTGAAAAACGACGATATCATATAATAGTTAACATTTATTTTGAGTTTTGTAACTCCTTTTAATTTTGACCAGTCTAGAGAGTTTCGGAAAGGGTTAAACTTATATATTGATTTGACCAAAACAGAACTGTGTTAATTCACCACGCCTTGTACCCGTATACATTATAGCATTATTGATACAAAAGGAAAAAAATGCTACATTTATCCATAATCTGGAGGTATTTTAGCAAAAAAAAAATTCTATCTGAAAGATTTGATATGTTACATTTATCCATAATCTGGAGGTGTTTTAGCAAAAAAAAAATCTATCTGAAAGATTTAATATGTGACAGGCGGTTCAATGATAAGTACTATTAATACGTGACCGATCTGAAAACGATTTGAAACAGAGAAAGCAGAAAGACACCACATGTAGAGCTTTTAACCCTTTCCCAAACGGCAAAATTTAGGATTGTTGAATTTCAAAACTGCTGCCCGCAACAAAATGAAAGCAGATGAAAATAGAATTTAAGTGCTATATAGATAATAGAAAATATTGATACAAAAGTAGAAAATGCTGATCATCAGAATTTTCTTCTTTTGCCTCAATGTTTTCCCAATCATTTTCGAATGGGGACGTCAAAACCAGGGCCCCGTTTTACTAACGAACTTACAGTCATATTTTTGTGTAAACTGTGTAACAAGGCATCTGATTGCACAAAAAATCGGATTAGGCCAATCAGGTTTGTTGTTACAAGTAATTACGCAAAAAATAATCGTACGTTCGTTAGTAAAACGGGGCCCAGGTCTGGTTTTCGAAAGGGTTAAACAGCATCCGATAAAAAATATTGATGAGCAAACAAAACTGTTGTTATCTACTAAATATATTTTATACGGTGTTTATGAAAATATTCCTGAAATTTTACACCTCTTCTTCAAACGAATCTCAAATCGGTCATTTGGCCATTTATTGGAAATTTGCTGCAACTAATGTAAATTTATGTAATGGAATGTTGATTATAGTTCTTGTCAAGATATTCGTAGTGATGATATTTGAGATGCATGTCGCTTTTTTCAACAAAAACATTGTAACTGCAGCTAGAAACAAGCTGCAGTTACAAGGTTTTCGTTGAAAATCGGCGATGAGTTTTTAAAGTGCGTCCCTATTCCCAAGCAAGTTTAGCTTTTTACGTACGTGTGCCTGATATATACCGCTTCTGAAAACATTGAAAGAAGAGAAGGAAATTCCGATGACGATCATTTTGTTGTTTTGCCTCAATATGATATGCGGAAATTATAACATGAAAAAAATCCATATCCATTTAAACACAAAGACGCTTTTTGGCGCCCCTCAAGATAAAGACTTCGGAAAATACCGTGGGAAATGAAGAAATTGCTTACGACATACAATTTCCTCATTTCTCACAGTGTTCTCCAAGAGATTCTTCATGACCTTTGGAAACATCAAGACAACAAAATGAATTCTTGCCAGACTTATAAATACACAAACTGATCCCGTATCACGATATTTACAGGGTCATTTTGTTTTGGAGAATCAAAAAGAGTCATTGTGATGGAATGTATTGAGATTTGACCGTTGCAAATATCAAGACAACAAAATAAACTCTGGCCACACTTCACATAGATACAAGCTGATCCCAAATCACGGTATACGATTTACAAGGTCATTTTCTTTTGGGGAGTCAAAAAGAGTCATTGTGTGGGAGTGGTGTTGAGATCTTATTGTTCATTGTTTCGTAATGCTCGTTCGACATAACAATTTCTTCACATTGCACGCACACAGTTCAGTTTTCGACACGTCCTCTTCAAAAATGGATATCGTAGCAATTCGTTTTGTTTTTGTTCTGGCAATATCTAAGGTTCCCCAGATACAATGTGAAGGATCTAATGTGAACAGGCGCTTTCTAAACCAACTGAACAGCTTCAAGCGTGAAGTAAGAGATGATTTGGGCTACATCCATACCGATATTTCTACTTTATTCGATACTGTGGATGATTTAAAGAAGCCAGAAGTAATTGACAAAGAAGATTCACACGGTAACAATGGTAGCAATACATGTAACGAATGCGGGGCATGTGCAGCAAAGTGTAGAGAATTAGTTACATATGAAATCAGACAAGTTAATGTTGCTGTTGTAAAGGCATTGGAATCGGAAAAACGACTGAATCGTCAATTACAGAACAAACTTCAAGCATTGGAGTCGGAAAATAAGAACAAACTTCATGCTTTGGACTCAGAAAATAAGAACATGATAACCAAACTTAAGGCTCTTGAAGATGAGCTCTCGGATATTGTGGGAGATATGGACACCATTCTATCATATATTTTTCTCGTGCATGACATTGAACATATTTAACGACAACTCCAATTCTCCGTAACGGCGGATCCCATCGAATAATAGTAATAACAACAACAACAACTACAGCTATTCATTTAAAAAGAAAGACCATTACCAACGTTCGTGCTTTAGCAAGAAAAACGAACGACCATTCTGAATACACAACCGCGAAGAAAAGCAGTGTGTTTGGCATGCGTCTAGAACCTATTAACGTGCAACTTTAACAATAAATATATTTTGACACCGACGGTTGGATCGTATATAGGGCCTATATGTTACGTCAGGATAGATCGATTGACTTTGTTAAGACATGGAACGAATATAAACACGGGTTCGGAAATATGCCTATTGGTTTGGAATTTTGGATCGGGAACGACCTCATACATGCACTGACAAATTCCAAATCGATGGAGCTTAGACATGGGTATGTTATTTATAGTCTGTGATAATCGGTAATCGGTGTGTATTTGAGTATTAAGAATGCCAACAACGCAAATCAGAGAAACAATTCCTTGGTAATGATGAAACTGCTTGTTGGCATATCTGTAGACGCGTCGTATTCTTGTGACGTCACGTCAAAAATAATAATAATAAACAACAAAATTGAGATAAACAGTCGATTACAGGGATATTGTACAGAAAGAGTACAAGAAAATAGCTCAAATCATTTGATATAGTTGATTTAGAGGAAACGCATCATTTAGTAAAACCTGTTAAACGGGTTTACATATCCAGATGTCACACTGACGTCAAATTATAAACATACATGCGGTTTTGCTTATATGATTAGTTTTAGCATTTTTTTTTCATGATCGCGCACAATAAAGGTAAAATCATGAAAATATCATATCAAGAGTCACAATTTATGAATACGTCAAAAGAATGATAAGGTCGATGATACGTCAATTGTATTTAATACATATATTCTCGGCATTACGTTTGCAAAGAGAAAAAAAACTTTAGAACTTTAACTTTTAATGTTCCATTATGTAATTTCCCTTCAATATTTTTGCTCTGGTGCCTGAACGTCAACAACGTCATTGTAACGTCGTTACTAATAGTCATGAAAGGAGGGGTTTCCATAAGGCCGTTTTCCAGGGACCTAAATTTTTTAATGATATTTTTAGTACAAATAGATACATAAAGGGGACGTGTTTTGCCGAAAAGTTTGAATCGAACGGACATTTGGTTTGGTGTATATTGTATAATGAAAGTGGGTGGGGTAATTCTATTCAGGTGCTACTAAGTATCTTAAACATCAATTTTCTATCTAGGCCTAAATGTAAAAGAAATGGCGAAATTTTTTAAAACATTTTGTTTTGTATATGAGCCCATATTAAGATGACCTGAAATCCATTGGCTTGCTTATGAAAAATATTAAAATATTTGGCATTTTATGTAATTTTTCATTTTTTTGTATATTTTCATCTCCCAACTTTGGGCAAAACATCAACACGTTTTTATAAAGCAACATATTGGAATAATATTTTAGATGAGAACTTGTTAATAGATCATCATTGCAAAATTATGAGGGATTTTTGATAGCTAGTCGTGAAAATGAGTTACGGGCCCTAGAATGCACGAAAACACATGACAAATTGTGGAATAAACAACAAAATTCATTTTTTCTGACTTTTCTTCATACAGAAAGGCAGAAATGTTAAGTTAGCTTAAATTATAGCTGGTCTCAGCAAGTAGTATTACAAATAAGCTATTGCGGACATTTTCGTCTGTTGTCCGTCCGTCTGTCTGTCGACCCGTCCATAATATCGGTTTTACTCTCTAGAATCCACAAATATTACCCGATCTTCACCAAACTATGTCAAAATGTGTATGGCTGTAAGCCCTTGTTAAAGAATGATTTTGGATGGAATTGCTGCTGAAAGTACTGAGTTATGTGCCCTTGAATTTCGAAAAATGCTATTTTTGACAATTTTTGCATTATAAAATTTACAAATATAGATAAATCAAATGCAAAACCAAGTGAAAATGTTTGCATTTATAATATCTTGGGTGAGTGTGATTTTCATCCAGATCGAAATTGCAAATATTGAGTTATGTGCCCTTGAATTTGGCAAAATTGCTATTTTTGACTTGATTTTCTCTTTAGCACCCACCAATATTTAAAAAATCAAAGCAAAACTTGGACAAATTGTTGAGGTCTATAAGATCTTTTATAGGTTAAACTTTTGGCATCATTTGAAATGCTCACCCCAAGTTATCTGCCCTTTAATTAGACAAATGTGTGGGTGTTCGTGCAAATCAAGGGCTAATACAGCAATTTTGTTAAATTCAAGGGCGGATTACTCAGGATATACATTTTCAATCTGGCTGAAATTCTTACATGTCTGATATATTATAGACAGAAATAATTTGTCCTCTTTTAGTTTTAATTGCTCTATATTTTTGGATGTTTCGGGGAAAATAAAGCCGAAAAATGCAATTTTGCCAAATTCAAGGGCATATAACTCAACCTTTTCAGTTTTAATCTGAATGAAAATCACACTCACCCAAGATATCATAAATACCAACATTTTCACTTGGTTTTGCATTTGATTTATCTATATTTGTAAATTTTATAATGCAAAAATTGTCAAAAATAGCATTTCTCGAAATTCAAGGGCACATAACTCAGTACTTTCAGCAGCAATTCCATCCAAAATCATTCTTTAACAAGGGCTTACGGCCATACACATTTCGACAAAGTTTGGTGAAGATCGGGTAATATTTGTGGATTCTAGAGAGTAAAACCGATATTATGGACGGGCCGACAGACAGACGGACGGACAACAGACGAAAATGTCCGCAATAGCTTATTTGTACTACTATTTGCTGAGACCAGCTATAATTTAAGCTAACTTAACATTTCTGCCTTTCTGTATGAAGAAAAGTCAGAAAAAATGAATTTTGTTATTTATTCCACAATTTGTCATGTGTTTTCGTGCATTCTAGGGCCCGTAACTCATTTTCACGACCAGCTATCAAAAATCCCTCATAATTTTGCAATGATGATCTATTAACAAGTTCTCATCTAAAATATTATTCCAATATGATGCTTTATAAAAACGTGTTGATGTTTTGCCCAAAGTTGGGAGATGAAAATATACAAAAATTGAAAAATTACAAAAAATGACAAATATCTTAATATTTTTCATAAGCAAGCCAATGGATTTCAGATCATCTTAATATGGATTCATATACAAAACAAAATGTTTTAAAAATTTTCGCCATTTCTTTTACATTCAGATAGAAAATTGATGTTTAAGATACTTAGTAGCACCTGAATAGAATTACCCCACCCACTTTCATTATACAATATACACCAAACCAAATGTCCGTTCGATTCAAACTTTTCGGCAAAACACGTCCCCTTTATGTATCTATTTGTACTAAAAATATCATTAAAAAATTTAGGTCCCAGGAAAACGGCCTTATGGAAACCCCTCCTTTACATCCAAACATCCTGATGATTAATATTTGTGGAACAAGTACATGAACATTAAAAAGTTTAAACTTACAAGGCTTGTTATTCACTTTTCAAGTTCGATTTAGGTATTTACTATTTATTTCACTTAACACTATTTCATTTTACTTATATTATTTTCCGGTATAAGTTTAAAGTTGCGTGGGAAAATGTAATATACTTTATTTTGAAAGCCGTTTCTCTACTTGTTAGTGCTTTTCAAAAAATATTTATACTAAAACTACATGTATACTAGTCTAGTATATTTCTATTATGTCAACTTTCTATTATATGAACTTTCCATTTTTCTGGCATAAATGAATCGTGGCGTACAACTATAAACTATAAATAAAAACAGATACACCATTGTTACTTGTAAATTAAAGTAAAAATCGTTTTCATGGCTTCTGTAAGATGCAGAGGGTGCAAACCTCAATGTGAGTTTGTGCAATACATGTGTAAGTACGAAGTGCATGCTTCTTTGGGGTTCATAACTGGTTATGCTTGTATACAATTCATATTTTACGGGCAAGCTGAGTTTATTTCGCCTGAAATGCCTTACATTCATGGAATAATATCTAAAAACTGCAACTTTCTCGAAGAAAACAGACATTGCTAGGGGTCAAGAAATCATTTGAGATGAGCCTCGGCCTAGTCTTATTCCCAAAGAAAAAACGTCATCGATTCAATTTTTCAATTTTCTTACCTTGGTGGTGTCCTGCCTCTGTTTTGCACCACAAACCGGCGTTATACACCACGCTTTCAGCGTTACGAAAACCACATCCACCGGTAACGATTGGACACGGTGCTACAGTTTTGGAAAAGTTAATATGAAAATAAGGCAGAGCCTCTAACCGGGGTCAAGATATAGGTCTAGTAGTTGTTATTTTCTATCATATTCATGCATTTGCAAGGACGGATCCAGGATTTTTTCCCAGGCGGGTCCAAGCCCAAGATTTTTTTCAAGGGAGGTCCAATCCCAAATTATGGCTTAAAATGTAGTAAATATGTAACTTTACACTGAATTTATATAGTCAAAATTTAATTTTTGGCCTATGCCAGGGGGGGGGGGGGTCAGACCCCCCCCCCGACCCTACCTCTAGATCCGCCCATGCATTTGTGATTCTTTAATGATAATCTGGTAGTAAAAGACAGATTCAGTGACGTGAAAAAATTTAGCTTTTGAATTAGTAACAGAAGTCGTTTAGTGGTGTAGGTCCCAAGCCATAGCCTAATTATTATTGTATTTGGCCAAATGCAAGGGAAAAAAAGAAACCTCAAAACCTTGTTTCAATTTGAGTTCTCAAGACAACATTCTTCGTTTGTCTAGTCTTTTTCATTAGCCTGCAGAATTGAAGAAGACAAAGACAGATCTATGATGTATTGGAAAGGGTTTGTTCATGATTGACGTGCAAACTCCTGACATATCAGTTAAAATTAGAATACGTTCAGTTTGGTCTCAATTTTCTTTTCTTTCAAATAAAAATAATAATTAAAAAAAAAAAAAAAAAAAAAAAAAAGAAGAAGAAGAAGAAGAAAAAAATCTAGCTTTGCAAAGTTCAATCCGGTCACTCATGACTCATTATTTATAATGTAGAATCACTATTTTTGTCGTCCAAGGTGACTTCTTTGACCCTTTCAAAACAAGACATGATTTTGGTGTCCCTTAGAGACGACAAAACGAAAAAAAATCAGACAAAAGATATACTTGCTGAAAATCAAACATTTCTCATTTTGTCTGTATATTATCTGTGCTATATTGTACATTGATCGTATGCTATCTTTATCAACGGCGAATTCGTCGTTTGCAGCAACTTTCAAATTGAACGACCCTCAAATATTGTCGTTTGAGAAAGCGTGAAATTGGACCAGTAGATCTGTATACTTCCATTATTAGGCCAAAACGTAACCCTTACTCAATTCAGCGATATTGTACGAAAGCTTAACGGAAAATGTCTATAGTTACTAAAACGTTGAGACAAGAGAAGAAATTTCTGATAACTAGCATTTTCTCCTTTTGTACAAATGTTTCCGAAGCCTTCTCCATCTCCATGATAATCGTCAAGAAGGTCTTGCTTTGGAAAGGGTTGACACGAGATGCTGAGATCTATGTATATTTTGCTGTGAAACAGCCTTTAGGCCTAATGAAGAATTCTCAAAATGATTAGATCTATAAATCTTTTCCTTCATTTTCCCCCAATAATTCCTTCTAGTCTAGATCTAAAATATTTTTTGGTTAAAAAATGGAAAATCTATTTTCCTTTCAAATTAGCTGGCGCTTCTAGCTCCGATATAAGATAAACAGGTTTGAATAATAATTCACAAATCCTACACCCCGCAGACAGATTTGACGTGGACTAAAAAACTTCTAACGTCGTAGTCATTTGATAAAAGACGCGCGTTTCCAAACAACGCTACTTGACGTCTGATAACGCGCGGGAAATGGAACGTCGCGAGAACGCAGAAAAATCCATGTTGACGTCATATCGGCTAGTTATATGACGTCACAAAGTCAAAAACTGACTGGTTCACTAAACTCGGATATTTCAATGTCACGGGACCCCAGATAACGGAGGTAATTAGCACTAAACCAATTCACAATCTCAATATCTTGGATAAAGCCTGGCAAAAGGACAACCCAGGGTTTCCGAAAACCGGAAAAAATTCAGAACGAGACTCGTGCAACTCAACCCAAAAACACAATATAACAAGCACTGAAATCTATACGCCCACAATACCGTAAGCCGTGGTCAATTCCATTGACCCCGGTATAACAAGCACTGAAATCTATACGCCCACAATACCGTAAGCCGTGGTCAATTCCATTGACCCCGGTATTAAATTATTTTCTTCCCAACTAAATTTTTCTAAAAAACGAGACACGAGATTTTGCATTTACACGGACGAATACTTAAATTTGAGAGCACTTCTGATGCGAACAGAATAATATTTTCTTTCTGTAATGTATAATTCAAGAAATGAAACAATTAAACAGTAATTAAAGACGTCATCATTCGGTAGACCACGATTCGCTGACTCTAGCCGAGGTAGCGTCTTGCAGAGATAATAATATTATGTGAAGAGCAAAGAACGATCACTCTGCGGGGAGAATGGATGTCTAGCTATGCCCACTTTTGACGGAATACATCGAACTAAAAGAAGAAAGTTCCCATAATCAACAGTTTCTTCTTTTCCTCGATATTTTTTGTTGTAATGTACTTTTTAGCGAGCCGGGACTTTATGTCCGGGGAGCTAATGTCACAGCTTTATTGTCGGCGTCGGTGTCAGTGTCAGCGTCGCGTCTTCAAAAACTTTAACCTGGTCTATATCTCAGGCACTATTAGAGATACAGCCTTCATACTTCACACATGGATACCTCCTGCCAAGATCTTTCATTTGGGACCACGACCTTTGACCTAGTGATCTTGACCTTGGAGTTTGACCTAGTTTTAAAAAACTTTAACCTGGCCTATATCTCATGCACTATTACAGATAGAGCCTTGATATTTCACATATGGATACCTCATGTCATGACCTTGACCTTGAGACCATGACCTTTGACCTAGTGACCTTGACCTCTGACCTTGAACTCCTTTTTTAGCGAGCCGGGACTTTATGTACGGCGAGCTAATGTCACAGCCCTAGTGTCGGCGTCGCGTCGCGTCCCGTCCCGTCTTCACTTGAAAATCTTTAACCTAGTCTATATCTCAGGCAGTATTAGAGATACAGCCTTGATATTTCATACATAGATACCTCTCGACAAGACCTTTCATTTGGAACCATTACCCTTGACCTTGTGACCTTGACCTTGGCGTTTGACCTACTTTTTAAAAAAATTGCTGTTTTTGTGACAAGCTCTTGTATAGGCGAGCTACGTTGTCCGCTGACAACTCTTGTTATACTTTTGAAATCACCTCTTTTGTCGTCTGCAGTTCCATTTGAATAGAGGCGATTTTTTTTCTTGTTTACCGTGACGTTATTACGGACAAACAATAGCATTTCGAAGGTGTTGTTATAAAATATCGTAACTACGGCTTAATTCAAGCCGTAGTTAAGAGATTTTGTAACAGCGCCGATGGTTTCTCAAAACAAAACAGTAAACCCAGTCTATTTTAGCACAAAATTCATTGGTTTGGGAACAGTCTAAAGAGTTGTCGTTTGGGAAATGGCTAATGTAACCTCATCCGAAAAATATGTCTCACAAGAGGTCTTATCTTTACAAAACAGGTCACATATCAATTACGTTCCAAAACACCGTAACTACACTTTATTCAAACTGCAGTTACGACATTTACGAACGTAGCCAATGATATAGTCTTGCATAACGCTGAAACACCGTGATAAGAGTAGCCTGACCTGACAGCGCTTTCAACAACAATTCTTTAACCCATTCCCAGATAATGACGCCTCTCAAAGGCAATTTATCGTGGAAATGATGAAATCGATTTTCTTCAGTTTCCATGATCTTTTTCTACCATGAAAGACAAAAACATGTAACATTTCACCCACTTACAATTGCCCTCCAAAACAATTTTGAATTCGGACCAGTTTATAATTTTGCCGTCGGGTAATTGGTTAAAATCTTTTTGGTCAGTCTACTAAATCCCAAAGACAAAAATGGTCCTTAAAGCGATAATAGCTGTCACGATTGAAGTTTTTCTGTTACCGAGTTCTTATTATCTGATGATATGAACAAAGCCTATTCCAACTGCATAAAAACAATAAAACCAGTGAAAGAATGATACATTTGTACATTTTCCCTTTCTTGCAATGTATGTCAGTATGTCATGTTTACAATGTCAAGGGCGAGTCGGAATTATCCGAGTCCTGAGCGGTTAAAAGCGAGCGTCTACGGAATCTATTTTTAAATCGAGTGGAATGACGTCAGAGAATAAACAGTATTTAAAAAAAATGAGATGTCTCTTTAAAAGGGCCTTTTTGGAAGTATGTAGCAACCCTAAACAGTCTGCGAGGAAAGTACAAAACGATCAGGATCGAAACTGTTGATACTCTGGATTTACATGTTTTTTCCTTTCACACTATACATTTTTATCTAAATACGGATATCGTTGGCGTTTGCTAAATTTGATCTGTCTCTCGAAATATGGTTTTCTGTTGAATTCATAGAAGCACGTTTTTAGCATGACGTGTCAAGCAAAATCTAACTGATCCTTTCCCAAGTATAACCTTGTTTTGATGTCATCATTAGAAGGGATTGAGAACACATTGAGGTAATAGGAGAAAATCTTGATAACAAGCAATTCCCCCAGTTGTATAGATATTTTCTCAGTTTTATTTAATTCAATAAATCGTATCTTAACATGCATAGTTTTTCGTGTTTAAAACTTTCAAAATAGAATATCCAACTTATTGCAGTTTGGGAAAGAGTGAGGCATGGCTATTTAAATAACTTAAGCTGGTTAATCCTTTCCCATACACAACCTGCTTTGGACTTCTTTTTTTGCAAAAACACAGGAAACATTGAGACAAAAGAAAGGAACGTTAATTGTAAGCACCCTCTCCTATTACCTAAATATTTTCTATGTCATATCGTAAACAATTCACATTTCCAATGTCATTGGTTATATGCAGTCTTCAAACGATTTCAATTGAGAAGAGTTTTATTTTTTGTCATTTTGGGAAATAGTTGAACATTTATTCGTAACCAGGCACGTGCTGAAATCCCGTGAAAATCGAAATGTTTCAAAATTTTACCCGTCGCACTAAAGAGGAACATTCTGCAAAGTATAAAAGTATAGATAATATCCAGCATTTGAGGACTGCGTAGACAGAGAAGATTCGAGACTCATAACTCGTAGGTAATTTTATGGGCCTTGGATACTAGTAATTTCTCTATCTTACTATGTGTTCATTTTCTAGTTCGCGTCTGCTTAGTATGAGTCGTTTCTCGAAATTGTGTTTTATGAACTTCCCGTAAATCCCCTTTTAGTGTGACGTGTCACTTTTATTAGATACCTTTGTATCACATGATCACCCGACTATAAACGAGTATTTACGGCTTTTGCAGGTACCCGAAATATGTAACATATAAATCTATATTGAACAAAAATAAAAAACTTTACACTTCAAGATTTCTTGTTTCTGGAAAAGTATCGAACTAAAAGCCTGAAATATTTTTTGACGTTATTTCCCAGGCTTTCAGCAATCGTTTTGTTGAAATTTCATAATCTTGTCTCCTTAATGTCAGAGTTACGGCCCTTAATTAATGCGTTTAGAGCTAGTTACATCTAACGTCACATATGCGCATACGCAGGAAACGATTCACTAATTTTTCGGAATTTGTCATGTCCGGGTTGCCAAAAAAAACACAAAAAATCTTTCTTATCACTTGTAGCAAGCTCTATAATAAAGGTTGAATCTGTCAACTTTGTGAATTATCTCCCTTTTACATAAACAAATAGGGAATTTAAAATGTTTGATTTTCACAAATCTATCACGCTTTTCGATTGCTTTTGTGTAAAAATCATGCAGGCCTTACAGGGGATTATTAGACCCTTTTTCGACTAGGATTGTTCCCAGATGTCCATGATATAGCGATTTTAATTTCCTATGGAGATTGCATTATAAAATTTGCAAGTTTTGCAACATAATGAAAATTCTGCTTTTCACACATATTTTTTTAAAAGCTTAAACAGTGTTATGCAAGCTTCTTTATATTTTCTGACTGGTAAGTTGTCAGACTACCACTCCGTGCAGTCTGGCATGGTTTGCATTCTTTTGCTCGGATTTCTGAGGGTTTTTAAAAAATTTGTAAAATTTCTGTTAAAATTGTACACCTGAAAAACGGACCCCTATCACACTTAAAGGGTCAGTTTTTCATCCCTGTAATTAAGATCAACAAAACGTTAAGTGTTTTGCACAACCAAGTTGATAAACAATGCGAAGCACATTCATTTGATTTCTTTAATTTTTGTATTTAGAAGAAAAAATGACAAACAATGTAGGTGTAAAGTTTTCATTTTTGCTCAGTATATATATATAGACACAATTGTAAACACCCAGCAAACATTTCAGCGCCGTGGAAAGTTAGAATGTCAATAAACATGCGCTGATTGTGGGTAAACAGCGCATGGTTACTCGCTTGAAATACGGTCTTTCTGCATATTTTTGCTCATACTTTAATACTGTAAACCCTTTTTTTGGCAAATTGGCAGGGTTTTTTTGACAGCTATTATCCCTTTAAAGCATTATTTAAGCGCTTCTCCAGGCATCTGTGATTTTAAACTTTTCAAGGGGATGGGGATGAGGTAGGTACTCCAACCATCAAGAGGAGAGTGGGGTATCACCCGCTGTGCTTTTTCCCCTGTGAGACTCCTACGTAGGCTACGTTGTAATCCGAGTTTTCTCTAATGAAATTTGCTCTTTGATATGTTGATGTCGCTGATTTAAATGAGCGACACCAACGCATCAAAGAGCGAATTTCATCAGAGAAAACTCGGATTATCTCGTTGTTACAGCGCTTCAGGACACTTGCACTTTTTGTTCAGCTGACAACGGAGCCGTTGCCAAATAATTGTAGATAGTTTGAAATTAACCCTTTCCCAAACATGAATAATTGTAGATAGTTTGAAATTAACCATTTCCCAAACAAAAAAGTCCCTAATATAAAAGACTTGGGAAAACATTGAGGCAAAAGAAGAAAATACTGATTATCAGTATTTTCTTCTTTTGCCTCAATGTTTTCCAAGCTATATTGTACCAAAAGCCCATCTTTATCAACATCCACTTTGTAGTCTGCAGCTTTCAAATTAGAAAACCCTAATATTTTGTTATTTGGGAAAGGGTGAAAATGTGCCACGACGAAAAACGTGTATATATACTAGGCAAAAAAAGAAACGCAACTTCCTTTTCAATTCCTTCTTACGCAAAGACAACAAATCAGATTTGAACAAAATGTAATACATCTAAAGCATTAACATTTCACCTTATAAATTCCACAAAATCTTGCTTGTAGTAAATTCTTTTAATAAGAAAACACCCAGTTTACACCGGGCGTCAACACAGTTTGACAAAAAAAAAGTGTATGTAGGTCGAAAAACACATTCTCTTTCGTTCAGTTTGACCGATTTTCGAATGTTGTGAAGTCCATGCGATTTATTAGCGGTCTCCATTGCATTCTTAAACCTATCCCGTAGCTGGCGTTAACCTGATGATACGGGTCTGCCTAGACCACGGTGGATAATCACGTGATGCAACAATTTCAGAAAATCTTTAACAACTTTGTTAAAAATTGACCGATTTGAATTCGGTTTGAAGCAGAGAAGGTGGACAGCCGTCACGCATTAGATGAGCGTGAAAACCGTTAAACTTATAAAAAAGTTATTGAAGATAAACCAAATTTTGTGTTTATCTTCAAAAACTTTTTTATCAGTTGATTTTTCAAAAATCCACGCATCCAGGTTATTCCTGACATTTTCCCGCCTTCTCTGCTTCAAACCGAATTCAAATTGGTCAAGTATTGACAAAGTTATCGAAGATTACCGGAAATTCTAAGTCACGTGATTATACACCGTGCAGACGTCATATCTCTTGCACGTCCGCTCCGTGCTCGTTCAGTTGTGGTCCCATTGAGAGCCAACAGCGTAAACATTCGAAAATGTGTCGATTTGTTGCCCCCATCAATGCTTTGCAACAACATTTTGACTTTTTCAAACAAACAAAATCCGTAGTGCAGACTGGCGCTGATTTTGGCACAGCCGTGCTATGCGTAGGGTAGTGAGAAGTCTATGAACGCTTTGGCATCTTCTTGGTCTATGTTTTAGCTTGTGTTTGAAGAAAATTTGTTATGATAGTAGTCATTTAGAAACCACGACAGGGGGAAATCAGTTTTTAACAATTTACTATGAATCACGTGATGAATTTACGACATCTGAAAAAATGACACAATATCTATGCGTATGGATGCAGGTATATTACAAATGTACTCAATATCCATTAAAAACATATTTTGTGGAAAATATTACGAAAAATTGGGGTTGCGTATCTTTTTTGTTCTAGTATATTTGATGTGAAAGAAAACATAGAAAACATGTAGGGAAATGGACAAGATTAACAAACGTTTAAATTGGATCTAATCTAAGTCCCAGTTTTCGGTCACAAATGCGCAAATCAATGCGCTATCTTTTTGTCACATTTCACTAAAATTGATAATGTTTAAATCTAGAACAACGATCGTCTTTATATTTTCTAAAGTAAACCTTTGTTTGGTCTTGTGCAAAGTCATAACCATATTTATCCTAATAATCCTTGCTAAAATATTTTACACAGAAGTGAATAAATGATTAGCCTAAAAAGCGCATATGATTCAAACCTTTTTATCGTTGTTCAAAATGTCTGCAGACTTTGACCAAATAACGAAGGATAGGCCTACTTAGTTTTGATTTGATTAAGGGGTTCTGAGGGAAGCATTTTGGCAAGATGAGAAAATAGTGACCAGATAGTCATCATTTTCTATGTAGCCTAGCCTACCACCTCAAGATTATTTATTTTCTAAATGGCAATTTTTTAGCCTGGTTGATATTGAAGCTGGTTACAGACGTCAGGACGAATAGAAATGCTGGATTCACAGGCTGAAAAAAAAGACAATGTATAGAACACATGGGCGTAGCCAGAAATTTATATATAGTCTATATTACGCACGAGCGCCGTATGCCCGAGAAGGGAGACAACGAGAGGGGGTAACCTCACTCTTAAGGGGATTCGGGGTCTACCCCGAGAAAAATTAGATTTGAATGACTTGTTTTCGTGCATTCTATGTGCATTTTGAGACACAAAAAACGGCAAAACTGATCATAAATACGATACAAAGCAACCTACGGCCTATAGCCTATTCGCGATCTTTTACATTACGCACGTGCGTATTATGCGTAACGGGCGCTACGCCCTTGGAACAAAACTGGGAAGGAATGAGGAAATTGTGAAAATTTATCTGTCAGAAATTTCTTCGTTTCCCTAGCCCAGTAGGCCTACGTAGGCCTACACGTAGACCTGTGTCTAAATATTGTTTCAAAAATACATAGAGACATGGGCGTAAGGTTGGAAAAGTCCTTTTCCCGCAATATTTTCAGAAGATTTCTGAACTGTGTGCATAAAACCAAGCAATATTTGTTTCAACAATGATTAATCATATGAAAATTTATCTCTTATTATACATTATTTCGAATTTAATCCTTTCGGTCATAATCGGTCAAGCATATCATATGACTTTATCACATGACAATCATGTGACCTACTTCATATGACTTTTTGAAGTTATAACAAGTTTCGAGTCCTTATCGAATTCAGTGTTGGAAAGGCAAGGCAAACGTGAGTACCTTTAAATG
This sequence comes from Fragum sueziense, assembly GCA_963680895.1. Classification (NCBI taxonomy): domain Eukaryota; kingdom Metazoa; phylum Mollusca; class Bivalvia; order Cardiida; family Cardiidae; genus Fragum; species Fragum sueziense. The sequence continues at coordinate 24,215,493 of OY804608.1, forward strand.
TCAATTGTTCTTTATTAATTTAAAGATATACTTTTCATAGACAGAAGAACACCAAATTTGTACATTTCTTTATTGTGTCTTTATTTCAATTTCGTTGAGTTAGATTTCTGTTTACTTTTTTAGAACATTGCACCCGGAAGACAAAATATCTTGATACTTTTCAGTTTTGGGAATCTGAGGAAAGGGGATAGGCCTATATCTTATTTTAACTCTTTTCCAAACAAGACCTGGATTTGACTACCCTTATAGAATAGGCTTGAGAAAACATTGAGGCAAAAGAAGAAAATGCTGACATTCAGCATTTTCTCCTTTTGCCTCGGTGTTTTCTGAGCTGTATTATTCACAAAATTTACCTTTAGTAACATCCACTTTGTCGTCTGCAGCAGCTTTCAAATTGGATCACCCAAAATTTTGTCATTTGGGAAAGGTTTAAACTGACTTCTTACAGAAGTCATTGTGTCAAAATAAATTCATAGTAAAAAAATATGTTACCCCAGGCCTTCTCAAATCACAAGACTTTGGACTGGTCAAATTGAGAAAAAATATAATTAGATATGCTGCAGGGAACAAAATTATTGTTGCAGAAAGAGAAAAATTTGAAAATTATATCATATAGGATCAAAAGAAAAAGAGAGAGAGTTCTTTGGGAAATGGTTAAGCCTTTCACAAAGGACAAAATTTAATCAATGAAAAAATTAAGTATAGGTTGATCTAATTAAACATTGAGGCAAAAGAAGCAAACAATTTTAGTAACAATTTCATATTTGGTAAATGTTAATACAAATGAATAAATATGTGAAGCAGCATATTCTACTTTTGCCTCTATTTTTGCTGATGGTGTTCTACAGTATTTAGTACAATTCCTATTTCGATGAACATTTGTTGTGTCATCTACAGTAGCTCTAAAATTGGGACAGTCTAAATTCTTGGCATTTGTGAAAGAGTTAGAATTGCAGCGGCGGATCCAGGGTTTCTGTGAGGGGAGGGTCGAATATATGAAAAGGGGGGGTTTGTTTTCCTAGTATTACTCAATTGTGACTGAATTTCTGCATGAAAATGAAATATTAAATCTGGTTTGGACCCCTCGAACCCCCTCTGGATCCACCACTAAATTGGTCAACTTTTTTAAAAAGAGCAACTGATAAGAGGGAGCGAAGGCATTTTTACTTTTTTTGTTTCAAACCCAACCCTATGTTTTTGGTACTGATTTGAATCATTGTCTATGAGACAATGCAAATGGGTACCCACAACATAGGATTTTATGAACATTTAATGAATAATTTCATTTTGAAAATCCAGCACCCCTTTTTTCTTATCTGTATCTCTGTAATAACCCATTACCACACAGTGACACTTTTTGAGGCCCTTGGAGAAAAATGTTTGGGAAAATACCATGGAAAATGAAGACATTGCTTGTAACAAGCAATTCCTTCATTTTCCACTGTGTTTTTTAACCAAAAGTGCAAAGATTTTCAAAATTTCATCAACTTGAAATTTCGTTTGCAATACCTTTCAAATTAGAACAGTCCCAAAAAATTCCGTCCTGTAATAATTTTTTATTTTAGATGAAGAGTTTAATCCTATTGGCCCTCGTGGGGGCGGCCTGTTGCTACAAGATGGCCCCGAAAGATTACGACTATTTTGATGATTATTTGTCGGAAGACTTCGTCAAATATCACAATCTGCGAAAGGATGTCACATGGAAAGTATGTAACAACATCAATTTTGTTCATGTAAATTTATTCCAAGGTATTAAACCTTTTCCCAAACAAGCTGTGCTTTGAAGTCCCTGGTATGAACGGCTTATGGAATCTTTCACTTTCGATAAAGAACTTAATTGAACTCCTATCAATTCCCATCTTATTAGGGCCTCAAATACCTGGCTAGGTCAGACCATGTTTCTACTTTTCACCAGACATTGCCTCATTACTTTCTTTGCTGTTTTTGCACACAAATCCTACCTTTATTATTTTGTCATCTACAGAAGCTTTCAAATCAAAGCAGACTAAAATTTTGTTGTTTAAATAAGGGTTAACCCTTTCCCAAACTACAAAATTTTATGGTTATCCACTTCGGAAATAGCTACAAATGACAAAATGGATGTTATGATCTATGATAAGATTTTTGTAAAATATGGCATAGAAAATAATGAGACAAAAGGAGAAACTGCTGGTTATCAGCAGTTTCTTCTTTTGTGTCAATGTTTTCTCAAACCAATTCTATTAGGGACGTCAAAACCAGGTCTTGTTTGGGAAAGGGTTAACTTATTCTGATAAAGATCAACTCCAATCTTATCAGGGACCTCAAATACTGGGCTAGGTCAAACCATGTTTTTACATGAAACTTTTGGCCAAAGATTTTGATGGTATAGTGCGAAACTATCATAAGTACAAATGGAATTTGGAAAAAAATGCCCTTATTGCTTTTGAAAACATCATGGATCCAGATCAGCCTGTGCCTAGGCACTGCAGTCTGATCAAGATTCATCATGTTCTCTTAACCCATTTAATACTGCACAGTGAGGCCTTTTGACACCTTTATAGGAAAGGGCTTGGGAAAACATTGTGGAAAATAAAGAAATTGCTTGTGACAAGCAATTTCTTCATTTTCCGCAATCTTTTCTAAGATTATCAAAATTTTATCAACTTGAAATTGTCGTCTGCAATACCTTTTCAAATTGGAACAGTCCAAAATTTTGCCGTCTGGAAATGGGTTAAGGCTTCTTTCTTCAATGTAGCGACACTTAGAGACCTGCATGGGTCAGGATCAGACTACTCTCAGGTATTATTTAATCTCCATCCGTAAAACCATTATCAGACAGCCAATTCTTTGACTGGTCCAAATTCCAAGATAGTGCAGATGAAAATTTCAAGTTATTTGAAATTATTGATATTTAGGTCTTTCTTTATAGAAAACAATGTCATTGTGGGAAATGAAGATTTTTTCGCAATGTTTTCCTAAGCCTGTTCTTCTCATGGGGTGTTTTAACCCTTTCCCAAATGACAAAATTTTAGGGTGATCCACTTCAAAAACTGGGCCACAAATGACAAAATGGATGTTATTATAGATAGAATTTGTGTAAAATTTGGCATAGAAAATGTTTAGACAAAAGGAGAAACTGCTGGTTATCAGCAGTTTCTTCTTTTGTTTCAATGTTTTCCCAAACCATTTCTACTAGGGACCTCAAAACCCGGTCTTGTTTGGTGTAGGGCTAAGGCATTATTATGAGGGAATATGGGCTAAGTCTTAAGCGATAGAAAGGCCCTTTTTCTAAATCCTGGCTCATTTGAATTTCATATACTGTACATTGTACATTTACTTTAGTTTTCCACTAACCTTTGTTTTACTGATAAGTGATGTAACAAATTTCACTGATAAAGAAAAAGTTGACCAACTTTTAGACTATTAATTATGAAATAATATCAAGTTTAGCGGTCTTTATTGCGCAAATAAAACCCGATGTGGGACGGACTACATGTGTAGGTAAAAACCAAGGCGCAAAGCGCCGAGGTATTTGCCATAACATGTAGTCCAGAGCACAGAGGTTTTTATTGCGCAATAAAGACCGCTTAACTTGTTATTATCTCCATTATAACACTCAAAATAACAAAACCCACATTCGAAATGTGTTATTTTGTGGAAATTCTGTCATGAACTAGTTTTCGGCGTAGGAAACGCATTGGCGGTAAAGTGACGTCATTGATGACGTCATTTGACGTTACCTTGACATTACGTGACGTTTTGGCGCATACACAAAGCATAATTACATAGAGTCATTATTGGTCAAATAAAACCCGATGCAGTTCTTCTTTCGCTATATGTGGATTTTACGGAAACGTGTTATAATTGTTGTTAGACCCTTTCCCAAATGCAAAAGACTTGAGACTGGTCAGTAGCATTTTCTTCTTGTGGCTAAATTTTTAACCAAGCACTTTCTTTAGGGATGCCAAACCTCATTCTTACTTTAGAAAAGGTTAAGCCCTTGCTCTAATAATTGAATGATAAATTAGTCAAAATTGCAAGAGGTTGAAGATGACAAATGATTAAAAGTAACATAAAGAAGAGTTATATACTAAGCTGCTGTAAAGCATGCAGATTATATAAAAATGTTTAAGGGAAGAGAAGGAAAAATGTCATCAGCATTCAAAATTATATCAAAAAGGGTGGTAATACCTTTTTAGGGGAAAAAGTCATTTTCATCATCAGGTTCGGTCTATATTGTAAATATGTTTTCAAATAAGATAGTGCTTTCAAAAATATTGTTTTCTATCTTGCATAATTTCATATCTGTCAAGTCACAAGCATTGTGCATGTGCCACATGCATTTCGAGTCTGAATCACTCTCATATGCGCGGATCCAGAGGGGGGGGTCAGGGGGTCATGACCCCCCCTGGAATTTGGGGAAAAAAGGGGTTATCAAAAAGAATACTGGTTATGACATCCCAAATAAGCTGCGTCATTCGTCTCTGTGTGCCACGACAATCCCTTGCTATATTTAGTCCTTCATGGTATGACATGTATCTGCATGCGGATCCAGGGGGGGTGGTGGTGTCAGGAGGCCTGACCCCCCCCTGAAATTTGGCGAAAAAAGAGGTTAAAGACTGTTTGACCCCCCCTGGGAAAAATACCTGGATCCGCGCTATATGTCTCACATTACTTGAGCTTACACATTATCAAAAAGAATACATCTATAAAGAAAAGATATTCAATCATAAATTGATTAACAAGATTTTAAAATATGACTGTAAACTTGTTGTTTTAACCCTATCCCAAACAAGACCTGGTTTTGACATCCCTAATAGAAAAGGCTTGGGAAAACATTGAAACAAAAGGAGAAACTGCTGATAACCAGCAGTTTCTCCTTTTGTCTCAATATTTTCTGTGCCATACTTTACACAAATCATATCTTTAATAACGTCCATTTTGTCATTTGTGGTACTGAGGATCACCCTAAACTTTTGCTGTTTTAGTATCGGTACTGTAAGGCTAATTAAAGACCAGCAAATGCATCCAACAAATTTTTCCTAGGGCCCTCAGGGCCCCACAACTAAGGCTGACTTTGTTTGGCACTATGGCTCGCGCGATCGGGAACCATCATTGGGAACCAGCGCTGTTCTGTCTATTAAATTCCTCCCCGTTCTGAGTCAGCCAATCAAAATCTTTGTTTACCTCGACACTGATTGGTTTGCTGTTTCGAATGACGTACGTAATGGCTCTGATGGCCGGACCACACTTTTTCCGGTGGTCTGACTATAGCTCGGACCATTGCTGTTCGATTGGAGCTATAGCTACGGAAATGACGTCAATGGCTCGCGCTATTGGTGTTCAATTGGGGCGATGTTCTGAACGATGGCGCAAGCCATTGCCAATCGAAGTCGGCCTAAGGGGTCCCTAATAGTCACATTTGTAGACCTTTGATATCTATTAAAAATTATATAAAGGGTAAAATCAGAAAATAATTGAAAACAGGAAGTTAATAGAAAAATGAAACTGGTAAAAACATCTTTAGTAATATAATATGAGAAAGAAATAATTTGATATTAAATTCCATTCCTACATAATTACACCTTTTGACGCACCACAATAAATAGGCTTTAGAAAACATTGTTGCAAAATTTAATGAAAATATTACTTTTGAAATGCAATTTCTTCATTTCCTGAATGTTTTCCACCCATACGGACCAAAACTGTAAAATTCCGTTCGCTTGAAATTGCTGTCTGAAGCCTCTCTCAATTTAGGACAGTCTAAATTTTTGCTGTTTGGTAATGGATTTTAAAAGCCGTGCAACAGAAATTATTAAGAAGGAAGTTAGAAAAATAAACAGGTAAAAATGTCCCAATTAATTTACATGTAATATTATTGGAGGGAAATAATTTCATATTTAAGCTTAATGTCTTAGGCGCTATTTCATTACTCTGTTAAACCGGCCATGGCCATAGCGCAGTTGGTAGCGCATCTGCCTTTCATTCGAAAGGTCCGGGGCTCGATACTCAGCAGCGGCAAATACCCTTTCTGACAAAATGTCATCCATCAATGGTTATATCTTGAACTTTTGTGGGCGTGCAGCTGGAGGCTCGGTTAAGCTGTTGTGGTAGTGCTGGTATGAGAAACCACAGGAATCCATGGGTAGGTGCTCCAGCTGCTGCGATATGACCATAGCAGTTGAAAATGGCCTAAAACCTCAATAAACCAAACCCTTAACAGTTTCACACTGAGCCTAATATTATCCCTTATCTCTTCCAGGCCACTACAGAAAACTTCAAAAATGTTGAAAAGAAGGACAGAATGGCATACGCCAGAAAAATGTGCGGATTGATTCCTACTCCTAAAGAATTCAGACTTCCAGCCCGCGTTTTCGAGGCTCGCACAGATCTTCCCGACACCTTCGATGCCAGAACACAGTGGCCAAACTGTCCCACATTGAAGGAAGTCCGAGATCAGGGGGCTTGTGGATCATGCTGGGTAAGATTGTCCTAATCATCATCATAATCATCATCATCATCATGTTTGTCATTTTAAGTAAAGAGAAATCATATGATGCATTAAAGTGATAATACAGCTTTGGACCAAAGTTTGAAAATAAACAAGGGGCAATCATTTAACTCCATGAATATGACCCAGAGGATTATGATTCTTGTTCACTGCACTTCTCTTTAATGAGATATATCCACCTACAAAGTTTCATAACTCTACCTTGTAAACTTTTTCAAAAATGCTTGAAACAAAAATTAAGTATGAAAATAAAAAAAGGGCAATAACTCCATGAATATGATCCACAGAGTTACAAGCTTTGTGAACTGCACTCCTCTCCTCCATAATGAGATCTATCAACATATGAAGATTCATGATTCTACCTTAAATACTGTTCGAGTTATGCTCTGGACAAGGTTTGGTCTACTGACCGACCAACCATCTGATTGACCGGCCGACACATGCAAAACGATATACCCTCCTTTTCTTTGAAAGGGGCATAATTAACCTTTTTTGCACTTCAGGCTTTCTGTTGTGTAGAGGCTGCCTCTGACTGTCTGTGTAATCATTCTACCCTTTCCCAAACAAGACCTGGTTTTGACGTCCCTAATAGAAAAGGCTTGGGAAAACATTGAGGCAAAATGAGAAATTGCTGATAATCAGCAATTTCTCCTTTTGCCTCAATATTTTCTTTATTTGTTTTGTACACAAGTCCTATCTCTATCAACACCCATTTTGTCGACTGCAGAAACTTTTGAATTGGAACACCCTCAAATCTTGCCGTTTGGGAAAGGATTAACTAACATATGAGCCATGTTTGTGTACTTCAGGCTTTTGGTTGTGTAGAGGCTGCGTCTGACCGTCTGTGTATTCAGAGTAACGGAAAAGTCAACGCCCATTTGTCTGCCGAGGATCTAACTTCCTGTTGTAGAACATGCGGTAATGGGTATGTATAATTTTCATCATTACTATCCGAATTTGTAATAATTACCCCAACAACATTAATGTTAAAAGGAGCTATAATCAGCATTTTCTCCCTTTGCCTCAATGTTTTCCATGTTATTTTTGACAAATTTATTCTACACAGTAAACATTATAATGTCCCCTGCAGCGCCTTTTAAACTGGGACAGTCCAAATTTGTTGGGTTTCTTGGACGGAGCCTGGAGATATTTGGAACATGATGGTATCTTCACTGATGGACAATATGTCATTCTTTATGTAACAGATAAAAGTTAACAAATATTTTAGTTGAAATGTAACGAATATTTCAATGACAGATGTTATTTTATATGACAGATGTAATGGAGGTTTCTTGGAGGGTGCCTGGATGTATTTGGAACACGATGGTATCATCACCGATGTTACAGATGTCAGATTACAAAATCTTTTATTAGTCCCCCACCGGTTACCGGTTGGGGGACTATAGGTTTGCTCGATTCTGTCCGTCTGTCTGTCCGTCCGTCTGTCCGTCACACTTTTGTCCGAACTATATCTTCTAAACCATATGTGCTAGCAACTTCAAACTTTGTACACTTATACATCTCATCGAGGAGAAGTGTCATGTTCAAGAATCGTTACTCTGCCACGCCCACTTTTTGAGTTATTGCCCTTTGTTGTTTTTACCCTTACATTCTTGTCCGGAACATATCTCCTAAAATATGTGTGCTAGCAACTTCAAACTTTGTACACTTATAGATCTCATTGAGGACAAGTGTCATGTTCAAGAACCATAACTCTGCCACGCCCACTTTTTGAGTTATTGCCCTTTGTTGTTTTCAGCCTTACATTCTTGTCCGGAACATATCTTCTAAACTATGTGTGCTAGCAACTTCAAACTTGGAACAATTATAGATCTCATTGAGGACAAGTGTCATGTTTAAGAACCGTTAGTCTGCCACACCCACTTTTTGAGTTATTGCCCTTTGTTGTTTTTACCCTTACATTCTTGTCCGGAACATATCTCCTAAAGTATAAGTGCTAGCAACTTCAAACGTGGAACAATTATAGGTCTCATTGAGGACAAGTGTCATGTTTAAGAACCGTTAGTCTGCCACACCCACTTTTTGAGTTATTGCCCTTTGTTGTTTTTACCCTTACATTCTTGTCCGGAACATATCTCCTGAATTATGTGTGCTAGCAACTTCAAACTTTGTACACTTATAGATCTCATTGAGGACAAGTGTCATGTTTAAGCACTGTTACTCTGCCACGCCCACTTTTTGAGTTATTGCCCTTTGTTGTTTTTAGCCTTACATTCTTGTCCGGAACTTATCTCCTAAACTATAAGTGCTAGCAACTTCAAACTTTGTACACTTATAGATCTTATTGAGGACAAGTGTCATGTACAAGAACTGTTACTATGCCACGCCTACTTTTTGAGTTATTGCCCTTTGTTGTTTTTACCCTTACATTCTTGTCCGGAACATATCTCCTAAATTATGTGTGCTAGCAACTTCAAAGTTTGTACACTTATAGATCTCATTAAGGACAAGTGTCATGTTTAAGCACTGTTACTCTGCCACGCCCACTTTTTGAGTTATTGCCCTTTGTTGTTTTTAGCCTTACATTCTTGTCAGGATCATATCTCCTAAAGTGCTAGCAACTTCAAACTTTGTACTTTTATAGATCTTATTGAGGACAAGTGTCATGTACAAGAACTGTTACTATGCCACGCCTACTTTTTAAATTATTGCCCTTTGTTGTTTTTATCCTTACATTTTTGTCCGAAACATATCTGCTAAACCATAAGTGCTAGCAAATTCAAACTTGCTACACTTATAGATCTCATTGAGGACAAGTGTCATGTACAAGAACTGTTACTCTGCCATGTCCACTTTTTGAGTTATTGCCCTTTGTTGTTTCAATCCTTACATTTTTGTCCGGAACTTATCTCCTAAACCATAAGCCCCAGCAACTTCAAACTTTGTACACTGGTAGATCTCATTGAGTAGAAGTGTAATGCATAAGAATTGTTCCTCTGCTACATCAACTTTTTAAGTTATTGTCCGTTGTTGTTTTTATCCTTACATTTTTGTCTGGACCATATCTCCTGAGCCATCAGTGCTAGCAACTTCAAACTTGGTACACTTATAGATCTCATTGAGGACAAGTGTCATGGACAAGAATCATTACTCTTCTCTGCCCACTTTTGGAGTCATTGCCCTTGGTTGTTTTAACCCTTATATTTTTGTTTGGCACATTTTGTCCAAAACCTAATAGAGGAATCTATGCTAGCAACTTCAAATTTTGTATACTGTTATAGATCTAGTAAGTAGGACATATATTATAAGAAAGGATTTTTTGTTATCCGGTGGGGGACTCCTGTATTGCATCGCAATATGACATGCACTTGTTTGAAATGTAACAGTTGTTTATGATATTTCAACAATATATGTCATCTTATTTGACAGATGTAATGGAGGTTTCTTGGAGGGTGCCTGGAGGTATTTGGAACATGATGGTATCGTCACTGGTGGACGATATGTATTTTATATGGCTGCTTTTCAACAAAAACCTCTTAACTGCACCTTAAAACAAGCTGCAGTTACGAGGTTTTTGTTGAAAAGCGACAATTTGTTACAGATGTTTATAAGTTTACAAGTATTTTAGTAGAAATATAACGGATATTTATTCTTTTTGACAGATGTAATGGAGGTTTCTTGGAGGGTGCCTGGAGATATTTGGAACATGATGGTATCGTCACTGGTGGACAATACGGTACACACCAGGTATGTCTGTCATCCTTATTCCTTTAACAAACAAGCCGGAGTAATTTGCTGTAAAAATAACTGTACATAGTTTAAATATGGCCTTTACTTTTTCTCTGTGCCAAATTTCAGCTCTGTCTGATCTGTATTGGCTTAGATTACGACTGATTTAAAACCCTATACCAAATCATTTCATAAACACGATCACCCACTTTAAATAATTTACATACTTTTACACTGCTGCATGATTATCGATTTATATCATTTACTATATGAATCTTGTATTCTGTCTTATAAAGGCTATAAACGGTGCGACAACATGCTAAAAAGCCAACTTCTGTGGATCATTAGGGATTTAGGTCTGGGGATACTAATGTCCCTTTAAAGCTTTAGACTTTCTTTCACATGGATTGCAATATCAAAAATATTTACATGCATCATTTATTTGTTTTTGGGCATCTTTAAAATATGATGCACAGTTCAAATTTAAAATTCTACCACTTTCTGAAAACAAATTGACTAGATGATTTCACCATTAATTAATCATGTCACATTTATTGTGATGTCTTATCCAAATTCATTGTTAGATTTCTTAAACGGCATGTATACAACAGTTTATAGTAGGGATCAATTTTATCCAGTTACCTGTGTTGTAATTTTGGACAAATTGAATAGTATTTCGTAGGCGTTGTTATAAAATCCCGTAACTACGGCTTGAAACAAGCCGTAGGTACGAGATGTTATAACAACACCGATGGTTAATCAAAACATAATGGTAAACCCATTCTATTTATAGCACAAAATTATTTGCTATTGTTTTCAGGGTTGTCTCCCGTACGAGATCAAGTCATGTGACCACCATGTTGTTGGTAAAAAAAGTCCATGTGAAGGTGATGGCCCGACACCTCGATGTGTGAAGAAATGTGAATCCGGATACAATAACACTTTTGACAAGGATAAATACCATGGTGGGTACTTTTGTATTTAAGGTAGTACATCCCTAATACGATTCACGTAAAGTCAGAATTTTTCATGTGTCGTCGTAAACATTCAGTAATGTATATGTACATGTAATGACACTTTCCATCGCCAAATGTTAATAACCAGAAAAAAACTGATGTCACATGAATCTCATTAGGTGTTGACTTCCTTAAAGAAATTGCAAAACTTTTCTGCTTGCTCCATACTTCATACAAATGACGTTAATTGTGATGTTATTCATAGAATGTATTAACCTATAAATAGAAGTCAATGTGTTGGTATCCTAACAGCCCTCATCATTAGCAGCCCATTTTCTTAACTCCCTCTACATCTCTATTATTCCTTCACTTAAAGTTTAATAGTTGCAATAGAAGGAGGGTTCCGGCTCCCCACAAACCAAAGGCAATCACTCTTTATGTGGCAGATTTAGCCTCCAGGACTAGAAACCATAATCACAACCGAAGTGTTCACTTTGCCAATATTTTGATGGAAGGGTATGAAATATTGCTCTACATAAAAGTGTAAAGTATTATGCTATCTGAATGGTAGAAATACCTTAGTCTCAAAACGTTTTGATATTCCCTTGTACCATGGTTTATAAGTTATGAAGCATTCTGAACAAGGCAGTCAGTTTTCTCCCATATTGTTTCTACAGAATTTACAGAGAAGTTCTGTAAGAAGTATTGCTTATACTAGCTCACATTTAGGCGCTTAAAAAATTTATTTTATCAAATACTTTATCTAAAACATCTTAGGATGTCTTAAAAATCTTGTTCTAAAGAAAGTTTTATCTCAAACATATGAAAAAATCCTTAAAAAACATCTTAAAAATCCTTTAAAAAAAACAAAAGAGCAAAACCCACCTAATCACTCTGAAGAATTAGTTTTTCGTTACAGGGGCAAATTTATCATACATACCTCTACATTATCCCTTTCCCAAACGACAAAATTTTAAGGTGATCCAATTTGAAAGCTGCTGCAGACGACAAAATGGAATGTTGATAAAGATAAGATTTGTGTATGATACAGCTCAGAAAATATTGAGACAAAAGGAGAAACTGCTGGTTATCAGCAGTTTCTTCTTTTGTTTCAATGTTTTCCCAAACCTTTCCATTAGGGACGTCAAAACAAGGTCTTTTTTGGGAAAGTGTTATAACAGTCTTCACATGTTTTGTTTTCTTTTTACAGCCAGATCAGTGTACAGTGTTGAGGGAGTGTCTAAAATCCAGACAGAAATCATGAACAACGGACCAGTCGAGGCTGCATTCACCGTCTTCAAGGATTTCTTAACCTACAAATCTGGTGAGTTACTTGAACAATCCAAAATATATAGCAAATTTTCTTATTTTGCCTTAATGTTTTTCAAAATCCAGACAGAAATCATGAACAACTAATTGACCAGTTGAAGCTGCATTCACTGTCTCCAAAGATTTCTTGACATAAAAAATCTGGTAAGTAGGAGGTGTAAGTCATCAATGATTTTGACTGATTAAATGAAGAGCTAACTTAATTAAGTGTAAAGTAAGTGCCCACAGCTCATCTAAAATGTTTGCGTTAAAAATCAAGGCTGAAACCATGAATAACGGACCACAACAGTCTATAAATATGGTGACTATGATGTACTTTTTACATTTCAAGAGTCTATAGAAGTTCCGCCAGTGTTTTATATAGGGTCAAGCCAAGCGTGGATAGCTCAATGCAGGGCTCGTAGGTTCAAACACAGGCTCTGTCAATCTTCTATCTGACATTTGTCTCTCACCAACAGATGTTGATCAGGGCCCCGTATTATCAAAGATCTTACGACCACCTTTAAGTGTAAACTACGTAACAAAACATCTGATTGCCCTAGAAGTCAGATTGGGCCAATCAGATTTGTTGTTACAAGTATTTACGCAAAAAATAATCATACATTTGTTGATAATACGGCCCCAGGTCTTGTTTGGGAAAGAGCTAACTCATAACCAGAGAAAATTTTCTTTAAATAGGTCCAAATTCAAAGATGTTGCTGAAAACATATTCAAGTGAATTGAATATTACATTTTATGGCCGTTATGCGAAGAAAACATTAAGGGAAATGAAGAAATTGCTCGTGGCAAGCAATTTCTTCATTTTCCACAATTTTGACATAGCATTTCTCTTAAAGGACATCAATGTGTTGGAATGGGTTAACTAAAGTAATTTTGTAAACTAAGATAAATCTTTTCTTAAACATTTTATCATTATTTTGGCAGGGGTATTATCAGCATGAGTCCAGAAGTGCAATAAACCTTCTGGGCTAGGATACGGAAGACGGCACTGATTACTCGCTCGTTGCCAAGAATATTTTACTTTTATGACCTTAGACCTTAATGTTTCTATTTGTTACATGTGTCTACCAACATGAGCCTGGAAGCGCCCTTGATGGTCACGCTATCAAATTGCTCGAATGGGGTACCGAAGACGGCACTTATTACTGACTTGTTGCCTAGGATATTGTACTTTTGAGACCTTTGACCTTGACCTTAATTTATCTACATATTTTGCAGGAGTATACCAACACGAATCTGGAAGAGCCCTCGGAGGCCACGCTATCAAGCTTCTCGGATGGGGTACTAAAGAAGGCACTGATTACTGCCTTGTTGCCAAAACATTTTTACTTTCAAGACCTTTGACCTTGACCTTAATGTTTTATTGACAAATGTATTGCAAGTGTTTACCAACACGAATCTGGAAGCGCTCTCGGAGGTCACGCTATCAAGCTTCTCTGATGGGGTACCGAAGACGGAACTGATTGTTGGCTCATTGCCAAGGAATCTTTACTTTTATGACCTATGATCTTGACTTTGTGTTTACGAATTTTGCAGGAGTATACCAACACGAATCAGGAAGCGCCCTCGGAGGTCATGCTATCAAACTTCTCGGATGGGGTACCGAAGACGGAACTGATTATTGGCTCGTTGCCAACTCCTGGAATCCCGACTGGGGAGATAATGGTTTCTTCAAGATCCAACGTGGAACCGATGAGTGCGGAATCGAATCTAATGTTGTCGCAGGAATGATGAGAGTTTAAAATGGCTATTTCTGTGCTCAGTGTGAAACTATTATAAATGCATGTTGTCTCTTTTCAACTAAAACCCTGTAACTGCAGCTTATTATAAGCTGCAGTAACAAGGTTTTTGTTGAAAAGCAGCGATGTATAGTTATATGTATTTACAATAGTTTTGCGCATATCCATCGTAATTACATATAAAGGTTGTTAAATTTCAATAAAATGACTAACGAAAATAACATGTGTGAATGTTGTTTCTTCCTTTGTTGATTGGATGCCTTTTCAAGTATTCCTTCAAAATTCTAAACCTTTCCTAAGAAGGATCTTTAACATGATGTCTGGGGAAAATGCTTATTTCATATCTCCTATTAACCCTTTCCCAAATGGCAAAATTTTAGGGTGATCCTCTTCAAAATCTGCCACAAATGACAAAATGGATGTTATTAAAGATGGTATTTGTGTAAAATATGGCACAGAAAATATTGAGACAAAAGGAGAAACTGCTGGTTATCAGCAGTTTCTTTTGTTTAAATATTTTCTCAAACCTTTTCTATTAGGGACGTCAGGTCTTGTTTGGGAAAGGGTTAATGACTCTAAAAGTGCAGAATAGAATCTGATTTCACATGACTAGCTATATTCTGATCTTGTTTTATATTGGTTTCAAAGGACACAGGATCTCCTTTTTCCATTATATCAGCTTGGGCATATAAAATACCTCTACACATCATAATCGGAGTTTGTTACATTCCATGATATATTGCACAAATTAAAGATATATTTTACAACATAATTATTGTATTTTTGTTCCTTTGACAGCCTTTGCCATGGCACATTTGGTAGCGCATCAGACTCTCCCTGGCGAGGTCCTGGGTTCAATCCCTGGTCGCCGCAAAAATCCTTTCAGACTAAATTGTCTCCCACCAATGGTTTGATATGATTAACCTAAGGGGGTGAGCAGCTGGAGGTTGGGTTAGGGTGTTGTGGTACTACTGGTATTGGAAACAGCAGAAATCCATGGTTCAGGTTGGGTGCTCTAGCTGCGTGATATGACGACAGAAGCTGCAAACGGAGTTAAACCCCAATAAATCAATTTGTTCCTTTAGCCATATTAACCCTTACCTAAATGGACAAGACTGAAAGCTACAGCAGACCAGAAAATGGATGCTGATGAGGACATGATTTGTGTGAAATACTTCACACAAAATATTGAGACAAAAATGAGAATGTTTTCCCAAACCATTTCTATTTAGGACATCAAAAGTCAGTCTTGTTTGGGAAAGGGATAATCAAGCATAGGGTATAGCTCACTGTAAATTACCATTGACCTGGCCAAAAACTTCTACCTAATATGTAGATATCTCTGCCAGGTCATTTGTCATGAACTATATCTGTACTTATATATCCCAGCAAAACAAATGCCTTTACCCTTTCCCAAACATTCTTGTACAGTTTTGTGACAGCTGGTGCAGCTAACCATTTATGCATGAACAATCTAGAAATCTATCAATAAAGGTAATAAACCCCCATCACTACATTTGTCCTTACAAGCGTTCTTGTCGAAAAATAAAGGGCAATAACTCACAAAATCAGCAAGGTAGAGTTATGCTCCTTCTACACTGTACTTCTCCTTAGTGAGATCTATCTACCCATGAAGTTTCACGATCATAGCTACTTTATTCCAGAGATCTGGTCAGGACATGTATTTTGTACACGGCTGGACAGACGAACAGACAGGCTGATTCCAGTATAGCCCCTAAATCATTTGTTTAGCAGGCCAAGGCGGGGGTATAATGATGTATGCTTAGGTGGAATTGGAACCTGGACTGATGGTAGTTTATTGAAGCTAGAAATAACAAATTATGGTCAAAACTGTTAGTAAGACTTTGTTTATTTCCAAAAACCTGAACACAAAGATATGTATAAACATTACGAAAAAATGACTTTTCAATAAATGACTTTACAAAAATTGACTAACATTTTCTGTAGATAGATCAACATTGTCAAGTGCCATCTTTTAACCATTTTCCAAATGGCAATATTGTAGAATTCTAAGTTCCAAATTTTTGCTAAATACAAAACAACTGTTATAAAGCATTGGAAATGTTGATGCAAAAGCAGAAAATGCTGATTATCAGCATTTTCTTCTTTCGCATCAACATTTTTCATTCGTCTTTCTTATTTATTATAAATAAGGGACATCAAAACAGGGTCTTGTTTCAGACAGGGCTAAATTTATCCTCTCCCAAAATAACAACATGTGCTGTTCATGTCCCTAAAAGAGAAGGCTTTGGAAAACATTGAAGTAGGAAAAGAAGAAAATGCTGAAACTATCTTCCCCCTTCCCATAGAATTTGTAACATAATTTTGTTGCGAGTAACACTTGTTCAAAGACAAGCGACATTAAAACCTGGCCCCGTTTTCTCGAAAATACTTAAGTACGTTCTCATGCTCAAATCTGAGCACCACGCTCAAATCCATGTGAACTTCAATCAAATACCCTTCAAAGTTGGAGAGTATTCCTTTCAAGTTGAGCATGTACTCAGGAGAATGCACTTAATTTTTTTCGAGAAACCAGGGCCTGGCTTTAAAGTCCCTCAGTAGAATATGAGGCGCAGTCCAGAAATGTGGTACTGGCTTTATAACTTCAGAGCTAATCCATCTAAATTAAACAAATGTTCACAGCATACAGTAGGTTTGAGAATACACACAGGCAGAAGAAGATAAATATTTGTGAACCGTCATGCTAAAAGGGACCTTATAGGAAGTGTGAAAAATATCGACCCTACTCAGTCTGCGCAGTCCGCGCAGCCAGACTAGGGCCAACACTTTTCACTTTTATGTAATTTTCTAAATCTAAATGTTTCCCCTACATAAAAGTGAAAAGTGTCGGCCCTAGTCTGGCTGCTTAATGTTCATTTTTGCATACGGGATCTTGTTGATACATGGTGAATCTGACAAGTTTGTCAAAATTTGGATTTTTAGAGTTCAGATAAGGTCCCTTTTAGCGTGACAAGTCACATTTTCTTGGTTATTGTACAACAATCCTGTCTTTATCACCATCAGACCATTTTGCAACAGCTTTCAAATTAGAATAGTCAATTTAAAGACCGTTGTTTGGAAAAGGTCTAAAGAACATCATAATACATGTATGTGATTGTTTGGGACATGGTTAAAGTAAAGGGAATACATTTTCCGAAACAAAGGTTGATTTATCATCTCTTGGGAAAGAGTGTTTCATCAATAATAGAGAGACAAGAGGGCCAGAATGGCCCTATATCGCTCACCTGAAAGAACTTTAAGACAAAGAGTCACCCAAGGAACATTTCTGCCAAGTGTGGTTCCAATTGGGCCAATGGTTGATTTTTAAAGAATTTTCTTAGAATTTTTCTAAGTCTGATAAGTCACGCCCTGCCACACCCACTTTTTCAGATGAAACAAAAATTCACATTTTTTTTAAGAGTCACCAAAGGAACATTTCTGCTAAGTTTGGTTCAAATTGGGCCAATGTTTGATTTTTAAAGAATTTTCTAAGGATTTCTCTAAGTCCGATAAGCCATGCCCACATTTTTTGACGAATCAAAAAGCCGCAAACAACTTTTAAGAAGGGTCACCCAAGGAACATTCCTGCCAAATTTGGTTCTAATTGGCCCAATGGTTAAGGAGAAGAAGATTTTCGAAGAATTTTTTAACAATTTCTCTTGGTTAGATAAGCCCCGCCCTGCCACACCAACATTTTTTTATGAAACTATAAATTTATGAACAAATGTTGAAAAGGGTCACTAAAGGAACAATTCTGCAAAGTTTGGTTCAAATTGGCCCATTGGTTGATTTTTAAAGAATTTTCTTAGGGTTTCTCTAAGGCCTAAAAACCCCTTCCTCCCTGCCACGCCGTCATTCCTGCAAAGTCTGTTTCAAATTGGCCTAGTGGTTAAATTTTAAAAGAATTTTCTTATGATTTCTTTCAGTCTGATAAGCCCCTTTCTCCATGCCACGGCCACAATTTTTTACAAATGAAAATATTTGTGAACACATTTTAAAAAGAATGGCTTAAGGCCCATCCGTACAAAGTCTGGTTTAAATTGGCCCAATGGTTGATTTTTAAAGAATTTTCTTATGATTTCTCTAAGTCTGATAAGCCCCTTTCTCCCTGCCACGGCCACGTTTTTTGACGAATCAAAAATCTGCGAACAAGTTTTGAGAAGGGTCACTCGAGGAACAATTCTGCCAAGTTCGGTTCAAATTGGCCCAATGGTTGATTTTTAAAGAATTTTCTTATGATTTCTCTAAGTCTGATAAGCCCCTTTCTCCCTGCCACGGCTACATTTTTGGACGAATCAAAAATCTGCAAACAAGTTTTGAGAAGGGTCACTCAAAGAACAATTCTGCCAAGTTTGGTTCAAATTGGCCAAATGGTTGATTTTTAAAGAATTTTCTTAGGATTTCTCTAAGTCTGATAAGCCCCGCCCTGCCACGCCCACATTTTTTGACAAATCAAAAATCTGCGAACAAGTTTTGAGAAGGGTCACCCAAGGAATATTCCTACCAAGTTTGGTCAAAATTGGCCTGTTGGTTTTGGAGAAGAGGATGTTTGAAGAAATTGTTGACAGATGGACGGACGGACAGACGGACGACGGACGGTGAGTGACCACAATAGCTCACCTCGAGCACTTTGTGCTCAGGTGAGTTAAAAAGAAAGAAATGCTGATAAACAGCATTTTCAACTTTTCCCTCAATGATCTCAAAGCTAAGCCATCAACATTCTAGCTGTTCCTATCCCTTGTTATCTGTCTGCAACACCTTTTGATTTGATTCAGTCAAAAATATTGTTGTTAACCGTTTCCAAAATGGCAAACTTTTAGGGTTATCTAATTCAAAAGCTATTGTAGGCCACAAAATGGACGTTGTTGAAGTTTGGATTTGAGAGTAAACTAGCACGGAAAATATTGAGGCAAGAGGAGAAAGTGCTGATTATCTGCATTTTCTTCTTTTGCCTCAAAGTTTTCCCAATCTTTTCCCATTTTATATGTCAGAACCAGGTCTTGATTGGGAAAAGGTTAAAAAAAATTGAAGGAAGAAAGATTGTATGGCAAAAGTGAGTAGAAAAATGTACTATCTACAACAAAAATGAACACATTATGTAAATAAAAAAAACCATTATTTGACAAAGAAAACAAATGACAGAAAAAAATATGTAAAGAGTTGGTGAAACGTCAATGCCAAATATTTTGCTCACATGTGAGTCTAAAAAAGGGGCCCCTATGGTTGTTTTAGACCAACATAAGGTAGTCTACCCCTAATGAAATTTGTACGACATCAGAATTATTTGGGCAATGCCAAAAACATTTGGCGGTGAAACTTTCCACCGCCAAATGTTTATGACAGCGCCCAAATAAGTTTGGATACGTTACGACCACCTTCGAAATAAATCCGATGTTTTATTAATCTCAAAATGGCCACATTACGGGTATCCTACCTTAACCAGGCTAAGCATATGCACAGTCTGATTAAGATCCATGTTTTCTCTGATTTCTTCAATACATGTGTCAACTGTAAAAGCACATTATGGATACTGATAACAATGCAGTGGAGTACAAATTAAGGTAAAATACCCGTAATGTCGCCATTTTGAGATTCATAAAACATCCGATTAATTCCAAGCGGCGTCGTAACATATCAAAACATATTCGGGCGCAGTCTTAAACATTCGGCGGTGGAGAGTTCCACCGCCGAATGTTTTGGACGTCGCCCAAATAATTCTAACGACGAACGAATCTCATTAGGGGTGGACTACCTTAATATGGATCCATGTTTGTCTCAAACACCACAACGGTCGTTTTCCAAACTAGGGCTGCTGCACACAAGTGGGTGGGATGAACATTGAAGGAAAAGATAGACAGAGCATGGTAAAACAGTATGCCCATATCTTGTTAACAATTTCCCAAACAAGCATAGCTGATTTTGTTGTCCCTTAATCCTTTCCCAAACGGCAGAATATTAGGGTGATCCATTTCAAAAAACGCCACAAATGACACAATGGAAGTTATTAAAGAAAGAATTTGTGTAAAATATGGCATAAAAAATATTGAGACAAAAGGAGAAACTGCTGGTTATCAGCAGCTTCTTCTTTTGTTTCAATGTTGTCCTAAGCCTTTTCTAATAAGGATGTCAAAAGGAGGTCTTGTTTGGGAAAGGGTTAATAGTTATGGTTAAAAATGTTGATAAACTTTGAGGAAAAAAGGAGAAAATGATAATTAAGCCATCATATTCTCCTTTTCTTTTAAAATTGTCGATGCTAACAAAACAGATTTCCTACGTATATTCATGTATAATTTCACGGTGAGCAAATGCTTTGAATTGGACCAGTCTAAATTTCTGCTGTTTACGAAGGGATTGAATGAAAGACATTACAAGTGATCTGATATCTTGGAGCAAAATATTAACAAATGAATTAAACTTGTAAACAAAAAACTGGCAAAATACTGCTAAACTGTTTTACCCTTTCCAAAATCATTCCTGATTTGAACCGACAGAACGTCCCTATCGAGTGAAGAAACTTAGGAAAGAAATTGAGAGAGCATTTTCTCCTTTTCTCTCAATGCTGTCCTTGCTATAACATTAAACAAACAAAATTGCAAAATTAACATGCAATCTGTTTGTTATCTTTAAATACATGATCTCAATAAGGAAAGCATTGAAAAACAAAGAGAAAAGAAGAAATTACTGACAAGTACCATTTTCTCATTTTATTGTGGGTGCTTTAGAATACAGGCCATAGAATACAGGCTTCTATCTGTCTGCAATTCTGTTCAGTTTGAATCAGTCTTTAATTTTGTTGTTAAAAAAAGGATTATCAAAATATCTATGACTGTCAAAGTCTTTGTACAATAATGGAATGTAAACAAAACAATCTCAACAAAAATAATAAACCATGCAAGATAAACAAGGAATGCACCAATAGTATAAATAAATTTGGTTTGATGGCTCTATTAGAGAGTGTTTAGTGTAAAAAGAAATTGTTTGGGAAGTGCTCAATTCACCTTATCATTCATGAAGCTTCTTGAAACTCTTCCTTACCATAAGCAAATTATGATAAATTATGTCATCATTTTTTACTCTACAGAAACTGTTAGAGAACAACATGGATCCTGATCAGACTATGAATACTAACAGGCTGATCAGAATCAATGTTAGTCATTGTTTGTTTCAAATGCCACAATTTCTCCTTTCAAATTACAATTTTTGTAACTTATGTTGCATTATATTGCTGTCTGACTCTCATTTCAGTTTGGTAGAGTTTTATACACTATATGTAATATTTTCTAATTTCTATCTGTAAAAGGTTAAATAAATAATAGATCTTACAATTCTTGTAACTTTGGAATGTAAAAACAAATTTTGATTATGGAATGAACTGAGCGATATGGTTCAATGTGAGAAAAGAAGAATATGCTGATAACCAGCATTTTCTCCTTTTCCCTCATTGGTTTCCATACAAATTGAGCTCAGAAATATAAATAAGAGCACTGCTTTTGTAGGTCCACTAGATGAAAACACAGAAAAGGAGTGTAAGTAGCCATGATTCAAATGAGTATAAACCCTTTCCCAAACGGCACACTTTAGGGCAGTCAAACCTGTAAACTGCTGCTAGCGACAAAAAAGATGTTAAAAAAGATAGAATTTGCGTAATACAACATGGAAAATATTGAGACAAAAGGATAAACTGCTGGTTTATCAGCAGTTTCTTCTTTTGTTTCAATGTTTTCAAAAGCCAATTCTATTAGGGACGTCAAAACCAGGTCTTGTTTTGGGAAAGGGTTAAAGTGACATTTCAGAATTTTTTGTCATAGATTTTACTTTTATTTCTGTCTGAAAGAGCATATTTCCTTATGAAAATTCTGAAAATTTCGAGCCAAAATATTGCGCCGTTTACGAGAAATTTATATTTTTGTGTTAAAATTAAACAAATTGTTGTGGACAACAGTTCTGATTTATATGCAATTTATCGATTATGTCTCAACTTTATATGCGTGTTTCTCGCTTATTGGCAACAACTTCAAAAAACCAATAGTATTTATACTCATTAGAATAACCAATCTTGGCATCAAGACATACTTTAAAAAATTGAAATTGGAATGAAATGTCCCTTTAACTAAATAGGGGTAATGTATGAGCAAACACCCTTCTTTTCTGTAGTTCTGCCTAACAAGTAATATACATGTGACCTGTCACGCTAAATGGTACCTTAACCCTTTCCCGAACAAGACCTGGTTTTGATGTCCCTAATAGAAAAGGCTTGGGAAAACACTGAAACAAAAGAAGAAACTGCTGATAACCAGCAGTTTCTCCTTTTGTCTCAATGTTTTCTGTGTCATATTTTTCTCCAATCATATTTTTACTTACATCCATTTTGTCTTTTGTGGCAGTTTTTGAAGTGATTTACCCTATAATTTTGTCGTTTAGTAACTTTGAAGTGTTGATCCTAGTCAGACTGCGCAAATTGCGCAGACTGACTAGGATCGAAACTTTTCACTCTGAGGTTATTTTCTGGATCTTGATTGATTTTCCTCTCCCACAATTTGTTCAATTTCCAAATATGACATCTGGGTCTGGTTACATATATCTTCTCAGAAATACGAGTAGGTATACTGCCTTGCTGCGTTTGTTGGTCCACTTGATGAAAACACCGAGAAAGAATGTGTGTCCAGACTGTTTAGGAAATTGTCATTGTCTAGTGATATCATCTCATCGTAGCTGTCCTGAAATATACAAAATATTGCTGCTTTTCAACAAAAACATTGTAACTTCAGCATAAAACAAGCTGCAGTTACAAAGTTTTTGTTGAAAAGCGTCAATATATTGATTTATTTTGCAATTCAACATATTCATTTTTTCATTAACATTAAAAAACAAGGTGTCAAACTGTCACAAAATACACCCGTAACACTGCTTTATCTCAACAGGGGGAGTGGAATGGTAAAAGTTTCATGGTCCTAGCTATTATGCTTTTCTAGATATGCCCTGAACAAGATTCAAGTATGAAAACAACAAACGGCAATAACTCAAAATATAGGCTAGGTAGAGTTATAGTTCTTGTACACTGCACTCCCACTTGATGAGATCTTTACAACCATGAAGTTTCATGATCCTAGCTCTTATACTTTTAGAGATAAACTCCAGACAAGATTCAATTATGAAAAATAGCAAGGGCAATAAATAAAACAAGAGGGCCAAGATGGCTCTGCATCGCTCACCTGAGAGGACTTTGAAACAAACAGTTTGCAAACTTCAAACTTGCATGACCCACTTTTTACATGACCTAGACATCATCAAGATAAACATTCAGAACAATTTTCACAATGATGAGTAAATATTTTGGTTCTTAGAGCAAAAAACAAGATTTTACCTTTTGACCTAGTTATTGACCTACCATTAGCCACTTTCTACATGACCCATTTATCATCAAGATAAGCAATTCTGAACTATTTTCACAATGATGAATAAATATTTTTATTTTTTTGGGCAAAAACAAAATTTGACCTAGGCTTTGTCGGCCCATGACCCACTTTATACATGCCCCAGATATTGTGAAAATAAACATTCTGAACAATTTCCACAATGATAAAGTAAATAGTTCGGTTCTTAGAGCAAAAACAAAATTTGACCTAGTGACCTAGTTTTAGACCTCCCATGACCCACTTTTCACATCACCAAGATATCATCAGGATAAACATTCTGGAAATTTTCACAATGATAAAGTAAATATTTTTGGTTCTTAGAGCAAAATCAAAATTTGACCTAGTGACCTAGTTTTTGACCTGACATGGTCCCCTTTTAACATTGACCAGATATCATCAAGATAAATATTCTGAACAATTTTCACAACGATAAAGTAAATATTTTGGTTCCATCAACAAAAACAAGATTTGACCTAATGACTTGATTTTAGACCTCGCATGACCCACTTTTCACATCACCAAGATATCATCAGGATAAACATTCTGAACAATTTTCACAATGATAAAGTAAATATTTTGGTTCTTAGAGCAAAATCAAAATTTGACCTGGTGACCTAGTTTTTAACCTCGAATGACCTGCTATTCATATCACCAAGATAAACTTTCTGAATTTTAACAATGATTTTGATTCTTAGCGCAAAATCAAAATTTGACCTAGTGACCTAGTTTTTAACCTCGAATGACCTGCTATTCATATCACCAAGATATCATCAAGATAAACATCCTGAATTTTCACAATGATTGAGTAAATGTTTTGGTTCTTAGAGGAAAAACAAAATTTGACCTAGTGACCTAGTTTCTGATCTCACATGACCCACTTTTAAAATGACTCAGAGTTCGTCAAGATAAAAATTCTGAACAATTTTACAATGATTGAGTAAATATTTTGGTTCTTACAGGAAAAACAAAATTTGACCTAGTGACCTAGTTTCTGACCTCACATGACCCACTTTTAAAATGACCCAGATTTCGTCAAGATAAACATTCTGAACAATTTTCACAATGTTTAAGTATATATTTCTGTTCTTAAAGCAAAACCAAGATTTGACCCCATGACCTAGTTTTTGACCTTACATGACCCACACTTTGTACATAACCTAGATATCAAGATAAGTATTTAGGATAGTTTTGACAAAGTTTTGGGGCAAAATTGGCATCTCTAGAGCAAAAGGAAGGATCTGTAATATTTGACCTTGTGACATAGTTTTTGACCTTGCATGACCCTCCTTTGATCATGACACAGATATCATAACGATAAACATCTAGAACAATTTTGACAAAGTTTGGACCAAAATTGCCACTTCCAGAGCAAAAGGAAGGATTTCACAAGATTTGACCTCATGACCTAGTTAATGACCTGGAATGACCCACTTCTTGACATAGCCTAGATATCATCAAGATAAACATTCAGGACAATTTTGACAAAGTTTGTGCAAAAATTGGCACTTACAGAGTAAAAAGATGGATTTTACAATATTTGACCTAGTGACCTAGTTTTTGACCTGGCTTGACCTATTTGTTATCATGACCTAGATATTATCAAGACAAATATTCTGAATACTTTTCACAACGATTGAGCGACAAATGTGGCCCCTAGAGCAAAAAGAAGATTTGACCTAGTGACCTACTTTTTGACCCCATTATGGCCCCGATTCAAATTCTTTGAAGTATTTTGAAAAAGCATGACACATAGATCATATGTGTGAAATATGATTGAATTCTGCCCAGTACTTTAGGAGGAGAAGATTTTTTTGTGAAAAGTTGACGGATGGACAGATAGACAGATAGACAGATGGACAGATGAACAGATGGGCAGACAGACGCCGGACAACAGACCAATCACAATACCTCACCTCGAGCACTACGTGCTCAGGTGAGCTAAAAATAGGCCAGGTAGAGTTATGGTTCTTGTGCACCGCACTCCCCCTTGGTGAAAACTATACACCCATGAAGTTTCATGATCCTAGCTATTACACTTTTAGAGATATACTCCGGACAAGATTCAAGTATGAAAAACAACAAAGGGCAAAAACTAAACAAGAGGGCCATGATGGCCCTAGGTCGCTCACCTGAAAATTGTTGCCTTGTTGAAATTAAACACTTAGACCTGAATAGCAGCAAAATAAATGTTTCAATAAAGCCCTTTCTCATGTGTTTTTCAAATGAATGTAACAAATATTCAGCCTTTTTTAAAAGTATTGCTCTTTTGTCCTTTTTCTGATACTGCTGCACTAATACACAGTGTAGGAGCGGAAGTGTGTGAACGCTTGGCTTTGAGTGATAGCTTGTGTGTCTGTACATCGAGGAAATGCAACTTGGTAAACACCAGCGGTTGACATAGGTAAGAAAAAGTTTATGATTGATAATTATTTCAACATATATCTTATATTTTGTTGTAATGTCGTGATCTTGAATAAACATGGAAGGCATCGTCCTCATATGCGCCCGGTCTGAGCTGTTTAAACCATACAAAATGCCTTGATCATTTGGATGGGAAAATTGGAGCATGATTTTCACCACATAAAATTGCCATTTTTATCGCTTTTTAAACATTCATCGTATTGTTTATTCCCAAAATTAAACGCCTTTATGTATGTATTTTTTCACTACGAACATGATTCAGACGAAATGATGTCCATTCCAATAAAATTCCCGATTTAGGTGTCCGCATTTTGACAGTTTTTATGTACAATCGTTTGGTTAATGACAATTCCCTTATGAATTCATTGTACAATCGCTTACAAGCAGTTTGTAATGTCACTTGCCTATATTCCACACGGATTAAAATATCAACACGAACACGAAATTTCGGTTTATCTTCTTTAATTTGTTATCAAATGTTCGACTGGATAGGCTTCTTTCTTTACCTATATTTCAAAATTCATTTTAGAGTGATGAATGAGTTTATATAATAGCAACGAATTTTGTGCTAAACGTATAGACTTGGTTTGCCAAACGTTATGTTTTGATAAACCGTAGGTGCCTTTTTGAAAACTCTTGACTACGGCTAGAATCAAGCCGTAGTTACGAGATTATGTAACAATAACTTCGAAATAATATTGTTTGTCCGAAATTCGTCACTGTTTACTAAAAATAATTGTGCCCTATTCTACATCGAACCATGTGCCTTGACGAAAGGTTACTGTATATTCCAATATAAGTAAATTGGCAGAGAAGCATAATTCTTTCCGAAAGGTGGCGAATAATAACACATTTGCTGTCCGCGGTGGCCGTGATAGTACAATAGCTGTCTACAGATAGATAGTATTACGTCGATTTATTTAAGGATAGTGGGTTCGAAACACATACATTTTGTATTTCTATAAATCGAAATCCCTCTTTTACCCGCCAATTTAGACTCGCTAATTTTTTTTATCATTCACAGGTCGTTGTCATATTACACCACAAAAGACACAACTCTTAACTAAGCTTGCTGTCCATGGAAAATGTCACGTGACTATACCGCGTGTATACTCAACGGATTTGGTGGGATAAAGTGTACAGTACGCGCATTTGATTGTGCCATTCGCCATGCTACGCACTTTTAAAAACCATTAGCCTCGATGAAATCACATTTCAGTGCAAAATCGTGTGTTTACAATTGTGCTTTGTAAAATTATATATAACAGGAGATGCCAATATGATATCTGTTTGGTTACAGTAAAAATAATCTATTTTGGATTTCCCAGGGTCATGAAAATGATGACTATTAATTGGTCCCTGTCAAATATCGCTATCGGTTAAAGCCGGATTTTAGCAGATTGACAAAGATTGAGCCTTCAATTATACTTTAGTATAGTATTTCGTCGGTGTAAACCAAATACCGGTACTAGGTTAGTTATGGAAAATTTTATAAAATTTTGTCACTTGATTCTCCATCATGCAAAAATTTCTTATTTTTCCGACATTTTTTCTCTGTATCTTTTACGGGCGAGCATAATATCATGAAAACATCAGTCGAATATAATGCAAAAAGAGGTAAAGACGCAATTATTACAATCAATATGTCACATATGCAATTCAAGCCGTTGTACAAAAGTAAGTATTTCTTGTCAGGCTATTGTACAGGACTTGACAAACGATTGTACAAAAACTTATTTTCTTAAATGGCAAAAATGGGAGGTTTTAGACGGTTTCCTAACCAAATAATTATATAAGTCTCAACACACACATATGCACGAGCTGTGAATGATAATTTTGTCGCGAAATACCCTACAGTATGCATCTATTCGAGTGAAAACTGCGATTCGCAACAGCTAAATCACCCATTTTAGTTCATGCCCAAGTGAAACGGGCCTAAAATGACTAGAAAATCTAGAACCGATGGCTCCGATTGCTGTATAAATATTACAGGGAATAATAAATAAAGAGATTGGTACAATGATCTGACAAAAGTGTTGTGTTTATTCAGAAAAAAACACATTAATTCTTACCAATGTCAACCGCTGATGTTTACCAAGTTGCATTTCCTCGATGTACAGACTCACAAGTTATCATTCAAAGACAAGCGTTCACACACTTCCGCTCCTACACTGTGTAATAGGCAATAGTTTAAATATTAACAAAATTCTTCTAACAAATTTGAAAGCCCTTCACCAAAGGATCAATCATGTGAACTTTCAAGAATATTGGCCAACTGGTTAGGCAGAAAAAGATTTAATTTTTAGAAGATTTGGCTTATACTTTCCCCTTTTGTCATGATGTCATGAGTCTTTGATGGAATCAAATTCTTTTAACAACTATGAAAGCCCTTCACCTAAGGATTATTCATGTGAAGTTTCAAGAATATTGGCCAACTGGTTAGGCAGGAGATGATTTTTAAAAGATTTGGCTATTTTCCCCTTTTCTCATGCCATGGCAGCCAGAGTCTTTGATGGAATCAAATTCTTTTAACAACTTTGAAAGCCCGCCACCTAATGATCTTTCATGTGAAGTTTCAAGAATATTGGCCAACTGGTTAGACAGAAGAAGATTTTTAGAAGATTTGGCTATTTTCCCCTTTTCTCATGCCGCGGCAGCCAGAGTCTTTGATGGAATCAAATTCTTTTAACAACTTTGAAAGCCCTTCATCCAAGGATCATTTATGTGAAGTTTCAAGAATATTGGCCAACTGGTTAGGCAGGAGATGATTTTTAAAAGATTTGGCTATTTTCCCCTTTTCTCATGCCGCGGCAGCTAGAGTCTTTAATGGAATCAAATTCTTTTAACAACTTTGAAAGCCCTTCAACCAAGGATCATTCATGTGAAGTTTCAAGAATATTGGCCAACTGGTTAGGCAGGAGATGATTTTTAAAAGATTTGGCTATTTTCCCCTTTTCTCATGCCGCGGCAGCCAGAGTCTTTGATGGAATCAATTTCTTTTAACAACTTTGAAAGCCCTTCACCCAAGGATCATTCATGTGAAGTTTCAAGAATATTGGCCAACTGGTTAGGCAGAAGAAGATTTTTAAAAGATTTGGCTATTTTCCCCTTTTCTCATGCCGCGGCATCCAGAGTCTTTGATGGAATCAAAATCTTTTAACAACTTTGAAAGCCCTTCACCCAAGGATCATTCCTGCCAAGTTTCAAAAAGATTGGCCCTCTGGTTTGGGAGAAGAAGATCTTTAAAGAAATTGTGGACAGACGGCCGGCCGGACGGACGGACGGACGGACGACCGGACGGACGGACGACGGACAACGACCGATCACAATACCTCACCTTGAGCACTTTGTGCTCAGGTGAGCTAAAAATTAGGCCAAGTAGAGTTATGGTTCAGCTTCTTATGCACTGCACTCCCCCTTGGTGAGATCTATACACCCATGAAGTTTAGTTTCATGATTCTAGTTATTATACTTTTAAAGATATACTCCGGACAAGATTCAAGTATGAAAAACAACAAAGGGCAAAAACTCAAAAAATAGGCCAGGTAGAGTCATGGTTCTTGTGCACTGCACTCCGTATTGATAAGAAGAATATAACTGCCAAGTTTAAAGTCAATCAGACTTAAGGTGACAGAGTTATGCTCCGGGCAAAGAAGTGGACACCGCCCAAACGCCCGGACGCCAAGGGTGATCCCAAAAACGTCCCGTCTTCGACGAGAAAGTGTCAAATCTACTTTGATTTTGTAAGGCAGTGTTCAATGCATGCAAGAAATATGGCAAACAGGGGTTGGGAGAGCAATAATTGTTGCTCAAGATGAGCATTTTGTTATGAGATTCTATCCAGAAAAATTCATTAGATATATCTACCAGCATGTTTTCTCATAATTTTGGGAACAGGTCCGGTACCAGGCAAATTGGGAAAAATGCGTTGTTTTGTCAAATATTGGGAAAATATTTTCTACACAGACAGCATCAAAACTTGAGTCCTGTGCATAGGAAACTATATGAAATCAATGGAAAGGACTTCCAGTTTGCATCTGTATATTTTTTTCTCAACATTTGAATGGGATTGATTGAAATTTCATTCAAAAACAAGAGTGCCTGAAAGGCACTGATATCGCTCACCTGAGTTCTTCGTGTATTTGATTGCGTACAATATAAATTTTGTTGTAAACAAATATATATGTCACATCAAATTATTGTAAACTAGAATATCACTGAGAGTGATCATACCCCCCAACAGCACTGTTTTTGTGCATTTTGAGAAGTACATTTCATTTGAACTGTGAGGTGATCAATTGGAAAAAAAGAGCAATAGACCAAACAGTACATGTAAATATTGCAAAAAATGCCAAATTTTAACAAAAGGACATAGGTCATTTAAAAATCAACAAGCCTCGCTCTGCCATGCACACATTTTTTCAATAAATCTAAAGTTCACAACCGTGTATTGAAGACAGTCACTCAAGGTACATTCCTGTAAGGTTTGGTTCAACTTTGCCCTATAATTGCTTCTTTAAAGAATTTTCTCTTGATCTCGTTAAGTCTGATAAGCCCTGCCCTGCCACGACCACATTTTTGATGAATAAAGAATTGCGAACAAATATTGTAACGAGTCACCCAATGATCATTCCTGCCAAGTTTGGTAACAAATCGCCAGATGGTTAAGATGAAGAAAATTTTTGAAGAATTATCTAAAGATTGCTTGAAGTCTGATAAGCCCCACCCTGCCAAGCCCATGTTTTTCACCCAATCAGATATTCATGAACATGTGTTGAAGAGAGTCTCTCAATGGACATTCCTGCCAAGTTTGGTTTAAATTGACCAAATAATTGATTTTTAAAGATTTTTCACATGATTTCTCTAAGTCCGAAAAGCGCCGCCCTGCCACGCCCACAATTTTTGATGAATAAAAAATTTCATGAACAAGTTTTGAAAAGGGTCACCAAAGGAACATTCCTGCCAAGTTTGGAAAGAATTGGCCAAGTGGTTAAGGAGAAGAAGATTTTTGAAGAATTATCTAACGATTTCTCGAAGTCTTATAAACCCCGCCCTGCCACGCCTACAATTTTTACCCAATCAAAAATTCATGAGCATGTGTTGAAAGCAGTCACTCAAGGTACATTTCTGCAAAGCTTGGTTCAAATTGGCCTGATAATTGATTTTTAAAGATTTTTCACATGATTTTTCTAAGTCTGATAAGCCCTGCCCTGCCACGCCCACAATTTTTGACGAATCAAAAATTCACGAACAAGTTTTGAAAAGGGTCACCCAAGAAACATTTCTGCCAAGATTGGAAAGAATTGGCCCAGTGGTTAAGGAGGAGAAGATTTTTGAAAATTATCTAATGATTTCTCGAAATCTGATAAGCCCCGCCCTGCCACGCCCACAATTTTTGACGAATCAAAAATTCATGAACATGTTTTGAAAAGGGTTACCCAAGAAACATTTCTGCCAAGTTTGGAAAGAATTGGCCCAGTGGTTAAGTAGGAGAAGATTTTTGAAGAATTATCTAATGATTTCTCAAAGTCTGATAAGCCCCGCCCTGCCACGCCCACATTTTTTGACAAATCAGAAATTCACGAACAAGTTTTGAAAAGGGTTTCCCAAGGAACATTTCTGCCAAGTTTTGAAAGAATTGGCCCAGTGGTTTAGGAGGAGAAGATGTTTAAAGAAATTGTTAACGACGCACGACGCACAACGCACGACGGACGACGGACGCCGGAGAGTGACTGACCCTAAGAGCTCCCCTTGAGCTCGTTGAGCTCAGGTGAGCTAAAAAGGAATAACTTTGGTATTGGGAATTTTCTTGTCAGATTTTGGGAAAAAAATAACCTATTTGGCATTGGGAACGGATCCTTTTTACAGACCCGTCCAAAGAAGGAGAAAAAACGCTGTCTACATTGTTATTGAGATTCTGGATTTCAGATTTCCACTTACATACAAGCGGTAATTTGAGTTGTCCCTTTCCCAAACTGCACAATCTCAGATTGCTACACTTTAGCCGCGTGCGATTTAGGCCAGAAGTGGTCTTCTGGATGAGGTAGAGCTAGTCTGTTCCCGCCTCTGATACACTATGTTATATCTTTTCTACAACGTAGTGTATCAGAGGCGGGAACCAGACTCTTCCAGAAGAGCTCTACCGGCCTAAATTGCACACAGCTTTTGAAAGCTAGTCCAGATGACAAATTTGATAGTTAGAAAATAGAAAGATACGATTTGTGAACAATATAATGATAAAGGACATTTAATAAAAGACATTTTGAGCACAATGCATATAAAATCATTTGGACTTACAACAACAGTTGGCACTGAATGAGCCTTAACCCATTAGTCCATTACCAAATGACAAAATTTTGGACTTGTCCAAATTCAAAGATGCTGCAGACGACAACATAAATTGAATGAAATCTTGCATTCTTTGATCTTTCCACGTAGAAAAAATTGTGGGAAATGAAGAAATTGCTTGTCACAAGCAATTTCTTCATTTTCCACAATGTTTTTCAAAGCCATTATCTTGTAGGGAGTCAAAAAGAGTCATTGTGTGGTAATGGGTTAATGAGGTCATTACCCTCTACAGCTACTTGTGAGCTTGTCACAATATTCCTCCCCAATCTATTGATGTTTGGGTTTAAAAAAATAAGTCATTAAGTTACCTTGGTCAGATCAATGTTGCTGTCTGCAATATAGCTCAGTGTGAGATTGTCTGCCCATGACTTCTTCTTTCTCGCTTTATATTTCTTCCAAACAAAACAAACAATAACAATGGCTGAAAAACAAAATGTATAAATTTCTAAATTGTACAATGTTAATGAGAGGGATAAAATTCATTATCAATTGAGCAAAAGATTAGAGAGGGTTAACCCTTTCCCAAACACGACCTGGTTTTGACATCCTATATTGAAAAGGCTATTAGTCCGTCTGATGAAATCAAATAAGGGGGCTATTTAAGGAGTTCGCTGCACCCCCCTAGGTACCAAGGTTGTTATATACTATTTTAAAGCTTAAAATATGCTGAATACGATGCACAATGTTGTCAAGTTGTAAACCTGTGCAGTTCCCGTGTAAACACACAAATATGTGGGTGGGGTAAAATAACAAATAAATTATTTGAAATGCATTTGTCAAATAGAAACCGTCTTAAACCCAATCACTTATGAATGTACTCTTTCAAATTCGTAAAATCACAGTTAGATAAACCAGAAGAGGTATACAAAGCACATTTCAATCAATTATACGCAGACATAATGCTCAGATATCTCGTCAATTTGCATATGTTGGGTGGGGAAATTTATTCACATTAAAACACACAAACAAATTATCACATTATTGTTCCATGAAACGTTTGTAAAGGCGTTTGTAGATTAAATACAACTTATTTAGATCTTAGTAAAACATCTTCACCTAATATCTTAACAGATATTAACAAGACACAGTTTTGGGCTGCTCTTGAAAATGCCCCCTCTTTCCCTTCATCTTACAACATAGTCTGTCAAAATATTTCAAATATGGGGGCCTTATTTAGAAGATCGCTTCACCACTATGCCTCGATGTACCAAGGCTGTTATATACCATTTTAAAGCTTGAAATGTGCGAAATACAATGCACTATATTGTCAAGATATACACATGTGCATGTCCCGTGTAAACACACAAAAATGCGGGTGGGGTAAGATAACAAATAGATTATTTGAAATACATTTGTCAAATACAAAGTCATCTTGAACCCAATCAAGAAGGAACGCAACTTATCGGAATTCATCAAATTACTGTGAAATAAACCAGAAGAGATATACAAAACAAATTTCAATCAATTATACACATAAATAATGCTCAGATATCTCGTCAATTGGCATATGTTGGGTGGGGTGTTTTATAAACAGTAATACATGTATACTTAGCTACACAAGGAAATACTCATATTATTGTTTTGTGAAATGTCTGTACAACCGCTTACAGATTAAATACAACTTATTTAGATCTTAGTAAAACACCTTCTCTCTACTTTTTAACAGATATATACAAGAAAAAGTTCTAGACTGCACATGAAAATGCCCAACCCCCTGTAACTTACAACATAGTCTTATGGATAATATTACACAAGGGGGCTGCATCCGGCCCTGATGTACCAATGTTATTATATACCATTTTAAAGCTTGAACTATGCAGGATACGATGCACGATGTTGTCAAGTTGTAAACCTGTGCAGGTCCCGTTTAAACACACAAATATGTGGGTGGGGTAAGATAACAAATAAATTATTTTAAAAATATTTGTCAAATATAAATCGTCTTAAATCCACCCTTTCATAGATATTCTCACTCAATTGCATGCATTATGATTGAAATAAGCAAAAGCGATATATAAAACATATTTAAATCGATTATACACAGGAATAATTCCAGAAAAGTAGTCAATTTGCATATAGTTGCTGGGATATTTTATACACATTAAATACGTAGCCATACAAACAACTGCTCGTATTATTGTTTCATGAAACGTTTGTACAACCATTTATTGATTAAATACAACTTATTCGGACCTTGGTACAACATCGTCTACCAATTTAACAGACATAAACAGAACATTATTCTAGGCTGCTCTCAAATGCCCCCTCTTTCCCTGTAACTTATAATAATCTCTGCTTTACCCATCCATTCTAAGATAGTAAAATAATTTTATATGGATCCTCAATCCGTACAGGAGCATAAAATGAACATGTTTTGGAATCCTTGGATATAAAGGATATATTGATTGGTGAATCCAAAAGATTTCACTCTAACATTATTGGACAACACACTAATAGCATGATAGCGTCCAAGATGGCCACCAACAGTAGATTTACACATGGAATAGATGCATAGAACATTCATGTTGATTACATTGATCTGGAAAATGAGTACAAATAAATTTGAGGACAGGAAAGATTCACAAAAAGATGTATTTGATAATTTTCAATTACTAATACAGCCCCGTTAACGGTAAATAAAGGGACGTTTTAAAATTTCTAAATGACCCTTGGAGTAAAATACCTTCACGGCTTAGAAAAAATCTCTTTTGGATATTAGTTTTGTTGAGTTCATGTTTCCATTTTCTATAATTATTCTATGGTTTTGACCAATCTTTAACCAAGTTGACAAGACGATGTTGATCATACGACCTAGGGCATGTGAGTAAGGGATGTTTAATTATATTGTAACTCCATGTGAGCATACACCACCGTCGTGGTCTCTCTTGTCATTAATTTGTATGATATAATGGCTTATGTATATCAAAACCTGTTTGATTTGGAATTCTAAAGGACGGGAATTCAACACGACAAAAATGCACTGATTGACAAAACTTGATAACGTTAGGTCATTGATTTTGTCACAAAATTGAAGATGGTTTGGACATTGGGCATAAATTTTAATTTCATTGTTGTAGTTTCATAGTTTGTCTTTATTTATCTTCATTTCCAAACTTATATATGTTACTCTATGTCTATTGCAATTGAATAGTTAATGTTGTTTACTCCATTTATCCATCTGAAACAATTACATGTACTTTTGTCTCCTCTTTTAAATTTGGTCATTCGCATTTTGCTATATCAATCTTGTGTATAACACCTAGTTTGTCCTACACTTTAAGGACATAATTGTTACAAACCTTTATTATTGTGGTAAAAAGTCTTTATAATAAAAGTCTACATTTTAAGCTTTGCATTGATATTCATGTTGCTTTCCAGTGATGCTAATAATCATGTCATCGTCGAAATTAGGATTTACGATATAAAAAATCTAGCCTTAACAAGTATCAAAGTAAAAAAAAAGAAGTAGGTTTTAGTTTTAGTTGAAAAGATTTTAGGGCGATTTGATCAGTATATATAGATACAGTTTGATAATTCCCCATCTTATGGTGAAAAGTGTACATATCATAGAATTATTATAATGATTATATTGTAAAGTTCATTATATAACCTAATGGCCAAGCTTTCGCAATAAATTTGACGTAAGGCCATACGTTCACAATATGGTTTTGTACACTATTAACCATCACGTTTCGTCATTTCCATCGAATTTGGATTACTAGTCTACTTTGGATATTCATTCTGGAAGTTTTGGTCCGAATCGGAAAAATAAATCCCAATACATCTCCCACTCAATCATTGAATATATTGTTTTCTCATTAAGGACAACGTATGAATTCTTATAATATATACAACCTTGATAAGCATTGTAATGGTCATGTAGTCTAAGACATGTTCTAATTTTGTGCCATTAAGGAATCGTTATTAGAGTGAGACTGATAATTCCCATTTTTAAGTGAACATTCCCAATGAGCACCAATATTTCCCCAAGAAAAGACAATTTCTTCATTTACAAAATAGTTTTGATGAAGTTTCTCGAACAAAAGTATTTACCAGTGTATTTTACATACCTACAGTCTAATTTGTATCTGTAATACATGATTTAGTTTTCCCCAATTTAGGTTAAAACGTGGATATTTTCCCAATTCCTCTGGTACAGGGCACAAACAGAAAATTGTAGCAAGACTTCTTGGCTCTGACATCACTTTCTTATTCATTAGAATTTAGTTCAGTTAATTTTCAAATATTTACGATCAAATCTTGGAGAAAGTTGACTCCACATTAAAGGAATCATGGATCCGTCTTTGCCTTTTTCTTAGTGTAATCGAATGAAACGTGTTTTGTAAATCGCTTGTGGTTATTTCAATCATAATGTCATGCATTTGAGTGAGAAAATTCAAAAAGGACGAGTTAAAGGTTTACAGACCCTGAAAAAAATCACCACTTTCTAGCCATACGAAATGCATCAAATTACACACACTTGTAAAAACACTTCAAATAAGTTAATTCACCGTGTCGGATTTCAAGATTATGCTTCAAGAAGAAAATAATTTACAAATATCATTTTACTCTATATTCATATGCAAGGGAGGTAATTTTGAACATTTTTGTCAAATATTTCCATAAGTATGCATTAATTCAAAATTCTAAACCGTTCAAAATGCTTATATTTGTATTTGGAATGGAAATGTAACAAAGTTTAGGGTTTACTGGCACTTTTCAAATTTCCCATCTGGGTCATTGGTGCTTTTGAGGGTTTGGATACCTTAAGACGATTTATATGTGCCAAATGCATAAAAAATGTTTACCTTACCCCACCCACATATTTGTGTGTTTACACGGGACATGCATTGGTTTACAACCTGAAAACAATGTGCATTGTATCAAAGATATTTCAAGCTTTAAAATGGTATATAGCAGCATTGGTACATCAGGAACGAATGCAGCAACTCCTTCAATAGCCCCCTTGTGTGATATTGTCTAACGACTATGTTGTAAGTTACAGGGGCGGGGGGTGTTCAAGTGCAGTCTCAAACTGTGTATCTGTTAAGATATAGTGGGAGGATGTTTTACTAAGATCCAGATAAGTTTCAGACGTTTCACAGAACAATAATGCAAATACTTGTTTGTGTGGCTAAGTATATTCCTGTTTATAAAACACCTCCGCCAACCATATGCAAAATGACAAAATATCTGAGCATTTACTCTGCTTATAATCAATTGAAACGTATTCTATATATCTCATATGGTTCATTTGATAATAATTTAATGAATTGAATGAGCACATTCCTAAGAGGTCGGGTTTTAGAAAACAATTATTTGGCAAATGTGTTTCAAGTAATGTATTTGTTGTCTTACCCCACCCACATATGTGTTTGTTTACACGGGACCTGCACATGTTTACAACTTGACAACATCGTGCATCGTATCCAGCATATTTCAAGCTTTAGAATGGTATATAACAACCTTGGTACATCAAGGGTTATGGGTGCAGAGATTTCCTTAGATAGCGCCCTTATTTAATATCACCTGGCAGATTATGATACAGGGAAAGAGGGGGTATTTTAGGATCGGCATAGAACTGTGTCTTGTTTATATCTGTTAAGATATTAGGTGAAGATGTTTTACTAAGACCCAAATAAGTTGTATTTAATCTATAAATGGTTGTACAAACGTTTCATGGAACAAAAATGCGCGTATTTGTTTGTGTGGCTAAGTATTTTACTGTGTATAAATTACTCCACCCACCATATGCAAATTGACGAGATATTTAAGCATTTTGTCTGCATATAATCTATTGAAATTTGTTTTGTATATCTCTTCTGGTTTATTTGATAGTAATTTGATGAATTCCAATGAGTAAAGTCCTCATTGATTGGGTTTAAGACAAGTTTTACTTGACAAATGCATTTCAAATAATTTATTTGTTATCTTACCCCACCCATATATTTGTGTGTTTACACGGGAACTGCACAGGTTTACAACCTGACAACATTGTGCATTGTATTCAGCAGATTTCAAGCTTTAAAATGGTATATAGCAACCTTGGTACCTAGGGGGGTGCAGCGAAATTATTTTTTACCTTGGTCATCAGACGGACTATATGGAAAACATTGAGCAAAAAGAAGAAACTGCTGATAACCAGCAGTTTCTCCTTTTGTCTCAATATTTTCTGTGTTATATTACACCCAAATTCTGCAGCAGCTGTCAAAACAGGACACCATAAAATTTTATTGTTTGGGAAAGCGTTACGGCATTCCATATTATTTCAAAATGAAACCTTATGTAATGGAATGTAAGACATACAACCTCCCCCTTTTATCTGTGGCTTTCTCTAGAGCACAGAAATATTGAGACAAAGGGACAAAATTCTGGTTATCAGTGTTTCTTCATTTGCCTCAATATTTTACCACAGTTTCTCCCAAGGCTTAGGATAATCATATAGACTGATTGATTTAATTTCTATGTTCCATATAAAAGATAAGGTAATCTATGGATACTGAACCATAGGTTATAATCCTCAATGTTATGAGTGTGGATGCATCAAACAAGTAGCAATTCATTTAGAAATCTTGTGAGCATGTTACTAATTGATTGATTGATTGATTGATTGATTGATTGATTGATTGATTGATTGGGATTCAAAGCTGCAATTTTCCAGTCATATCTCAGGGGTGGGTGCACCTAACCATGTGCAACCTTGGTATTTCTTGCACCGGTAAAAACATAACATCTTACCCGAGCCACAATTTGATCATCCCATTTAGGTGATTCATAAACAACACATTGGTGAGAGACAAATTAATTACTAATAATTAGAGTGTCAAATGCCAACAAGAGTGCCATGGTCACAATATACACCGCCACTTATAAAACTTGAGACAAAAAAAATGACATTGACAAGGATTCATAAATATTCACTCAAAAACCTGTAAAAAGTTGTGTTCACAAAAAGGTTTTTATAAATATCCAGTCACAATCCTGGAAGGAATTGCGTTCATAAGGCTGAAATATCGTTCACAAGGCTGAAATATCATTAAGCCCCAGAGACTAAGATTGAAGGGGGCATAACTCAGGTAAAATCAGAATCTTAGGAGGAGTTGCGTTTACAAGGCTGCAATTTCAATAAGCCCCAGATACTAAGTTTTAAGGGGGCATAACTCTGGCAAAAATCAATGAACCATAAAATCCTTTCTTCATGCACATCTACCAATTGAGGTGATAACATTGACCAAGTGTCATCAATATCCAGCCAGAAACTTAGGAGGAGTTGCGTTTACAAGGCTGCAATTTCAATGAGCCCCAGAGACTAAGTTTTAAGGGGGCATAACTCAGTCAGAAATCAATGAACCATAAAATAGTTCCTTCATGCACATCTACCAATTGAGGTTATAACATCCACCAAGTTTCATTAAGATCTAGCCAGAATCTTAGGAGGAGTTGCGTTGACAAGGCTGCAATTTCAATAAGCCCCAGAGACTAAGTTTTAAGGGGCATTACTCTGGCAAAAATCAATGAACCATAAAATCGTTCCTTCATGCACATCTACCAATTGAGGTGATAACATTGACCAAGTTTCATTAAGATCCAGCCAGAAACTTAGGAGGAGTTGCGTTGACAAGAATGCAATTTCAATAAGCCCCAGAGACTAAGTTTAAAGGGGGCATAACTCAGGCAAAAATCAACGAACCATAAAATCCTTCCTTCATGCACATCTACCAATTGAGGTGATAACATTGACCAAGTTTCAAGAAGATCCAGCCAGAAACTTAGGAGGAGTTGCGTTGACAAGGCTGCAATTTCAATAAGCCCCAGAGACTAAGTTTTTAAGGGGCATAACCAGTCTTCGCGAAATTGCCGGACCGCCGGTCATTGACCGGCAAATTCAAGCTGGTCCGACAAAATTTTGAGTTGACCGGTCCAAATGTCCGACGTATTTAATTCTGAAGAATCCTATGATAAAAGTCTAGATACCTTTTTCTATAATTCCAATTTCATATCACCAATTAAAGATCGCAATCCTGAAGTA
This sequence comes from Fragum sueziense, assembly GCA_963680895.1. NCBI lineage: Eukaryota > Metazoa > Mollusca > Bivalvia > Cardiida > Cardiidae > Fragum > Fragum sueziense. The sequence goes on from OY804608.1 coordinate 24,255,935, forward strand.
AATTGTAACTGATTGAAGGCATAATATGACCAAAGTCGTGTGCCAGAAAAATCAATAATTTACACGCATGGGTAACTTTGCTTAGCTACAACATAACACTTTACTTTGAAAGTAGCCAATTTTTTTTTTATCCTTTTCCCCACAGAAATTACACTGACAAAAAAGTTTTTGTAAATGATAAAAGACAATTCGTTTTTTTCTTATTATTCTCCTTTCCTTCAAATATTTGAATTAGAAAGTTTCCCTTTTAATTCAACACACTTTTACATTCCATTTAACCCTTTTCCATATGCTTTTTTCAGATCTAAATCAATTTACAAATTCAAAGCAGAATCATACCGCAAGACCAATGTTCCAAAATATAGAAATATTTATGTAATATAGCTTAACAAAAATCGAGAACAAAGGAGAAATTTAGGTTTTAAGCAATTTCCAATTTCTCTCCTATGCTTTCTTCACTCTTTTCCCAAGCAACACCTTTTGAATGATCTGAAATGAAAGGAAAGGCAGACAACAAAATATTACTTTATGTGAAGAAGTTCTATATTCATATGACATAAGAAGTTGACTGTTATTTCCGGTTTAATTTCCCTTTACTCCAGTTGTCCGGTCCGGCCAAAATTGTTTCGGTCCGGCCAAAATTTCAAATTGCCTGTCCGGATGTCAGGCATGTTTTTCTCAATTTCGCGAAGACTGCATAACTCAGGCAAAAATCAATGAACCATGAAATCCTTCCTTCATGCACATCTACCAATTGAGGTGATAACATTGACCAAGTTTCAAGAAGATCCAGCCAGAAACTTAGGAGGAGTTGCGTTGACAAGAAAAGTGGACGGACGTACGGACGGATGGACGGACGGATGGACGGACAGACGGAGAAGATGACGCCAATATACGTCCGCCTCCGGCGGCGTATAAAAAGGATATTGGCAAAGCCAGGGTTCAACCCACAACCCTGGAATGATGAACTTTGACCTTACCAATTGCACTATCCGGGCTTTGTTTAAACATATTTATTTTACATCGATTGAGACAAAAGTTAGAAGCACAATTCTGCAAAAATCTGCTTCCTGGAAACACACCAATACCCACACCGAATATTTGGGTCAATGATCGAGAAGCCAAGAGCAAGTTCCACTACAGGGGATCAAACTCAGAACCTAATTTGAAAGACCCGATGCTCTACCTCTCGACCACGGACACCATATCTAGGCTTGGCCAATGACAGCCATTGTGCACCATATTATCCATTCCTACACCTTATATCAAATTATACTTACTTATAATAATAACAATAATGGCAGAGCCTAATGCTATGGCAACTGTAACCTTGGTGCTTAACCCATACTGCTGGTCCACGCTCAACAAAGGGGAGTCACTCTGTGTGTCTGTCTCATTAGAGTAGCCTCCAGTGTCATTAAAGGGAGGTAATGCTGTGGTCATGTTCACAAACTTGGTTAAACTCGTAAATGATTGTATGGACAATGTCTCGTTACTTGTGTCTTCTTCCATAATCTGTTTGTATCTCCTTGAGATGGAATGTTTTGTTTTGTGTATTTCTCACTGGCTTCTTGTTCACATAATGGCAAATATCTGCAATTACACAATATGAAAATAATTCAAAAATACGATTGAGGGTGGAACATCGCTGTAATCGCTGTGCTTTTTCTACTCACGACATTAATCATTACCCTGATCGTGGTGGCTGTTGAAAAATCGCGGTGATCACCCAGCGTTTTTTCTCCTTCTTTGGACGGGTCCGTAAAAAGGACCCGTTCCCAATGCCAAATAGTGTATATTTTTTCCAAAATCTGGAATGAAAATTCCCAATGCAAATGTTATTCCATCTTTTTGAAAGAAAACTTGATCATTCCCTTTCATATGTTGAGTAAAAGAATATCCAGAAGCAAATTGGAAGTCTCTTCAGTTGATTTCATATAGTTAACTATACACAGGACTCAATTTTTGTTGCAGTTTGTGATGAAAATGTTTTCCCAATTTTTGATGAAACAAAGCATTTTTCCCAATTTGCCTGGTTTCGGACCCGTTCCCAAAACCATGAGAAAAAACGCTGTCACCGCAATAGAGTGGAGATGCAAGGAATGGTCTAAGCTTGTCAACGCTTATAACCATGATTCATGGTGGTCGAGTGGAAAATCGCTGTTGTTAATCGCTGGGAATGCTCTGGCTTGGGTGGAAAACCCAGCTAAATGTGGCCACTGTGTTTATCAATCCTAATGCATGCATTTTTTAAGGCAAAAAACTTGTGAGCCATACTGTAGGTCAAATAACTAAAATGTCAAATAACTAAAATGTTAAACATGTTCAATACATGTAATTAGAAACATAACATATTGGTCATAGATGACTTTTCTCCGTTTGTCCCTAATTATATCTAAATCATTTAGTAAATGTGTCATTCAACGAAATGGGACGTTGGTAACATGAAATTCGTCGTCTGCATTAACAATTGGAAACAGTCTAAAGTATTTCCTTCTGAGAAAGAGCTAAAGTCAGGAAATAATGTTTTCTAAATGTGACGTTACGACAAATCCTAATTTGTCACACATGTGACAAATAAATTTCGGAATTTTTACTCACAACAGCGGATATTTCAGCTTCTGTGGAGCTATTTTGAAATCTACAACAACAGTCTATCATTATTAGACGCCATTAAAACTTTCTCTTCTGGCAAAAATCATTTTACACACGAAAATCGGATCAAAATACTTGGAATTCTGTTTATTCGACTCAGCTGTCAAAAGGTCAAGGTCACATGCACTAATTGCCGACTCGGGTATTTCCGTCATGTGGCGGACATTACCGAATATGTTGTTTGGGTTTAATTTTTTTGTAAGAAACGAAACAGAATTTATAACAGTGACTGAAAAAGAGAATATATACTGCTTATTTAGAAAATGAACAAAATAATTACAGTAAAATGCGTTTACCAAAAAAGAAATCTTTCATTCGGCTGGTGTCACACTAGTATTTTTTGTAAGAGTCAGAAAGTAGACTCGGACACGAACAGTACAGGGGTGTACTTGATTGGGCCACTCCGTTTTACTCGGAGTAACTTTTTCACTCCAAAATCCAATCAAGTGTAGAAAATCCACTCCCGGATCTACTCGGAGCACTCCACCTACCGAGCAGGGGCGTTTGGGAGTTTGACGTCATCAACATGGTTTCTGATAGACGATAGAAATAGAAATAGTTTTGTATAATGTTCTATCAATCATTTTAACGGATATGAAAGACAAAATTACAACTGAAAAGACATCACATTTTACTGAAGAAACTAAACAAACATCTTTGACATGTTCGTCGGTGATTTTGCGATAGGATTATTATTATCAAATGCAAAAATTATCTGATTTGTACTCCAAAACCACTCCAAAACACTTGATTGGAAATCGCTGCTTAGAGTACTCTACACTGAGAGTGGAGTGGTTCAATCAAGTCCACCCAGGGGTTTCAATAACTTTTTGGCCACCTTTGTCTGAAGCTAAAGTAGGCGGGGATTTTCTATGTATTCACTATTTACCCCATACAAAATTTTCAAAAGTAGCTGGGGGATTGAACTCAAATTCAGTCAAATAGGAGGGGGAAATCCCCGCCCCCGCCTCTTAATTTTATGAAATCCTTGACAGTATGTATGTCTTTCCTGATATTGAACTAAAATACTATCCGAAATGTGTACATAAACAAAATATTTGAACTTGGATATAAAACATTTTCTTATGAGTAAGATCTAGATAGCTGTTTATTCGTCCAAGTAGTGTGCGCCAGATGCACCTTGGCTGATCATTATTGACTGGTATCAAAACCTTATATCAAAAGTTAAATGGGATAATAGAACTATAGTGCAGCTTTAGGGAGGTACTGGGAGTTAGGCAGGGCGGTATCTGGTCACCGACAATGTACCAAATGTTCCCCAATCCATTTTTATTGGACCTAGACAACTAAGGATGTGGGCTGAAAATAGGGATTACCTACAGTAGCATCCCAACATGTGCGGATGACCTGTTACTATATGACTCCCCTAGTGAAATTTTCACAATGATCAAGTCTGTACAGTGTCACTATACTAAAGAACAGTATGAAATCAGCAAAAGAAATCCATCTAGAAGTAATACCATGCTGAAGGAGCACAGTTTTGGGTAACTGCATGACGAATCGGTTGAGGTTGCATCGGACTACACACACATAAGGATTGAAAGAGCAGCAACCCCAGGAGGCTACCACAAAGATCTTGTAAATAACCGAATCACTATTACCAGGCAAACGACATATTGGCTCATGGGGACTGGACTCCACGGGCTAAACGGATTGTGCCTTAACACTACAATAAAACTGTGGACAACATACATATTACCCAGACTACTCTTTGGTATGGAAACATCAATACTAGATATTTAAGGGGATATAGAGAAGCTTGATTTTCAAGATATCATAAACAATTTCTAAAACATGTAATGCATCTCCAAGAGAGAACCAGTAACATTAAGGTTGTCTATATCCTGAGTGGATGACTACCTGTTGAAATGGAAATTCACAAGAAGTAACTTACTATGTTTGTCAGTATTATAAGAGCAGACTGTATCGAAAGAGATATTGCAACCCGACAGTTAGCCATTAAAGATGCCACTTCCAGTAGTTGGTTTACATGGAACAGAACACTACTCATTAAGTATTCTATCCCTGACCCAGATGTCCTCTTAAATTCTACACTAACGAAATCCCCACGGAAAGTCACAGAACTTTAATAAAACATTATAACAAGTTTCCGTAAAATCCATATATAGCGAAAGAAGAACTGCATCGGGTTTTATTTACAATAAAGACTCTATGTAATTATGCCTTGTGTATGCGCCAAAACGTCACGTGGCGTCAAGGTAACGTCAAATGACGTCCCTTAACCGACAATGCGTTTCCTACGATGAGAACTACTTCATGGCAGAATTTTCGCAAAATAACACATTTCTAATGTGCGTTTTTGTTATTTAGAGTGTTATAATGGAGATAATAACAAGTTTAGCGGTCTTTATTGCGCAATAAAAACCTCTGTGCTCTGGACTACATGTTAAGGCAAATACATCGGGGCTATGCGCGTCGGTTTTTACCTACACATGTAGTCCGTCGCACATCGGGTTTTATTGGCAATAAAGACCGCTAAACTTGTTATTATTTCATAAATCAAACAGTACTGGACTAGAGAGATCAACTCAGCAGGTCAAGACAAGTCTTCACTGAAATATCTGCAGCAAAAACTTACCTGTAACCTGGTTCATCACGTTCAGGAGATTCACATGGTCAGAAAGCAGAAAGAATAGCAACATTAAAGGTATGTGTCAGGCAAATCTTCTTGTTTGGGCATATATATTCCAGGCTGTCAATAAAGTGTACCCATCATGGCCTGTCTCCTATGTACATGATGTCCCCAAAAAACGGAACCCTAATACAAAGGCAAATATTTTTAAGCGTAAGTAAAGAATCTTATTATCTTATTTTTGAAGTTGCAGTTCTGAAGATACATTATTTTTGCATAAGAGTTTCAAGTTTCACTTCAAAATATGTATTAGTTTAAAAGTTATACTAAAAACCGCTCTAACATGATGTCGATTTTTGCATCTAGTTTGTTCGTAATTTCAAGCGCACGGTCAGCTGTCGAATTATTTACCGTTGTACATGTGCGTACCGATCTTCTCGAAATTTAATATGGCAACAAATTACTTTGTTTGTTTCCTTCTATGTAGAGTTTAACATCGATGTTGAGTCTTTGTTTTATTTTATTACTTTGTTACACCAATAATGTTATTCTTCGCTAAGTTAGGTTACAGGCACTAGTATGCGAGAATCTGTGATACACTTTGATATCTTGTTTACGAGTATTCATTTTGATTACATATCAGCTCTACTTAACCAGTTTATTTATAAGCAGAAAAGATGAAATGAAAATGCGCTTATAAATGTGAAAAATATGTTTCAAAATCACTTTTGTATTGTATTGAATATATATTAATCAATTATGAAGCACCAAATTATTTGATAAGTGTACGCGCACTGCATGCACGAAAGATCAATCGATATCGTGTTATTTAAAATGGTTTTCCGAATGAATTCATTTGAATGCCAATTTTTACAAAAGCAGTACAAATTTTCCAACCAAATATTAAGAGCTGATAGAAAACTGTCGTTGCTATTACATATCTAAATTGGGTGGAGAACACTAAACACACTGGCAAACTGGAATCGTTGACGAGGGTGTGTGTTGGGCGCTTAATCATAAACGACAGTTCATAATATCTAATTTACAAAATTTTACTCTTATCATTTTGTCATCGGAAAATACATATACATATTTACAATATTGTAAATATAGTTATGTTGTCATCGTATAAGCATCGCCCAGACCAGTTCATACGACCAATTCATGTCTCCATTCTTCTATATTATTAAAGCAAAAACTACAACAACACGTTATTTTTCAACGTTTCAGCGTATGCCTTCTTCAGGAAATATCTTTATCTTTTTTTTTTCCATTCTTATATGACATTCTTAGTTCTCTTATATACCAGAAACTGTTCTGCTTTGGCATCAAAGAGGATATTAGATTCAAGATTCCAGATGGTGACCAATTCCAAAACGATTTTAGTAGTATCTACGATCAAAAGTTTGCGACTGGAGGACCTAACCATGGATTTTATTGACTGTCATTTCGGAGCCTTCAGCTGCTCTTATCCTCCCATTGGTAGTACTTAAACAGATTCGCAGCGGGACACTAAGAAACTTAATGCGCCACCAACTGTGCATTAGCCAACATCCTCCTTTCTCATCAATATTTCCTACCACCTAAAAAGCTAAGAATGTAAACAAAATCAAATTTCATTAATATTTCTGCTATTTTCTGTAGCTTATTGGGATTTGGGGCTTGTACATAGTTTTGTTCTTTGTGTTGAACTGGGTCGAGCGAAACTTCCTCACAGAAATGAATTATGACCGGCGTGACTCCTCTAGTCTTTGTGTACATCCGGTCGACTCTTCAGAGCGGAGATTTTGTGTGCTAAAAATAGAATCAAGGTTGTTTGATAATCAGATAAAAAACAAAGACAGAAAATCGATTTTGTAGAAGTTTCAGAGAAATATAGTGTGCTTCTTCAATGAAAAAGTTCGTCAGTCACTGAGAGGAACGGTAAGCAAACCATTAAACATTTTTTGATTGTCCTAGTTTTTCAATTTTCGACTGCATTGATCAGCTGTTCCCAAAATGACAGTTCCAAAAACTCACGAGTGCATTCACATGGCATCTTGCGTGACAGTTTGGCTAGTTTTTTGGCAGAAGACTGAGGTCATATCATGCGTGATGGCTGTGTACATCAATGACAATTGTCTTTCACAAAAAGGTCTGTTATTGTGTTTTTGAAATGCATGGATCATTGGAATTGATCAGGACCAAAATCAGGGACTCCCGAAATTAGTGATGCATGAAAAAGTGTAAGTCCAATTTGTACATTTACTTTCTCTTTGCAAGATTTCTGGACAAATTTTAATGTGAGGTAAGATCATAATGAAGAATTATAGATTAGCACTTAAACAATTATTTTTTTGTGTCTCGATCAATATAACTTGCTATAATATAGACTGTGACAACACAGGAATTACAGAGTTATCATAACAGTTTGAGTTTATTGGGGTTTTACGCCGTTTTCAACTACCAGGGTCATATCGCGGAGGCTGGAGCACCTACCCATGGATTCCTGTTGTTTCTCAAACCAGTACTACCACAACACCCTTACCGAGCCTCCAGCTGCTCGCCCACTTAGGTTAACGATTTCAAACCCATTGGTGGGTGACAATTTTGTCAGAAAGGGTATTAGCCGCGGCCGGGTATCGAACCCGGGACCTCTCGAATGAGGGTCAGATGCGCTACCAACTGCGCTAAGGCCGCGGCCTAGTTAGGCGTAATAAAAAAAGTTGTGTGTTTCCGGTTACCCGACCGTGCCTATTTTTTTACCCCCGACCCTAATTTTTTTAGCAATTTTTAGGGACATGTCTTGGTAAAAGTTCAATTCACCGAAAGTTATATCGCTACTAGGTCAATAAAAACCGATGTATTTCAGTAACGAATTTTGTATACCGATAATGGCGTGGTATTACCGATTTATGATTGGGTAGATCTACATATTCTGTTATCCTTCCCTGACGATGCGTATCGTTTTACGATTTGAAATATGGGTTTTCCCGGAATCTTCAATAGTTTCCGTAAATATATCAAAATGCACAAAAAATTGTAGAAATGATTCTCAGGGCTCGCACTGGCAATCGCCACTCGATCGCCGATTAACATGGCTGTCAACACTTACTTTTTGTTTAAATTATGAAAGATTGATTGGCTACAGTCTAAATGGTCGAGTAAGCACACCATTTTAATATGTACAACTAAGCGTGACCTAATTCCTTTGTGTAATCGCTAGGCGGCATGGCAGAAATATACAAAGCGTCCGTGTTAAAACCATCTAACATCAGTGTATTTACTTCGTAGATAGCGTCTTTTTCATTGCTTCATCCCTTTTCCCGGTCTTTGTGGACTCGCGCGCATTTTGTAAACAAATTATAGTAAATCGTAACCTTATTTGGAAGTGGAGAAATCACGTGATGATATTGGAATGACTACGTCATCAAATGTCTGTGTTTGCGGCGTTTTTGATCTCGCTCAAAACATCGCATATGAGTAATAGATTCATTCTGTTTCCTGTTAGACTTTCGAGATTCTGGACACATTTTAAAATTTAATATCGGCATCTGTGATCAACTTTCAGAAAAAGAAAACTTAGATCTACCGTTACTTGAGAAATGAATGTTACTAGCGATGGTGTACAAAGCACACAGCATGTACTTTTTGCGTGCATGTAGCCTCTAGCAGACATCAATTTACTACATATTCGACAAACGACGGCGGAGCCAGGGGCGGGGGTATTCGGTCGTCTGTGGCGGTATTGTTTTTCTTTTACCAGACCGAATGTCCAGAAAACATTCTGCAACTTTCGGAAAGACTGTCGGATTTCCTAGGGATTTCCTGTTCCGCCATTTTGTTTCCCTATTTGTCCCATTAAAAAAAAAAAAAAAAAAAAAAAAAATCCGACCTACCGTCCCTATTTTGAAATTTCATGTAACCGGAAACACACATATTTTTTTTTTACGCCTAATATCATAACAGGAAGCCATATTGATTTCTTAATGAAACGTGACAAACACTGTCACGTTCGATTTGGGATCAAGGTAAATTTTGTCCTCAACATGGTCAGAATGATCAATTTAAGTGTCTAGGACTGGAAGACTTTTCCATCTTTGTTATATCCTTCCCGCGACGTTAGATGTAGTGTTGTATATCGGACAGCAAAACCACTATCGATAATCGGAGAGTCATACCGATTGATTATCGATTGTACAATCGTTTTTTTAAACAACAACAACAATTTAACCTAGTGAATTACAAATAACATATCATGAGATATATATATGATCGTACATCTATATCAGAGATACATAGAGGTATATTTTAGTAAAGAATATTGTTTTATCAGCTCAAATGCTGGAATCTAACCATCAAAAGTCATTTCAAATGTCAGATTGACTACCAATCAAATCATACTCTCATATATTTTGCCTAGATTTACATTTTTAGCATTAACTTCTACATCTACTTTCCTTTCTTAAAAGCCATGGTATGAGAATGGGAGGGAATAAGAAAATGGTCTGGAAATTTTATTTATGTCAGGAAATAGATATCTACTTTTGAATTTGGAATTTTAATTTGGATTCAACTGTCCAAAAAATACCTGCAAAAGAACAGCCTAACTCTAGCGATAGTATCGATAGTGAAAAATTGCAATCGATTGTAGCCGATTTTTGGCTCAATCCGATAGCTTTCGATAGCTGGAGACTATCGGTACAACACTAGTTAGATGTGGCGTAAATAACGGCCGTCACGCGCGTAACATCATTCATTGTATTGTTATGATCTCATTATTAGTAAACTAGCGAACTAGCCAGATGTGTTTTCGTTTACGACCTGGGATATAAAATTGGCGACGAGGATAAACTGAAAAATACTGTATTGATACTTAAGAAGAATGGCTGAGCTCATAACTGTGGTTACAGAGAGCAGGAATTTGAGGTCTACACAGTTCATTCCAGATGGTGACCAAATTATGATTGGAAAACATTGGGAATAATGGTTGGAAGGAATCGAGAGAGAGTTTAGATTTTTCAAAATCGGTGACGCTGCTGACAAGAAGGACGCATTGATTATTTACGGAGGGAAGGAAATCACTAGACTGGAGAAGAGTTAGCCGGACCCAGAAAACAGAGAAGACAGAGTTGACTCTCAATATCAAACTACCGCCAAGAATTGAGAAATGGGTCATGGACATGCAAAATGTTGACTATGAATGAGTTGTTGGTACACCGAACGTATCATGGAATGAGTTGACTTAGAGAGATCTATATGAGAGTATGGAGACAATCATTCACCAACACCTGTGACAGGAAAAAGTGGAGAGAGGAAGTGAAATCTGCCATGCATGTAGCAAGCCAGACATCTGATACCACTAACAATGGAACAATCCAACACACTGTACGATTTAAAATCAAAATACTGATGATGAATATTATATTTATATGTGACAAAATGTCTTCTTGACAAGATTGTATGTGATATTCACATTTTTATGCCCCCATATTGAAAGATGGGAGCCATATTACCTGCCAGTAATACCTGAGAAGGGAGTTAGATAAATGTATAAACACAGTATTGTTTTAATGTTATCCCTCTGTCTGTCCATCTTTCTGTCTGTATTGGCCTTTTTGGGGGCATTTGTGTTTCACTAACTCACTTTGTTTATGCAAGATTTCATGGAATGGCAGCCTTGCCAGAAGACTGATAAACCTATTAGTTTTCTGACAATGGATAATTTTTTCCTTTTTTGTCAACACAGAAATAAACTGAATATCAATGTCCCCCTTGCAGGGCTTTTTTTTAGGGTTGGGGGAAGACACCTGACGCTGGTAAAAAGGGGAAAATCACATGCGACATCCTAGTTTTGGGGAAAATTGTAAAATATAGAAACAGTACTATTGTTAAGCTAAAACCCTCATATACCCACTACTGTAGACTTGAGAACCAGCAGGGCTAGTTTGAAAAGCTGCAGCAATAGTGGAAAAAGTTTACTTTTAATTTCATTTGGGTTTATAGTGTGATTTTCTTAAAATTTGTCTTTGGTTTTAGAGGGGAAAATTCATGTTTTGGGGGAAAAAGTGTATTATTTCTGGAGGGGAAGACGCTGGAAACCAGCGTCAGTTTCTTAAGGGGAAAAACCCCTGCCTTGGGTTCCAAAATGTCACAATTTTTTTGTTAATCTTTCACAGTTATGACGCTTCTGCATGAAAATATTATAAATAACTGTGATCATGTGTTTTACAATATTTTATTTGCTTGCTACACCGTGATCCTTTATTTTATGTTTTACCATGTATTGTCATGAATCTTTTACCTAAATAAAATCTATCAAAAATCTATCTATGTAAAATGAATATTTCTACTTTATTGACAGTTTATGGAATTAGCAATTTACAAAAGGAATCAATAGCCAGAGCAAATGTAAACTATGCCTTACACATATCCAAAGTATGGTTATCACTTTTTAAAGCAGCCAGACCTATTGTCATACCCTCAGATTTGGGCGTTGGTAGCGGCGTCCACAAGAACTTAAACCTGGCCCGTATTTCATTTCAGAGATACAGTCTTGATATTTGACATATAGATACCTACAGCCAAGATATTTCAATTGGGCACTTGGCCATTGACCTTGTGACCTTGACCTTTGAATTTGGTCTACTTTTTAGCTTGCCAGAGGCTAAAGTCTCGGTAGAGCTAGTGTCATACCCTCTGATGTCGGTGTCTGCAAAAACTTTAACTTGGTCCATATCTCATGATATAGCCTTGCTATTTCACATGTAGGTACCTCTAACCAAGACGTTTCATTTTGGACCATGACCTTCGACCTTGTGACTTTGATTTTAAGTTTGATCTACTTTTTGACAATTTAAAAATATAACTTTAATCTGGCCTAAGCCTTGATATTTCACTCATGGATACCTCCCACCAAGACTTCATTTGTGACCATGATTGTTGACTTTCTGACCTTGAATATTGACCTATTTATAATTTTTTTTTAACCTGGCATAAAAAAAACTTTAACCTGTCTGATACTTTATTTACTGTTATACATACAGCCTTGATATTCACAAATAGATACCTCCCACCAAGACCTTTCATTTGTGACCATGCACTTTGATATTGTGACCTTGACCTCGGATTTTGACCTTTTGAAATGCTTCAACCTGGCCTATTTAGTAAGTCCTATTACACTTATGTGTAATAGCCTTGATATTTCTTGATTTTTATTTTCAGTCTTGATATTTCTTACTCAGATACTCCTACCAAGACCTTTCATTTGTGCTCATGACCTTTGACATTGATCTTGACCTACATATAAAAAACTTCCACCTGGCCTATATTTTATGCCCTTCTACAGATACAGCCTTGATATTTCACACATGGATAACATCTGGCAAGATATTTTCATCTAAGACCATGACCTCTGACCTAGGTCTTGGAGTTTGAAGTTTGACCTTTTATTTGTTTACGTACAAAGTTTAAACCAAGAGAAGTGTGGGGCCAAATTAGACAAATATCAATTCACTTTAACTTATGCATAAAATAATTCCCATAAGTCAGACAAGTCGGGCATCTACAGAAATTCCCCTGTTTATATGTCCCAATGGTATTTGGCACACATCTAGTAAACAAATCAGTATAGTATGTCTTTTGAAGTTTTTGTAAATGCTTTTTCCAGACATTGTCGCGCATACTCTAAGGTGATGTTTTACATTAGCCCTTTCAGGAATTACAAAAATCTGCAAGATTCTCCTATTTGAAAATTTCTGCAGATTGCTGAATAGATGTTCATGAAGATAGGATTTGTTTGAAAATAAAAAAAATATCGCATGATAAGCATTTTCTTCTTTTGCCTCAATGTTTCCCCTAGCAATTTTATAAGGGCAATTTTAAGGTTTCATGTTAAGTTTTCGTGTTCAGGGTTGATAAGGGTTAATGAATGACCTTGATGAAGGTCATATTGAATTGAACAGAAAGATATCATTGAAAGAAGATTACATACTAAATTTGAGCTTTATATGTCAAATACTTTTGGAGGAATTTTAAGGCCAATGTTAAGTTTTTGGACAGACAGACAGTCAGACAGACGGACATGAGTAAAACAATATCATTATGCCCCTTATCTTTCGATATGGGGGCAAAGAAATTGTTCAGAAAAATTGGAGTTACTAAAGCAGAGAAGATCTTGTTGGTAAAGGCAAAAATACTGTCTATAATCAGCTTTTTTTTTAAAAATCCTTTTCTCATTGTTTCTTATATGTATTTTCTCACACGCCACATGACTTAGTACTGAAAGTCTAAAAAAGCCTAATACATTTTATTGATTTGGAAATAATTAACAATGCCTTATTTCTAGTTATAGAACTGTAAGCTGGAGCTTTATTAACCCTTTCCCTAATGCAAAAAAATGGACTTAAGAAAAAAAAAGTGTTATAGAAGCAAAAGAAGTAATTCTTTATAATCAGCATTTTCTGTGCTATATTTTATGCTGACGCTTTTTGACACCTCTGAAGATAGAGACTTAAGAACATTGTGGAAAATTTCTTGTGGCTAACAATTTCTTCATTACCCACAATATGTTTTCTACCCCAAAAGACACAATAATGGAAAATTCCATTCACTTGAAATTGTGGGCGGCAGCATCTTTGAATTTAGAACAGTCCAATTTTTGCCATTTGGGAAACGGTTAAAGTGACATTTCAGAATTTTTTGTAATAAATTTTACTTTTATTTTTATCTGAAAGAGCATATTTCCTTATGAAAATTATGAAAATTTCAAGCCAAAATATTGCGCCGTTTACGAGAAATTTATATTTTTGTGTTAACCCTTTCCCAAACGACAAAATTTTAGGGTGATCAAATTAAAAAACTGCCACAAATGACAAAATGGAAGGTATTAAGATAGAATTTGTGTAAAATATGGCATTGAAAATATTGAGACAAAAGGAGAAACTGCTGGTTATCAGCAGTTTCTTCTTTTGTTTCAATGTTTTCCCAAGCCTTTCCTATTAGGGACGTCAAAACCAGGTCTTGTTTGGGAGAGGGTTAAAATTGAACAAATTGTTGTGGACAACAGTTCGGATTTATATGCAATTTATCGATTATGTCTCAAATTTAAATGTGGGTTTCTCGCTTATTGGCAACAACTTAAAAAAAACTAATAGTATTTATACTCATTAGAATAACCAATCTTGGCATCTAGACATACTTTAAAAAATTGAAATTGGAATGAAATGTCCCTTTAAATTGGATGTATTGGGAAAGCGTCAACAAAACTAAAACAATCTCTGGTTTTGACACATCTGTTTTGTTTGTCGTCTGCAAATGCTTTCAATTTGGACCAGTCCCAAATTTTGTCATCTGGTAGTGGTAAACAAACTTTTGCTTATAATCCATTACCATACAGTGACTCTTTTTAACTCCCCACAAGATAATGACTTTAGAAACTATTGTGGAAAATGAAGAAATTGCTTGTTGACAAGCAATTTCTTCATTTCCCAAAATGTTTTCTATACATTTTTACAAAAAGACCAAAAAAGTTCAATATTTATTCACTTGAAACTTGTCTGTAACATCTTTCACTTTGGACCAGTCCCAAATTTTGTCATCTGGTTAACAAGTGCATATAAACCCTTTCCCAAACAATCATATTTTAGGGTAGTTGGAATTGAAAGATGCTGCGGATGATAAAATGTAGACTTAAGCACAGGTATTGTTAGCACAGAAAATATTTAGGCAAATGGTAAAAATGATAGTCACTCAAGGGCAGATCCAGGATTTTTGTCCAGGGGGAGGTCCAAGCCCAAATGAAAGTTAAATAGTAAAAATTCAATTTTCGGCCAATTCCATGGGGGTTCCGGACTCCATTACTCCCCTCAAGATCTACCCTTGTCATTAATTAGCATTTACTTCTTTTGTCTGAATGTGTTTCCAAGCCTTTTTCGTCAGGGATGTCATTATAAAGGGTGTCAATACTAGGTGTTGTTTCGGAAAGTGTAAATCTGTTCCATCAGTTGTAGAGAAATCTAGGTGCATAATATAATAGGGTGCAGATAGTTATAGATATTATATTTGTTGACATGTTCTTGGGTGTGAGTGTTATTTTGTGACTTTATCATTTCATAAATGGCAAATATTTGGATTTTACCATTTTGAAAGCTGCTGGGGATGACAAAGTTTTATTTAAAAGATAGAATAGAACCTATGACATTGTGTGCAATGTAGTATGGGAATATTGATGAAAAAGGAGAAATTGCTGGTATTGCAAACACAATTATGGTGTCTTGTTTGATTTATTAATTGCTGAATCTTTATTTTCAGGAACTTGTGAACATCTAACTGGCAAAAGAGGAAATCTTGAATACAGGACTCAGGAGGGACAGGGCCGGGTGTGACAGACTATAGCCTGCTTTGAAGAGGGAGGGGTGGACAGTCTATAGATTGGCTCCACAAGTTATGGAAATAATCCATCGTTCTGTTACATGGTACCAGCAAAAGGTAATTCATTTAATCACGTTGGTAAATCATGTGACTTAGAATTTCAGAAAATCGTCAATAATTTTGTCAATTCTTGTCCAATTTTAATTCGGTTTGAAGCAGAGAAGTTGGGAAAATGTTAGAAATAATCTGTACGTGGTAGATTTGTGAAAAATCAACTGATGAAAAAGTTATCGAAGATAAACCAAAATTTTGGTTTATCTTCAATAACTTATTTATAAGTTGATTTTTCAAAAATTCAACACATTCATCTTATGCGTGATCAGTCCACCTCTGCTTTAAACCGAATTTAAATCGGTCCCACATCAGGGTTCTCCGCAGAATAATTTGAAGCTGTAGGGGCAAATTTAACTTGTGTCCATGCAAATACTTGTGAATAATAACATAATGGGAAAAGAAGAAATCGGTCACATTGACAAAAACTTTAACCTGGACCATATTTTGTGCACAATTATTTAGTTTGACCTTTTTGTGACACTATTCTTTTAAGTTGAGCTAAATTGTCCGGACAATTCTTGTTGTAAGGTGTGCTTGGTTTCCATAATGTTTTATACACAAATAATAATATTACATTTGAACAATAAAAATGCTTTATTTATCAATTTTAGATATCAAATACCTCAAAATCCCTCTTTTTGGTGACCATTTACAGGCATTCACTCAAAAGTGTTAAGTTGGCTCCTACTGCTTATTGGGCTGGGGAGAATAATGTTCACAGTTTGCATGAACCTGTCAATAAAATTATTCTTGATGTCTAATGTGTTTCCATTATATTTGTCATATGCTCACTTATTGTAAACATATAAATCATGAGAATGACATTTTATATATAGCCTAAGTCCTATTGTAAATGTCATATTTCAGCTAATGTCAAATAAATGCTGCTAAGTACTCAATGCCATTAAAATTATTTGATAACCTTTCCCAAACATGCAAGGTTCATTTTAGGACTAGGTTTGTGCAAATTCTCTCATTTTTCTTCCAGAAATATCATTCAAGTTGGCTAAATTTTCACAACATTGAACAAAATAATTATGTTTTTGACAAATGATTTGGTACAATTTGCCATTGGAAACTTGGTATTTCTCATAAATTACAGCTGAACGAGATTTTGCTAGCATGGAATTCTAAACCAGAATTATGCCTGATATAACAGTGTTTTTTGTTGGATACAGCTTTCAAATAGGGACTGAAAAGTCTAAAATTTCACTGTATGGGAAAGGGTTTTACCCTTCCCAAATGACTAGATCTTTGAATAGTCCAGATTGAATTGAGATGCATGTAATAAAAATCATAATATGAATATGATATTTGGATGATGTGGCATGGACAACGTTGTGGGAAAAGAAGGAAAATATGAAATGCATTTAGTTTCCAGCACCCACCTTCTCTCCCTAGACCCTATTCAATGAATGGCATACCGCTGTTTTTCAACAAAAACCTCTTAACTGCAGCTTAAAACAAGCTAAAGTTACAAGTTATTCGTTGAAAAGTGATAATATATTTTGTATTACAGATTGGATCATATGACAAGCAGCTGTGGGAACAATCAGTTGAACAAAAAGTCTTAAAGGTAAGAGATATTAAAGCCCCAAAATCAACACACCAGACCATTTTGGAAAATAATGAAGTAAATGAAGTAATCTTGCTTTTCATTAAATATTTTCTTCTTGTCAAAGAGAATTTTCATTCTGAGGGTCAGGGTAATTTCATCATCTGCAAAACATTTAGAAATGGATCATCCTAAAATTTTGTTACATAGGAAAGTGTTAAGTAAGATAAGTTATCCCTTTCTCAAGCAAGTCTGGTTTTGTCATCTTTGTCCAAGAAAAGTCTTGAATCATCTGGAGTAAAGAAGAAAATGGAAAGTTAAACTAGCCAAGGTTGCTTGGAAATTTTTGGCATAGGCCTACTCTATGTAAGGCCAAGTGCAAATAAGGTGTGACAAAATGTCAAAAAATGAACTTTTGTTTTTGTATGTTTCAGTTGTTTTTTATGGTAGCATATATGTTCAACTTTGCAAAAAAGTTATGTTTTCGAGGAAATTAAGTCAGATGTAAAAATTATTTGGGCTTTATTTATAATATTTGGGGCATATTTTTCATTTTTTATTGTTTTTTTAAGGAACAAAAACAGTATTTTTTCTCAGAGGACTGTCAATTATATTTTGTTTCATAGAAAGTCAATGCCATATACAAACTTTTTACCCATTTTTTGTCCATTTCATTTGATTTTTTGAGAAAAATATTAAGATAAATGCTTTGAAAAGTAATGAGTTGTGAAAACATACTTATATTTATTTTTATTCAGTGAAGATAAAGCATAATATGTCAAATAAAACAATTTCAAAATAAAAAGACATCATAACTCAATAATAAAAACAAGAATTACTTCAATAGTTCGTGTTGTTACATTGTAATATGCGATTTAAAAATGAACGGATTTGCGGTTACTGTTGGGACACCATTAGCTTCCATGTATTTAGAGCCTTATAACATTTTGAAAGGACTACTAATCAATGGGATTTATCATCTTGGTGTTTAGATAGGATAACTAAGCATTGATTTCACAGGAAGATAAAAAATTCTGGTTTACATGTATTTCATCATCATGTGAGTGCTCAAAGCCAAATAGTCAACTCTCTGATGGTGTAGCTACCTTAAAAATGGTTAATTGTATAAGAAACACATTGAAACAGGTAAAGAAGGGCTTAGTTTCATTTAAAGAAATTATACTGGATTCCAGGCAATTTTCCACAGTTTAACTTCAAGCTAAAGTATGTCCCAACAGTAACGGTTTTCTCCCAGCCAAAATATTTAAATCAATGGTTATAATTAAATACATCTTCCAACTCACTGCAATAACCCCGTTTTCAATAGGAGAGGTCAAAATCATTGTATACTATGTATTAAATTGACATGTGCTATTCATTCTAACAGATCTGCTAATGCCAGACAACATTTGTTCTCACAATGACAAGAAAATAACGGACTGCACTGGTTGACCAATTATTCATGACTTGAAAGTTACTGCAGTATTTTCAGTATATTATACTTGTAAAGTAAAATCAAACTGAAAATGTTAAAACAATCCACTACATGTAAATTGATTGAATAAATATATGCATATACATTAATTCAAATTAAACTTCACCTATGAAATTTTTGTTCTTGGTGTATTATCTGTATATTCTGTAAGACAGTATCTGATTAAAACTCTTGCAGGGCTGATAAATTGTGTATGGTAGTACTTAATATTTATGTATTATTATATAGTCATTAGTGGCTAAGTGAATGTATATTAAGGTAAAACAAAATTGTTTAAATGATTATCTCATGACTTTTTGCCATTTTCGACAACTTCAGAGAGTAAGATTTAAAATACATGTGCAAACTAATTTTTGTCTATATAATGGATAGTTTGTATCTTATACGTATATCAAATTATATATGGCGGTATGAGCTTTATAACTCACCTTCAAACATGTACAAGTATATTGTATTCTTTCTTAGGATACATGCATGGCATTTTATTTCAACCCCTTTTAAATGCTGTGTTTGGGTTCCAAAGATACAAAGTTTCAGTGGTTAAATAACTTAATAAAAGCATCAGTTTTGACTTGGGCAAATCTGCATATAGTTGAGGTCTACACAATAAAAAGTGGAAGAAGTTCCTATCTTATCTATAAAATTTAGATTATATCAATTGCTACATGTATTTGAGACATATCTTGTTAATGAGATCAAGAAAACATGTGCATCATAAATTGTAAAATTACTTGCCATTCAGCTTTCTGTAGGTCTAATAGAATTATATCAGTGTTTAATTTTTTCAGTAATTTTCATACAATTTGAGTCTTTAAATGCACTTTGTAGCTTGAGAAAGGTTTCCTGGCTTGCCAAGTCTTCTTGAAAGTTAATGAAACCATTTTTTCACCAAGTAGCTCCTTGAATTAAATTGTCTAGAAATCTGTCCCAACAGTAACGGCAGCCATTTAATCAATTTAGACATGCATTTATTATAGTAAGGTTTATACAGCCATTCTTAGTAACTTGATTTTTGTTCTCAGAGTCTTACAGATTAAATTTAATAAATTTAATGCATACTGTCATTTAAAAAGAATCAATTTATAGCTTGGACAATAGACTTTCAGAAGCCATTCTATTAAGGCCTGACTTTGAACCCCTGAAACGTGTGGCTTATTTGATATTTAACTCGTAATGCTAGTATCAACTTAACATGGATGTCTTGAAGTTTCACAGGACAGCTAATAAACATCTTATATAGTCTATAAGACAAGAGCAGCTTATCAAGAATGTAACCGTTACTGTTGGGACATTTTCCGTTACTGTTGGGACATTGTTTCTCTTTGATGTGCTTGCTGTAAATACATAGATACAACAAAGTATTAAAATGGAAAGTGTTTGACAACCATTTGGGTCAAATTAGGGCTATGAATTAGGCCAGAAATTATCTGTATAATGATAATAGCTAGCAAAAAACAACGGCAGGGTGGCAACCGTTACTGTTGGGACAAATTTTTTTTAAAAGTAAAAGACTACCAAAATTTTGACATGAAATCAAAAAGAAAAAAGTGATGTAAATCAGAAACTACATCCTTTCCACCATGCATGTGTGTTATAACCACTTTCTTTGTGGTTGTGGCATCCACCCAAAGTGAAATACCCAGATTTTGGATTTTTGGCCCATTTTGGGCGTTTTTTAAAAATTTCACAAAAACAAAAAATTTCTTAATTTTTGAAAAATTGTGTTTGTTTTCTCTTCAGAAACTGGCTCTAGATGAGAAATTTAAAGACCAACATCCTATTTATTGCTTAATGAAAAAAATATTTAAAAAACAAAAATGCATTTTTGATCAATGTCACACAAAAAAGCTGTTTTTTCGGCCTTTTTGCGATATTCAATCTTTTATATCTTTTGAACGACTCGAGCGATTTGTCTGAAATTTTCAGCAAAATTAAAAAATGCATCCTTATTTCAGAAAACTAACCTATCGTCGGTGCTATGACAAAATGGCGTAATAGAAATTTTGCTCGAAAACCATTTTTCTCAGGAGAGCCAAAAACGTTTTTGCCGTTTTAAAAAATGTTAAAAAATATGCCGGCAAAATTGCGTAACTCACTATTACTCTCGTGTAAATTTGTCTACCTATAACGCATTTTTGTCAGCTAAATCGAGTTACGCAATTTTGTCACATGATAATTGAAAGGGTTCTAATAGGTGTAGAAAAACGCCGTTTTGACAGGATATGCGCTCCTACATACTTAGTAGAAAGCATTTATAAAAAAAAATTGACAAAATGGCGCAACTAATTTGTTACGCCATTTTGTCATAGCACCGACGCTATTTTGATGATACTTGTACAGATGTTTTCAAAATAATTTGCTGTTTCCTGGAACATAGTTTTTGAATGCTTATTTGCACTTGGCCGTAAGCAACTGTATAATCTGGAATCACGAAAGTACAGAAACATTTTACTTTTATCCAAAGAGGTGTCCTATCACCTTTTGGTCATGTTAATGAAAGGTCAAGGTTGCGAGTCAATAATTTTCTGAGATTGATTCTGGCTCATTTTCTCTCTTACAGGGCATACAACAAGCTCCCAGAAGAAGTGTCAAACCAAAGACAGAACTTATCGATGTAGACTTGGTGCGAGGTTCAACATTCTCCAAGGTCAAACCGCAGGTCCCATGGACGTATATAACAATAAAAACATTCAGCCGGGTTGTGCTGTTTCCATTCCATTACAGATGGTAAGATATTTGTGTCTTTAAGGATTACATTAGGTACAAAACACTTGGTGCATCTTTGGGCATCATCTATGACAACAAAATCAAACAAGATATACCCGCTTCAATTTCCTGGTATCACCCATGGCAATGAATGGAAATTGGCTACGGATACCCTAGTCAATTTCCATTGCTATGGATGACACCAGAAGATGCACAAAGTGTTTTGTAGTTTGAATTCTTCGCTTAGTACTGTTAAATAAAAAGTTTCAATCTGTATCTTCGTACTGAATCATATTTCGCAAGTTTACACTTACACCTACAGAGTTTCAAGTTGGCTGTAAACGTTTAGTGCCTTAGGCAGCCAAAGTAGTCAGCATTTTGGCTTCTAACTCTCAGATGTACCCATTTTAAACACCTTCATGAAAAGGAGTAACACTGGGCAACTGTTGTGGTAAAAAGAAAAATTCCATTGCAACACTGTGCCTCTATGGTACTCTAAAAGAGAACATTGAGGAATAAAAAGTAAATTCAAGTAACCAGTATATTCCCCTTAGTGATTCTTAAAATGGTTTGTTTAAATCTTTTTGTCCTAAATCTTGTCATATGGGAAAGGGTTAAACCCCTATTTCAACCAAGTAATAGATTTTAGCAAATGATTTATTAACCCAGTACCACATGGTGATGCCTTTAGATACTCTACAAAATAAAGACTAGGGAAAACATAATGGAAAATGAAGAAATTGCTTGTGACAAGCGATTCTTCATTTCTCATAATATTTCTATAGAAAAACGAAAATGAAAAAAGACGAAAATTTCAATAGTTTTGAATTGTCATCTGCGACAACTTTGAATTTGGACAAGTCCAAAATTATGCCATCTCGTAATGGTTTAATTAATCAATCAATCAATCAATCAATCATTCGATCAATACATGTATTTGTGTTACAGGTGGATCCAGCAAACATCGTTTACATTCTGGCTGTTTTTGATGTTCCTCTATAGTGTACAGATATTTACAATATTCATTTTTCTCTGTAATGTAGAGGTGGAAGTGTTCGGAGATGTAAGTTGTTTAATTTTCGATAAACCCTTTCTCAAATGACAAATTACTAAGGTGGTCCAATTTGAAAGCATTTGCAGACAACGAAATGCATATTAATAAAGACAGGATCTGTTTATTATATAGAAGAGAAAATATTGAGGCAAAAGGAGGAAATTCTTATTATCAGCATTTTCTTCTTTTGAGTCAATGTATCCCAAGCCTTTTCTATCAGGAAAGGGTTTAACCTTTCCCAAACAAGCATAATTTGTACTTTAACATTCAAAATTAAAGCACACTTTTGAAACAACATCCATTAATCAGCTCAACCATGAAAAAAACCATTAAAATCCAATTGCTCAAAAGCATTTAAGGCATTATAAGTAAGTGCCATTAAGTTATTATTAAACCCCTTTAATTTTGAATGTTAATTCCAATGGTGCCATTGCATGTAGTTTTAATGGGTTAATAATTGTGTAGGTAAAAAAATGTACTGGTGTGACTTTGTGGGTCGTTGACTTTATTAAGATAAAAAATTGGTACAAGCAGATTTCATTGCAAAGTAATTGGTGTTTTTCATTCTCAGTTCGTAAACCTTAAATTGATAGTCATGGGGTAACACAGCCACCATTGAAAAATTGAATTTGAAAAATCTGAATCTCAATTTACTCATTTTCAGGAACATTCCCTAAGTGAGGTGTTTACACCATGTATTTTAATGGTGCTGCTAGGAATGATCCATTCACAGACAGTGTTGACACACCTTAAACCTCCGGTCAGAGACAACAAGAGGTAAGTGGATCTTAACCCATTCCCGAACAGTGACGCTTTTTGATGGCCTTAAAGATAAATGCACGGCCCTAGTGCAGTTGGGAGCGCATCTGCCTCTCATTCGAGAGGTCCCGGGTTCGATGCCCGGCCGCGGCAAATACCCTTTCTGACAAAATTGTCTCCTACCATGGGTTTGAAATCGTTAATCTAAGTGGGCGAGGATCTGGAGGCTAGGTAAGGGTATTGAGGTAGTACTGGTTTTAGAAACAACAGGAATCCATGGGTAGGTGCTCCAGCGGCCGTGATATGACCCTGGCAGTTGAAAATGGCGTAAAACCCCAATAAACTCAAACTCAAGATAAATGCTTTGAAAAACATAGTGGGAATGAAGAAATTGCTTGTGACAAACAATTTCTTCATTTACCACAATGTTTTCTATCAAAAAAGACCAAAAAATATATATTCTAATCATTTGAAGTTGTCGTCTGCATCATCTTTGAACTTGGAACAGTCCAAAATTTTACTGTATAGTAATGGGTTAACCCATTGCAGATAATTATTTTTAGTGAATGGAATTTTATATGTTTGGGATTTTATAGGTAGAACACATTTTGGGAAATGAAGAAACTGTGGACGGAAGTTTTAGCCAGGACGTTTTGCCAGGACGTTTTGGCCATGGACGTTTTGGCCAGGACGTTTGGGCGGTGGACGTTTTGGCCAGGATGTTTTGGCCATGGACGTTTTGGCCATGGAAGTTTTGGCCATGGACGTTTTGGCAACAATATTTTACAAGGTAGGCACTTTTGGCCAAAAAAAAAATTAAGGAAAAAGGAATTGAACCAATTAAATTTACATAATATTATTTTGTATTGTAATTGCTTTTTTGAAAGTTGACATAAGTTCATTATGAAGAAAAAATTAGAATAAATGATCTCAATTATTAATATTTCAATTTAATTTATATTTGGCCAAAAGGCCCTAACTTGAAATATATTGTGGCCAAAACGTCAGTGGCCAAAATGTCCTGGCCAAAACGTCCTACATTCCAAAACAAAGGCTTCTTTGGGAATGGATTTATAAACATGTAAAATTGTGTCATTAATGATGCAAAACTTCTTGAGCAAAAGAAGAAAATGCTGGTGTTTGCTTATACCACAAATTAAAAATTGTCCCTATATTTATGCTCCTTGTGTTCAATATGTTTGTTTAGAGAATTCTTGAGGGAAAAGAAGAGAATGCAGGTTTATGCTTATGCTACAAAAAGTTGTCCCTATATCTATGCTCCTTGTGTTGAAAGTGTTTGTTTCCCATATTTGGTGTGAATGAATTAATGAAATCCCTTATTTCGCCTACACCCTATTTTAACCCTTTCCCAAGCAAGACAAGGTTTTGACATCCCGAGTAGAAATGGCTTGGGAAAACATTGAGACAAAAGAAGAAACTGCTGATATCCAGCTGTTTCTCCTTTTGTCTCAATATTTTCTGTCTAATCTTATACACTAATTTTACTGTAAACAGCATCCCTTTTGTAGTCTGCAGCAGCTTTTAAATTGTCTGCCTTAAAACTTTGCTGTTTGGGAAAGGGTTAATACTGGGAGATCAGCATGAAGATACAGTTGACACTTGTTATGTTGACATAAACTGGAAATACTGCTCATGTTAAGTTGAAAACCCAATGTCTTTGTTTAACAATGGTAAAATAAAGATTATTTTAAAATTAATTGTTTGGCTTGTTTGGAGGAAACTCTTTGCTTTCCTTTGCATTGTTTCAACCATGCATATAGATTTTGCTTGCACAGAAAAAACAATGGAAACACTTTTTTCTCAAAATTTAAAGTGACATTTCACAATCATTTTTACATAAGTTTTACTTTTATTTTATCTGAAAGAGCATCTTTTCTTATGGAAATTCTGAAAATTTCAAGCCAAAATAATAAACCGTTTATGTGAAATATATATTTTGTGCTAAAATTAAACAAATTGTTGTGGACAACAGTTCAGATTTATATAGAATTTGTCATTTCTGTCTCAACTTCAAAGGCGTATTTTTCGCTTATAATTAACAACTTCAAAAAACTGATAGCATTTCTACGCATTAGAATAAACAATCTTTGCATCAAGACATACTTTTAAAAAATGAATTAAATGTGAAATGTCACTTTAAATGCACCCAACTTACATACATTTCAAGTTTATTCATCGGCCTCTGGTTCAAGTGTCAACTGTAAAAAGAGAATAATTTTGTTTTGTATGTTTAATTCAATATAGAGTTCATCACCCTGGCATTAAAACTAGAGGAATAAGGTGAAGTATACCATATTTCTTCCAATAAAAGCTCTATCTGTAATAGTAGGCCCTTCCAGCCAAATTGCTTTACTTTTTGTCATACCAGTTCAATTGAGCGATTTAGGACCATCATGGTGCTCTTGTGATAGAATTTCTGTTTTTGACTAGATCTATGTTTTTGCTCTACCAACCTGAAAGATTTAATAATTTAGACAAAACCTGGATTGCATATTACAGGAAATTCAGGCCCTCAAGGTCCTTTAGTGGAAATGGTTCTCAAAATAGACAAAAATACAAGATAGAGAGTTAATTTAACAATATTTTGGTCACATCAATTGTGTACCTATAAATACTGTTCACCTTAAGTAAAATTGCTCTTTGGAGATTTTATTGGGAGAAATATGGTATGTGTCTAGCAATGTAATATGGGCTTGTTGGAAGTTCATAATTCAGGCGTAAGGAAAAAACTATTTTCAGTGTATCTTAAAATAAGTCAGAAAAAGATTCTCAAAATTCTGAATAGATCTAGTTCTGCTTCAAATATGGCAGAATGTTTTACCATTAGGATGTAAACATCCGTTGAGAGTTACTGGTAAATTCTTTTCAATATGTAACATATTGCTTATTATTAATCAAACTCAATATTTTGGATGATAAGTAGTACCAACATCATTGGTTTGGAATCTAAGACATACAGAAAATTTTGGAGAAGAAAAAGTGAGAAAAACGAATCCAAGTACACAAGTATGTATTTTTTTACTGGTTTACAAATGTTGACTGGCATGGTGTTACCAAGTTTTGAACTTCCAATAAAGCCCTTTATTACATGTGACACAATTTTATATTCTAAAGCTTTTCATCTATTTTATATCTTATGGTATACTCGTTGTGTAATGGAATCTATTTTCAACTTGGTTTTTAAATCTCTTTTCAAATGCACATCAAGGACTTAGTGCATAATCACTGTAAGTGTACATAAAATTTGTGCACTAACAGAAGTTTTGCGCTAAATTCTTCAATATTTTCATGCTCCCTAAAAATATTTCTTAGGAGGTTAGTTGGTGCACTGTATGTCTGTCAGTCTGTTTGATTGTCTTTACACATGAGGTAGGGTTAAATTATCATCCTATTAACCCATTACCAAACGACAAAATTTTAGGATGATCCAAATTCAAAGGTGTTGCAGACGACAATTTCAAGTGAATGAAATCGAACATTTTTTGGTCTTTTTATGTAGAAAACATTGTGGGAAATGAAGAAATTGCTTGTCACAAGCAATTTCTTCATTTTCCACAATGTTTTCCAAAGCCATTAAATTGTGGGGAGTCAAAAGGAGTCACTGTGTGGTAATGGGTTAAGGCTGTCTGTCAGTTATTTATGGCATTCGTTCATCATTTTTTCCATCAAAAGTCAGACTTTAGACAATATCTTTGCTGTAGCTGAGATGTTTGATTCATCTTTGTCATATCAAATCTTTTATTCTTGTGAACATTTCAACCCTTGTCATGCTTAATATACAGGTAGTACCATTTAACCCTTTCCCAAACGGCAAAATTTTAGGGTAATCCACTTCAAAAGCTGCCAAAAATGACAAAATGGAAGATAATAAAGATAGAATTTGTGTAAAATATGGCACAGAAAATATTGAGACAAAAGGAGAAACTGCTGGTAATCAGCAGTTTCTTCTTTTGTTTCAATGTTTTCCCAAGTTTCTATTTGGGACGTCAAAACCAGGTCTTGTTTGGGAAAGGGTTAAGGCTGTCTGTCAGTTATTTATGGCATTCATTTATCAAATTTTTCCTTCAAAAGTCAGACTTTAGACAATATTTTTGCTGTAGTTGAGATGTTTGATTCATCTTTGTCATATCAAATCTTTTATTCTTGTGAACATTTCAACCCTTGTCATGCTTAACCCTTTCCCAAACAAGGCCTGGGACTTGACGTCCCTAATAGAAAAGGCTTGGGAAAACATTGAAACAAAAGAAGAAACTGCTGATAACCAGCAGTTTCTCCTTTTGTCTCAATATTTTCTATGCCTTATTTGCTCAATTTCTATCTTTATTAACACCCATTTTGTCATTTTTGGCAGATTTTGAAGTGGATCACCCTAAATTTTTGACGTTTGGGAAAGGGTTAATATACAGGTAGTACCATTTAAGATTGGACCGCGGCCATAGTGCAGTTGGTAGTGCATCTGCCTCTCACTCGAGAGTTCCTGGGTTCGATACCCGGCCACGGCAAATACACTCGCTGACAAAATGTCACCCATCAATGGTTTGATATCATTAACCAATGCGGGAGAGCAGATGGATGCTTGGTTAGGATGTTGTGGTAGTACTAGTATGAGAAACAGCAGGAATCCATGGTTAGGTGCTCCAGCAGCTACAATATGGCAATACCAGTTGAAAATAGTGTAAAACCCCAATAACCAAACCATTTAGCTTGGTTAATACTCAAATGATTTTAGCAATAGAAGTTATCTTTATTAAGCAGAAATTGATTATATGAATGATTATGGTTTGAAAATGGCAAAATGGTAATGTAACCTGCTTGTGGCTTATATTTGTCTAAGTTGCTTGCAAAAACAGAAAAATCACTTTATGAGCATGACAAGGGTTGATATGTTATTGTCTTTCCATCATTGATTTTATCTTTATCTAGAATTTTTCTTAGCATCTCTCTTACTTGTGTGACTTTTTAGTTTGATTATTTGAAGAATAGGGAGGTATTTGAATCACCTATATGTCTATGTTAGCATTATGAATAGGGAAATTGATGCAAATTTTATGAAAGTCAAATTCCTGGTCATAAGAAAATTTAAAACTATTTATTGTTTTGAAAAGGGTTAGTGCTAAAATGCCTTTATAACTTAGGTGATAATACTATATCATATTAATTAACCCATTGCTCTATGGAAAATTTTTGGACTGTAACCAAGTTGGAAAGGGTTGCAGACGACAATGTCAAGTTGGTGAAATTTTATTAAAGATCTTTGTATTTTGGGTCAGAAATCATTGTGGATAATGAAGAAATTGCTTGTCACAAGCAATTTCTTCATTGTCCGCAATGTTTTCCCAAGCGTTTTTCTTGAGGGGTGTCAAAAAGCATCACTGTGAGGAATGGGTTAATGTATTATGCAGATATCAACTCATATTGTTGAACAGGCTTGTGCATGAATGTATCAGAAGATGTATTTAAGCTTTGTTTAACAGTTTGCCCAACAAAATGAGGTGGTTTAGAGTCAAAGGTTTAAACTATGAAACAAATGTTACCAAAGCATAAACAAACTATTCTGTATCTTAGGAATCATTTTTAGGAATGTAGATATCCTTTTCTCTTAATTTGTCTTATTTTGAAAAAAAAAAAGGATAATAATATAAGTTTACTGTGGTCCATTTATCTGTTTCGGGAAGGTGCCATTTATCCTGATGAGTCATAAATGATAATTTTTTTTATAGAAATAATATTAGTTTTGTGAACAAGTGTTACTGTATCTGCAATTAATAGGAAGACACTATAATTACAGCCAATATGAAGTGTATAATCAATCAAATGATTTAACCCATTAACACACAATGACTCTTTCTGACTCCCCACAAAATAATGGCCATAGAAGACATCATGAAAAAGGAAGAAATTGCTTGTGACAAGCAATTTCTTCATTTCCCACAATGTTTTCCATCCAAAAAGACCCAAAAATCAAAATGTAATTCATTTGAAATTGTCGTCTGCAAGATCTTTCAATTTGAACCACCCTAAAAAAGTGCCATTTGGGAAAGGGTTAAAATGTCTTTTCTGATGATTTCAGGGAGGGATGGAGAAGAAAGCGATCTCTCTCACAAAACAGAAGTGGATCTGATGTACTCATCAACAGTACAGGAGTCGGGAGTGATGTCAACACCTCCCAGTCTAAAACAAACATCAAAACTAATCATGGCTCCAGACTACTGAGAGAAAGGACAAAGGATCGTAAAACGAGATTAAAGGGCAGCTCAAGTAGATCAAATGTTAAACCAGAAAATCCATCCCAAGATTCGGAATCAGCATATAACACATATGAGGAGTCTACACTGGATAAAGGTTCGTCGGCGGATGTTGATTCGGTTAGCAGTGCGAGTAAGAAAGATGATGATGATCAAGCAGGTGGGCAGAGTTTTGTGGATAAAAAGTCTGCAGGTCTTAAACGTCGATGTGAAAGTCAGGAAAGTGATCTCCCAGAAGATTCAAATTCTGAAGATGAATTAGGAAAAACTGATGCAGACGACAAGGAAAGCTCAAAAAGATTCAGCCAGTCTATTTCATCAGACAATGACCTTGACTTTGATTCTCTGAAAAGTGTTGATGGAAATGTGCAGAGTGGTAGTATGGATAAAACTGACAATTTTATCTCCACGGTAGAAATTAATCCAGATTCTGTGGGGAAAGTTTCAGGTGCTGATGGTGCTTTAAACGGAGTCAACTCTGAATCAGTCAGTTCAGATCAAGATGTTAAAGTAAAGGTTGTAAGATCTGATCTGAATGTCAAACTCAAGTTTGAAGGTCCATCTTGCATGCAGAGAGACATAGTAGACAATGTTGTTAAATCGGACAATGTTGGTGTGGAAAAAGATAACAAAACACTGTTAAATAAAAATGACACAATGCCTAAATCTGATGCTCTCAAGTGTTCTGCTAGAAATTCTAGCAGACAAACAAAAGATACAGACGACTCACTTTTCAAAAATCTTGCCAGTAGGAAAACTATGAACAAGCGAGAAATTGTTCATGTTAATAGAAAGTACTTTTCTGGTGCTAATGGACTTAATGAGCACAAAATCCATGACAAATCATTAAAAACAGACTCTGAAAACTCCTCGTTATCCAGTCTAGAGCGAGATCGGAGCCCAGTCCCTGCCCATATTGCCAGCTCTGTCCATTTTACCCTTGATAAACAAAGGGAAGCTACTCCAAAAGGCTCAAGGGAGACCACTCCCACACACACTCAATCTGATGTAATCCTACAAGCCAAGCATGCCAGGGGAGGTAATCTGTCTACAAAATCTTCTGACTCAGAATCAGAAGATAATGAAAAAACTTGCAAATCCTTGCCAAACGTCCGACGACGGAAAGTGACGCTTCAAGACGGATCCGAGATCAGCGGGTCTATTTTAAGAAACAGAAGGCAGCCTGGTTCCCTCGGTATGCGAGAAACGAAATCCACTACAACGGTTGTGAGCTCATCAGAGGGGGAGACGGAGGGACAAAGCTCAGAGTATAGTCGAGAGGGAAGAAGGGTATGTCTATTAACACTTTACCATACAACAAAATTTTAGCCTAGTCCAAACTCATAGGTGTTGCAGACGACAATTTCCATTGAACAAAATTTTGACATTTTTTGGTAAAAAACATTGTGGGAAATGAAGAAATTGCTTGTCACAAGCAATTTCTTCATTTTCCACAATTTTTTTCAAAGCCTCTATTTTGTGGGGCATCCAAAAGCGTCCATGTGTGAGACCCTTTATTATGGCAAGCTTTTAGACTGTTCCAATTTAAATGATCAAAATATTGAATCTAAACAGGCCTTTTAATCAGTGGCAATAATTGAGAGTAATTAGTATATGGTATAGTTGATTTTCTGACTGCATAAATGTTGATGATCATGCAATGTTTAGAAATACATATGGAAGGGGAAGTTTTTTTCTTTTGGTCTGTTGATGGATAGACAATGTGCTAACAAATTAATATAGAATGTTGATGAATTTTTCTGAGCCATGCTTTTTGTGTAAGTTTATTCCCTTATTTCACCCTTTTCAGTCATAATTATGTTATATGTATGACCAAAATATGTTGTCTATTACCAGAACATGGCCAGTTCGGAGGAGTGGGGCGACCACTTACAATCGGGCCTGGACACCACCTCGGAGTCCAGCAGTTGTGGGTCCGAGCCTGAAATATCCACGCAGGAGGTCCCAGAACAGGAGTCGGAGAATGAATCCCCGGCCAGTCCACAACCTCATGGTGTGTCCGCGAGCACCGCTCAAGTCATTAACTTGCTTCATCCAGTAAGTATTACACTGTGGTTGAACATCAGGGGTTGTATTCTCCAACTTTTCTGACCAATTGTTTATCTTAGCCCTGTCAATTTGGAACTGTTCGAACATGTAATTTGCTGCAGACGGCAATTTCAAGTTGATGAAATTTTGAAAATCTTTCCATTTTGGTTTAGAAAACATTGTGGAAAATGAAGAAATTGCTTGTAAAAAGCAATTTTTTCATTTTACACAATGTTTTTTCAAGCTTTTTCTTGTGAGGGGGTCAAAAGGTGGCACTGTGCAAAAAATTCCATATGTTTGCTCAGTCACCAATATAATGTGTCTGGTCACAGGAAAAGGGACACATTTGTGGGAAGTAAAAATCCCAAAATATTAGATTATAAGTAGTGCACCCAGCAGATGTGAAGAGATTAGAGGGATATGGCATTTTTAAATTGGATATATAGTAACATACAAAAGAACATTTTAGATGGGGAAGATTACCCTAGTGTGAATAGTTTTGAACTTATTTTCATGATTATTCAATAATAATGAGGGAACAGGAACAAAAAAGGTTATGAAGATTTTTCCATCATTGTTTTTCAAAGCTTTCTATATCAAAGACATCAAATACAAAGATATTATCACTGTTGGTCAATAATGTTGAGTTCAGTAATACTGTACTTGCTATAACCACACATTGTTATCAGCATGAGTATAGTTATAGTTGCATGTTGTGTTTATCTACATATTATATTTATGCCCTGCATTTGTCGACCGAGAATATTATAGTTTTTGCCCTAATCTGTTTGTCCACAGAAATCTTTAATATTCCCCATAAGCTTTGAACTGGACCTTTGACCAGTCCCAAACTATTTAGGAAAGATATTAATCCATTTACACGTAATGGCTTAAATAATTTTTGACACCCGGCAAAAGAAAGCTTTAGAATAAATTGTAAGAATTGAAGAAATGCATTTGACAAGCTATTTCTTCATTTCCCACAATGTTTTTTACAAATTGGGTGAAAGCTAGAAGCTTATATATTAGTCCATTTCAACTCTTCTTCTTGGGAAATAAACCAGTACTTGTTCAGACTGGCTATTTTGTGGGCTTCTGTGGATCTAACTCGTAACCTCTTGATGGTGAATTCAACACTCTACCTCTCAACAACAGAATGACTAGGATGCTTTATTCAATTCCAGACTAGAAGAATGGTGGGTATCTGTGAGAAATAATATTAATACTTAAACATTTTGTCTTATTCTTACGAGTGTATTTGGTGAACTTCTCTCTTACATTTTTATCTAAAATAGAAACTTGGTGTCAAATGATATGGAGAAAAAGGTATTTTTTACAAAAAAAATCACATTTTTTCTAATCCCATCAGTGTATCTTTTACCTTGATATTTGGTTTTCTAAAAAAATGTTTTTTCTTAGTCTTAATAGAAACCTTTTTTATCAATTTTACATTAAATTGGGCTTTATAATCATGTTTGAATACATTGCAGAATCACTTTTAGTCCTTTCCCAAATGGCAAAATTTTAGACTTGTCCAATTGGAAATTGAGCTGCGGACAATTGTTAGCCTTATGCATAGAAAATACTTAGGAAAACATAGAAATTGCTGATTATCATCAATCATCAAACTATTTCTATACTGATTGTCATTTTCATGGCTTGTTTAGGATAGGGTTAACCCATTCCCAAACAAGACCTGGGCCTGTTTCATCAAAACATTTAAGACACATTTTTGACTGACCTATGTCTGAAATATTGGCTAAACAACAACAACATAACGCAGGTCTTGACAGATTGGCGATACATATTTCTTGTCCTAAACCTGTTTTAAGTCATCGGTAAGACAAAAATATGTCTTAAATGTGTTGATGAAACTGGCCCCTGGTTTTGATGTCTCTAACATGATAGGCTTGGGAAAACATTGAGGCTAAAGAAGAAAATGCTGACAATCATTATTTTCTGCTTTTGTCTCAATATTTTTAATGCTGTATTGTATACAAATTACACCTTTCTCAATGCCCATTTATTGTCTGTAGTGGCTTCCAAATTGGAATACCCCAATTTTTTGTTGCTTGGGATAGGGTTAATTTTGTATTTAACAATTTGAGCAGCAAGTTTCTATTTTTTGAGCTGAATATTAACTGCAATGTTTTTGGTCTTTACTTAAAAATATATGCCAGAAAGGTTGTAATAATTGTTATTGCCTTGGTCGTCTGCCTGTCTGTTTGTTTCTTTGCAAATTCATGGTAGCATAACAATAATTTTCAATTTCAATTAGATTAAGTTTAAACTTGCACCTCCCTGAGAACTACATGTAGTGGTAAACCTGACCATTTTGTATTGGATCCTCGAATTATCTGTTGTTTGATAAATGACAAAGGCACCATTCTACTGACACAGACTGACAAGAACTTTTTGGCGTATATATGCTCTGCTCAGTAAAGCTCTATTAGATCTTTCCCACAAAAAGCCTGGTTTTGCCGTCCCTAAGAGAAAAAGACAGGGGAAATCATTTACATTGTACACAAATCCTGTCTTAATCAATGAGTCCAAATTGATGTCTGTAGCAGCTTTTAAATTCGAGCAGTCTAATTTTTTGCTGTGTGGGAAATTTGCTGTGTGGGAAAGCAATAACCTTTCTTGTACAACATAATCACTAGTTATTCCCAATAGAAAATATCACCATATTTCTTATTACTGTACAATGCACTTCATATATGGAAAGATAAGGTCAAAATTGTTTTCTTGTTTGTATGTCTGTCGGTCAGTATGTCCGCAAGATTTGGAGAAAACGTTTCATCCTGAATTCCGGATTGCACAAGAATTGCAAAAATTGCCTACAAACTTAATATGATTCTGCTAAGAATTTTAGCGATTACCGCAAAATGATGCCTTTTGACACCTGAAAATTAAAATTAGGTAAAGACTTCAGAAAACCTTGTGGAAAATGAAAAAAATTGCTTGTTACTAGAATTTTTTCACAGTGTTTTCTACACAGAAACACCAAAAGGTGTAAAATTCTGTGCTTTTGATATTGTTGTCTGCAACATCTGTGAAATTTGATTAGTGTTTTACTGCCTGGTAATTGGTTAAGAGCTGGCTTCAAATGAGCCATGAATCCATGATTTAATTATTTTGGGGCATTTTATGGGATTCATAGTTGTAGTGTCACAAGAATATTGCAGCATTACAAGGTTGTGACAAATATTATTGGGGCATTCGTGTTACAAAAGTTACCCCATCTTGTTAGAGGCATTGAATATAGTTTACCCTTGAGCAAGATCATACTAATGAGTTGTTTTAGGTAATAACTAAAAGTGTGGTGATTAAAGGATAAACAATGCTTAAACCATCAGAAAAAACAATAATCGAATAACAATTTCATGTAAACACAACCAGTCATTGTGATCTGCAGAAGGCATGGACTTGGACATCATCATTAATGTGCAAGGGTTTTGAATTTTATGGGCATTGAGTAATATTTCACATCGTGATATTCTGCCAAATGCTCGGGTTATTCTGCCTGATCTTTGAGCTTTGAAGATTCACATCTGAGTGATGGTTTTGCACTTTTTGAGTACATATACTAACATCTTTTGTTTGTGTCTTCTTTACATAAAGGTTTAGTGATATTCTGGATTTCTTTTGTCAGTTTCTTGCGATAATTTGATAATTTACTTAATTACAATCATTTTGGATTACTGTCATTTGATTTTGATACATGTTTTAATGCACTGAGTGTGTATATTGGTATCATCTTCTCTTCTTTTCACATGAATTTCTTAGTCATCTGACCTTTTTGCATATTGTTGGTGTTTTGGGAATTGACACTGCATTACAGTAAAAGGAGGTTTATTGCAAAATAGGGGAATATTGTGATTGTAGCATTAATAGTATTTATTTAAGGACATTGAAATCCATATGCAGATCATCTATAAAGATCATAAATATATAATTGGCATTGATTTGAATATTTTTGCAAAGAATTCAATCATGGAACCACAAGGCATTAGTGGCTTCTATAAATTTACTTTATAATGTTATAAAAGCCATTTTCACTCCTTTTGTATATCTAGTATGAACCCATTTTACTTATGGCTAGAAACCCAGAGATAATCATAAATGAGCCGTGACGCGAGAAAATCGGTCTTTGGGAGTTTTGACCAGATCCGACACAAATGAGGCTGTACAGCCGCAGAAAGTGATCAGAGTCACGAAATTTCGTACATGGGAAGAAGAAGAACTAAACTTTCTCACCAGCGAAAACACAGACGCTGATCAGATTCGTGGTTACCGCGAAGCTGATCTGCGTCTTTGTTTTCGCTTATGCTAAATTCCGCTTTTCTCGCGTCACGGCTCAAATACCAGTAGCTTTTGTTTATTAGTGCTATAACCTTATATAAGTCTTTCCCAAATAAAGCCTAGTTTTGATATCTTTTACTTAGTGGAAAAGCTTTGGAAAACTTTGAGACAAAAGAACAAAAATCTGATGCTGATAACCAGCATTCTTGACTTTTGCCTCAATATTTTCTGTGCTTTATAACTTGTATACACAAATCCTGTGGTCATTTACCCTTTCCCAAACAAGACCTGGTTTTGATGTCCTTCATTGGTAAGACTTGAGAAAACATTGAGACAAAAGAAGAAACTGCTGATAACCAGCAGTTTCTCCTTTTGCCTCAATATTTTCTTAGCTATATTATATACAAATCCTTTCTTTTTCAACATCTTTTTTGTCGTCTGCAGCAATTTTCAAATTGGACAGCCCTAGAATTTTGTTGTTTGGGAAAGGGTTAATATCAATTTTGTCATCTTCAGTACCTATCAATTTGGAATAGTCTAAACTTTGGGAAAAGGATCAGTACAGTTAATTGTCTTATGTTCCATGGTACAATGTTGTAGAAATGTAATTCTTCTACCACTTCTCTGTCTCCAAACTGTATGAAAAAATAATTTCTGGTAGTTATAGAAACACCCAATTAGATCACCATAAGTTTTCCTCATATGTTAGGATTCTGCACATGGGCATCTCTAGTAAAACCTCAAGGTGCTGCAGTATGGAAACATAGTTTTGGGAGGAAGTTATACACATATAAGTACATTTTTGGGAGGAACTTTAACACAAAAAGTAGAACTGTACCAATGTAAGCTTAAGATGGCGTTTTCTGTAACAAAGAGATTCAGAAAATGTTTGAAATATGATTGATAGGCGGGGGGCTTATTGTACAAAAATATTGGTATCAATGAGATTTTCAAACATCTTAACCCTGGCCATGCTGATCCCAAAATATTCTGGTTGATATAGATTGCAGGATAGAACAAGATCTTATTCAAGGCCTATACTGCCTGTTTCTTTAGATTTTGCTTGGTAAGGGTTAACAGTGTGATTCAAAGGGGCTATTTTAGCTATAGAGAATTTGTGAATATAGCCCTTTGTAACATTTCTGTGATATATATTATTGTACATGAACATACGTGTAATTAAGCCTTTGATTTCTATTTCAGTCTTCTAGTCAATCCACTACTCACAGCCCCCCTGATAAAGGTATGTGCTTTCTGAAATTTTGTTTTCATTACATCTTTAACAGTTTTGCCGGCATAACCACAGAAATATCTAAAGTTCATCCGCTATTGACTAAAGAATATATCGTAGGTTGTCAATTTTGGAAAGCTGAACATGAGAAGTAAACATTTTCTGTAATTTGTTAGCATTTAAAGCTATAATAGATTCACAATTAAACACAATTAAACAAGAATGATTACAATTGTTTTGATAAACCAATTCAGCTGTAATCATTCTTGTTTAATTGAAAATCTATTATACAGGATACATCAATTACATGGAAAGAGTACCAGAATTGTACCAACACCATGCAATTATTCTATTTTATAGTCACCTGTATTATTTTGGAAGGAATCGAGTGCATGACAATTGAGCTTACGGCCATTGATATAGGCTGGGCTGTCATCGAAACTGTTCACAAAATTCCAGAAAGTTCAGATTATGTCCTGATTGGCATAACCGTCTCTATTCTAACGGGGTTGACTCCCTTATTGTACTACTACTTTCATGTTAAAACTATTTGAGAGTGGACATTGAAAAGGGTCCCTCTTGGCATTTGAGACCAGCATTGATCTAGATCAGCCTTTGTATACACACAGTCCGGTCAAGATTCATGTTATAGCTTCTTTAGAACCTTTAGCAACCATACGATAGCAGTATTTATATCCTAACTAGTCTGTATATAGACACAATTTAATTTTGAAATATTTGTCTGAAATGCTACTAAAAGCCTTTTCCCCTCCAGATCCTGCCTCATTTATATTTAACAAACATCTCTTACTCTATTTTTCAGTCACTTGTATTATTTGGGAAGGAAATGAGTGCAAGAAAATTGAGCTGACGGCCATAGACATAGGCTGGGCAATCATCGAGACGGTTCACAAAATTCCAGAGAGTTCAGATTATGTCCTTATCGGCATAACCTTCTCTATTCTGATGGGATTGACTCCCTTACTGTACCACAGCTTTCATGCCAAAGACATAGCCAGCATTATGACATGGAATGGAGTTTACCAGGTCGTAGATATAATGGCTCAAAACTCATGGAGGTAGTTATAATCAAACATTATTAACTCTTTCTCAAACGACAGGATTTTAGGGTGATCCACTTCAAAAACTGCCACAAATAACAAAATGGAAGCTATTAAAGATAGGATTTGTGTAAAGTATGGCATAGAACATATTGAGACAAAAGGAGAAACTGATGATTATCAGCAGTTTCTTCTTTTGTCTCAATGTTTTCCAAAGCCATATCTAATAGGAACATCAAAACCAGGTCTTGTTTGGGAAAGGGTTTAACTCTTTGGTTTTCTACTGAAAAATACCAAAATAACTGAATTTGAAATTAGTGATGGGACAGACTCCCTTACTGTACCATAGCTTTCATGCCAAAGACATTGCTAGCATTATGACATGGAGTGGAGTTTATCAAGTTGTGGATATAATGACACAAAATTCATGGAGGTAATTGTAATCAAAATTAATTAAACTCTTTGGTTTTCTACTGAGAAATACCAAAATATCTGAATTTGAAATTAGTGATGGGGTTGACTCCCTTACTGTATGTACCATAGCTTTCATGCCAAAGACATAGCTAGCATTATGACATGGAGTGGAATTTACCAGGTCATAGATATAATGACACAAAATTCATAGAGGTAATTGTATTGAATTTTTCTCAGTGCCAAACGAAGAATATCTTGGCTTTTCTTGAAAAACTTTGTAACTACAGCTTGTTTTAAGCTGTAGTTACGTGGTTTTTGAAGAGAAGTGACAATATTGTACATGCACTTGTACCATAGCTTTCATGCCAAAGACATTTCCAGCATTTTGACATGGAGTGGAGTTTACCAGGTCATAGATATATTGACACAAAACTCATGGAGGTAATTATAATCAAACTTTATTAAACTCTTTAGTTTTCTACTGAGAAATACCAAAATATCTGAATTTGAAATTAGTGATAGGGTTGACTCCCTTACTGTATGTACCATAGCTTTCATGCCAAAGACATAGCCAGCATTATGACATGGAGTGGAGTGTATCAAGTCATAGATATAACGACACAAAATTCTTTGAGGTAATTATAATCAAACTTTATTAAACTCTTTAGTTTTCTACTGAGAAATACCAAAATATCTGAATTTGAAATTAGTGATGGGGTTGACTCCCTTACTGTATGTACCATAGCTTTCATGCCAAAGACATAGCTAGCATTATGACATGGAGTGGAGTTTACCAGGTCTTGGATATAATGACACAAAATTCATTGAGGTAATTGTATTGCATTTTTCTCGGTGACAAACGAAGAATGGCTTTTCTTCAAAAACCTCGTAAATACAGCTTGTTTTAAGCTGTAGGTACAAGGTTTGTGAAGAAAAGTGAAGATATTTTACATGCACTTGTACCACAGCTTTCATGCCAAAGACATTGCTAGCATTATGACATGGAGTGGAGTTTATCAAGTTGTGGATATCATGACACAAAATTCATGGAGGTAGCCATAATGAAATTTTATTGATCTCTTTGTTTTTCTACTGAGAAATACCAAAATATCTGAATTTTAAATTAGTGATGGGTTTGACTCCCTTACTTTACCACAGCTTTCATGCCAAAGACATAGCTAGCATTGTGGCATGGAGTGGAATTTATCAAGTTGTAGATATAATGGCTCAAAACTCATGGAGGTGATTATAATCAAACTTTATCAAACTCTTTTCTTTTCTAATGAGAAATACCAAATATCTGAATTTGAAATTAATGATAGGGTTGACTCCCTTACTATACCACAGCTTTCATGCCAAAGACATAGCCAGCATTATGACATGGAGTGGAGTGTATCAAGTTGTGGATATTATGACACAAAATTCATGGAGGTAATTGTATTGCATTTTTCTCAGTGACAAACGAATAATAGCTTTTCTTCAAAAACCTTGTAACTACAGCTTGTTTTAAGCTGTAGTTACGTGGTTTTTGAAGAGAAGTGACAACATTGTACTTGCTCTTGTACCACAGCTTTCATGCCAAAGACATTACTAGCATTATGACATGGAGTGGAGTTTACCAGGCCTTAGATATAATTACACAAAATTCATGGAGGTAATTGTATATCATTTTTCTCGGTGACAGAAGAAGAATATCATGACTTTTCTTCAAAAACCTTGTAACTACAGCTTGTTTTAAGCTGTAGTTATGAGGTTTTTGAAGAAATGTGACGATATTGTACATGCACTTGTACCATAGCTATCATGCCAAAGACTTTGCTAGCATTATGACATGGAGTGGAGTTTATTAAGTCATGAATATTATGATGCAAAAATCACTTGGATGTAGTTTTTATTTGTTTTTCTCCTTGAGTTTCATAAAAGAAAATGGAATATTGTATTGATGCATTTTGAAATAAACTGTTTCAGGTAAACCCATTCTCACACAATGACACCTTTTGATATCCCTGAAGAAGAATGCCTGGAAAACATTGTGGAAAATGAAGAAATTGTTTATGACATTTAATTTATTCATTATCCTCATTGTTTTCTTACCAAAAAATGCAAATATTTTTTAAATGTTATCAACTTGATATAGGTCGTCTGCAACACCTTT
The DNA here is from genome assembly GCA_963680895.1 of Fragum sueziense. NCBI lineage: Eukaryota > Metazoa > Mollusca > Bivalvia > Cardiida > Cardiidae > Fragum > Fragum sueziense. The sequence continues at coordinate 24,296,715 of OY804608.1, forward strand.
CAAATCACAATGGGGAACAGTCTTTAGTTTTGCTGTCTAGTAAAGGGTTAAACCTTTTTGTAGTTAGCTTTGGATTAAATTGAAGAAAACTAATTAAATGCTTATTACAAACCCAGTTTTAAGAAATGTTGTGGCTGAATCATTTATGTTTCACTCCATCTTGTGTATGTTTCAGTGAGAATTTGATCCACTTGAATGGTGTTATCCAGAGGTTGTGCCTTAGTGCTATTTTCTTCTTCATGTTGTCTGTAGCCGATAAAACATTTAAACAGGTAAAATACAAAGAAGATATACTTATGCCTCCAACATCTATAAAAGGATGGCATAGATCTATTAGTTTTGTCTGTTTCCCCATTTTTCCATAAATATACTAAGCTTAGATAGCTTAGTTAGTAAAGTGGGAGTTTATGAACCCAGAATTAACCGGTATCCTATCTGACATTTGATGAAAGTCATTTGTCTCTCACCAATGGATGTGAATTATCTAAGTGAGAGCAGCTGGAGGCTCGGTTAGGGTGTTGTGATAGTAATGGTGAGAGAAAAGACACGAATCCATGATGATGTTCTGATATATGAGCTTGGACTACAAACATTTGAAAACAGCATGGATGTAGATACTAATTTCCCCAAAAGAATTCTATATATATCAAAGGATTAGCACAAAGTAAAGATGAGAGGAAATCTAAATACATGATTTTGAAATAGTTTTGCATTGATTATTATGATTTCACTGACACCTGAGGCACATTCTTTAGAGCGAGATTTTTTAAGATTTCTTAGGATGTTTTAGATAAAACGTTTTTAAGACCTAGATTATGACCAAGGTGTTCCAAATACTCCATACTTCATACAAATGATGTCATGATGACTTCATTTGTATGGAGTATGGAGCATTTCCATGGTACCATGGAGCATTCAGAACAACTCGGTCAATTCTCTCATATATTGATTCTACAGAGTAAACCGAGGGTTTAGCATGAAATATAAAGTAATGGCGCCTCCCATTGAGCCGCATAAAATCTTGCTCTAAAGAACGCTTTATCTTAACGTATATAACCCATCATTAGCACTAAAGAGGCAGAGGCAAAATTTGAAAAGTGCTAGTAATTCCTAATCTGTGTAACATTTCCATTCCAAATATAGATATAAGCATTTTGAACAGTTTAGAATTTTTAATTAATGCATACTTATAGAAATATTTGACAAAAATGTTCAAAATTACCTCCCTTGAATATGTATATATAGAGTAAAACAATGTTTGTAAATTATTTTCTTCCTGAAGCATAATCTTGAAATCCGGCACGATGAATCAACTTATGTGAAGTGTATTTGCAAGTGTGTGTATTTGATGCATTTTGTATGGCTAGAAAGTGGTGTTTTTAATGATGGGTCATATACCTTAAAACATCTTGAGAAATATCGAGATACCTTAAGAAATCTCGCACTAAAGAATGCAGCTCTGGTTACACTGACACTTGATTGAAATTTTGTTTTCTTCACTACAGAGACTGCTATATGCCAAGCATTTTTGTTACCTGACCTCTTCCCGGAGGGCTAGAAAGTTTGATATGCCACATTTTAGACTTAACAAAGTGAGAAATATCAGATCTTGGCTTTCCTTACGCTCATATTTAAAGGTAAGCTTTGCTAAAAGTATTTGTGACATGTGACATAAAAAAGGGCCATCTGAGAATTTTAAAAGACCAATTTGTGAAAAAATTATGAGACCGAGCACAGGTCAACAAGATATAGGCCTTCAGAAATGAACATATGATGGATTTAAGGTAAAAAAAAGTGTTGAAAGACACAGAAAATCATCAGATGGCTTGTTCGGATATAATTTTTAGCTCCACTGGCCTTCAGGCCAGCGGGCTATTGTCATGGCGCTGTGTCTGTCGTGCGTGCGTCCGTGCGTGCGTGCGTCCGTCCGTCCGGTCGTCAACTTTTTCTTTAAAAATCTTCTCCTCAGAAACTACTGGATGGATTTCAATCAAACTTCACAGGAATGATCCTTATATGGTCCTCTTTCAGATTCCTTCAATTAATTCTGATTGAACCAGAAAGTCTTGAGTTATCTGCCCTTGAATTAAAAAATGGCTGGTTTGACTTTGTTTTCACTCTAGCACTTACAAATATTGGCCAATCAAGACAAAACTTGGACAGAGTGTTGGTGACAATAAGATCTTGCCTTAGTGCAATTTTCAGCTTGATCTGAATTTCATATGAGGAGTTATGTGCCCTTGAAATTAACAAAATTGTCATTTTGGGCTTAATTTTGACTTTGTTTTCACTCTAGCAACTACAAATATTTATCAATCAAGACAAAACTTGCACAAAATGTTGTTGATCATAAGATCTTGTCTTAGTGTAACTTTCAGCTTCATCGGTACATTACATCATGAGTTATGTGCTCTTGAATTTGAAAAAAAAAATGCTATTTTCGACTTAGTTGTCACATTTACAACCAGAAATATCAGCAAATCTAGACAAAACTTGGACAGAATCATATTGACTATGAAATCTTGCATATGTGTAATTTTTAGCCTGATCAGAATACAATATCCTGAGTTATGTGCCACTGAACTTGACTAAATATCAAATTTCGACTCTGTTTGCATTTTGTTTTCACTTTTGCATTCGCAAATATGGACCAATCATGACAAAATTTGGTCAGAATGTTGGAGACCCTAAGATCTTGCCTGAGTGTTATTTTCAGCTTAATCAGAATTTCACATCCTGAATATGTGCTCATTTAAATGGGATAAAATTAACAAGCTATTGAGTTAAGTGTAAAATAGATGGAAGGGTTACTGGTTGAAGGGTTTATCCCTTAGTTGTTAGGTAAAGGTGTACATGAACTTTAAAGCAGCAGTGTGCCTGCAAATGGTGTTAACCCATTACCAGAGGGCAAAATTTTAGGCAGGTCTAAATTCACAGAGCTTGCAGACAATAATTTCAGGATGGAATTTTTGGGTCTTTAATGTAGAAAACATTATAAAATAAAAAAAATTGCTTGTCACAAGCATTTTCTTCATTTTCTACATTGGTTTAAGACTCAAAGCCTTTATCTTATTAGTTAACCCTTTCCCAAACAGCAAAATGTTGGGTTCAACAATTTGAAATCCACTGCAAACAACAAAATGGATGTTGTGAAGGGTATGATTTGTGTATAAAATAGTTCAGAAAACATTGAGGCAAAAGGAGAAAGTGCTGGTTATCAGCACTTTCTTCTTTTGCTTCAATGTTTTCCCAAGCATGGTCTACTAAGGACGTCAAAACCAGGTCTTGTTTGGGAAAGGGTTAATCAAGAAGGTAGATGTTCATTGCTAGTATCTTCCGAAGCTGGAATTTTCTCCCCTCTCTCAAATGTCATCTAGTTTGGTCTTTTGGGGTAGAAAACATTTTGGAAAATGAGTAAATTGATTGTCACAAGCTATTTCTACATTTTCCACAATGTTTTCAAAGCCTTTATCTCGAGGGGCGTCAAAAAGTGTCTGTGTGGGAATGGGTTAAAATAGCTATACATGTAGTTGAAAAAAAAAATGTTTGTAAATATCTTTATGAGATTAAAGTTTTGATTGTACATTGAGCAATTTTATGGACTATGTAGCTGTTTATATTGCCAGTATTATCCTAAGCTAGAATTTCCTCCCCTTTCCTTTACTTTCTTCTCGCTCTTAGAACCACAAGTATTGAACAATCTAATCAAAACTTCGATTAAGCATGAAAAGAATCTCAGGCCTGTGGAGCGACTCAAGACCTTCAGGTCTTCTAGTTAATCAGTAGTTCAGAATTGTTTGAATTTGTGAATAAACAATGTCTTAGCCTTAGAGTCAATCAATTGTAAGTACATATTATAAGCGAAAAGCCATGATTTCCTAATGAATTTTGTTGACTTTATTTCAGAAACGAGGTCCCCAGCGATCTGTAGATGTGATTGTGTCTTCATCATTCCTTATTACTCTCATCATGTTAATCTTAATCCTTTTTCAAACGGGGAAAATTTAGACTGATGTAATTAGGAAGCTGCTGAAAACGACAATAGAGGTGCCAATAAAGAATAAATTGCTGTACCTTCTAGGACAGAAAATATTGAGGCAAAAGGAGAAAATGCTGATAATCAGCATTTTCTTCTTTTGCCTCAATGTTTTCCTAAGACATTTTTATCAGTTTTTTCGGGTAGTCTTATTCAAAAACTGCTGCAGATGACAAATGAATGCTAATCCAAGTTGGATTTACGTACAATATAGCTAAGAAAATATTGAGGCAAATGGAGAAAATGCTGATTATCAGCATTTTCTTCTTTTGCCTCAATGTTTTCTTTAGACTATTTTTAAAAGGGACGTCAGAACCAGGTTTGGGAAAATGTGAATTTGCCTACTGGAAAGTACTTGTGATGTAGAAATTGTAAAATAATGACACATTGACAAAATGTTACGAATTTTGTTGATTTTATTTCAGAAACGAGGTCCCCAGCGGTCTGTAGATGTGATCGTGTCTTCATCATTCCTTATTACTCTCATCATGCTAATCTTAATTTGCTTACAGGTAAGTACACATGATTCATGTAGAAATGACTCTTTGACTAAATATTGCATCTTTAAATGAAAACATCTGTTGACCAGTCTTGTTAACCCTTTTCCAAACAGCAAAAATTTGGAAGCTGATGCAGACGACAAAATATATGAAGATGAAGAAAGAATTTGTGTAAGATACAATGTAGAAAATATTGAGGCAGAAGGAGAAAATGCTAGTAATCAGCATTTTCTTCTTTTGCCTCAATGTTTTCCTAAGCCCTTTCTATAGGGGACGTCAACATCCAGCCTTGTCTGTGAAAAGGTTTATTAGCTCACCTGAGCATGAAGTGCTCAAGGTGAGCTATTGTGATCGCCTTTTGTCCGTCGTCCGTCCGTCTGTCCGTCCTTCTGTCAACAATTTGGTGTTTACACTCTAGCATCTACAAATATAAGCCAATCTTAACCAAACTTGGTCAAAACATGTATGACCATGAGCTCTCGGATGAGTTTGAATTTGGGTCAGATCAGACCGGAAAGTCCGGAGTTATCTGCCCTTGAATGTAAAAAATAGCTACTTTTGACATTGTTTACACTCTAGCATCTACAAATATTGACCAATCAATACAAAAGTTGGACACAATGTTGGTGACTATAAGATCTCGGATGAGTTCGATTTTGGGTCAGATCGGACCAGAAAGTCAGGAGTTATCTGCCCTCAAACTTGACAAAATTGTCGTTTTTGACCGTTTTCGACTTTGTTTACACTATAGCTTCTACAAATATTGACCAATCAAGACAAAACTTTAACACAATATTAGTGACCGTAAGATCTTGGATGAGATAGATTTTGGGTGAGATCGGACCAGAAAGTCGGGAGTTATCTGCCCTTGAATGTAAAAAATAGCTACTTTTGACATTGTTTACACTCCAGCATCTACAAATATTGACCAATCAATACAAAAGTTGGACACAATGTTGGTGACCATAAAATCTGGGATGAGTTTGAATTTTGGTTTGATCGGAATAGAAAGTCCTGAGTTAACTGTCCTTGAATTTGACAACATTGTCGTTTTTGACCGTTTTCGACTTTGTTTACACTATAGCATCTGCGATTATTGACCAATCAAGACAAAACTTTAACACAATATTAGTGACCATAAGATCTTGCATGAGTTCGATTTTGGGTGAGATCGGACAAGAAAGTCAGGAGTTATCTGCCATTGAAAGAAAAAAAGCTACTTTTGACATTGTTTACACTCTAGCATAGATCTACAAATATTGACCAATATATACAAAAAATGGACACAATGTTGGTGACCTTGTATAAGATTTTGGATGAGTTTTTGTTTTGGTTTGGTCGGACCAGAATGTCCTGAGTTATCTGCCCTTGAATTTGACAAAATTGCTGTTTTCGACTTTGTTTTTACTCTAACAACCACAAAATTAATGGTGACCAATCAAGACAAAACTTTGATCTTGGAAAAAATGGTTAATCACCATAAGATCATGGATGAGTTTGAACTTCAGCACAATTAGACTAGCAGTTGCTGAGTTATCTGCCCTTGAAATGGAAAAAAATCTCGTTTTTGACTTTGTTTTCACTCTTTACAACCAGATATATTGACCTATAAAGAGGAAACGGGGACATAATGTTGATGACCATAAGTTTGTTTTCAGTCTTAATGTCACAAATATTAATTGATTCAAACATAACTGTGGCTCATATCATCTTGGTTCAGGTGAGCGATATAGGACCATCATGGTCCTCTTGTATTTTATTAGCATACAAATATATCTCAGACAATATCTGACAACTAAAAAAAATTTTCTGTGCGATGGAATTAGATTTTCCACTGCCTGTTAAAATATTCTTCGATTAATTAAATGGATTTTATGACTCTATGGTTATGAATCTACTTGAAAACATTATGTATAATCTCTGATTCTTATATCTTACTTTATTATTAAGAACCAGCAGTTTGATAAGAATGAATGAAACGACTAATAAAGGAAAGCTTGCAGATAAAGATAGTAATTGCCCTACAAGCATAGTTTGGAGAAGGGGGTCGGGTTGGGGGTGGGGGAATCGCCCTGTCTTTCTTGTCCAAATAATTTGTAAGTACAGCTCATGCCAAACAGCATTTTGTAGGTGATGTAGACATCAAATTATCCTTGTTTTTTCAAAACTCTTAATCAAGCTGGAGTTAAGAGGTTTTGCAATTATAATAGATTCACTATTAAACGAGAATGTTTACAGTCGAATTGCTTTATCAAAACAACTGTAATCATTCTCGTTTAATAGCGAATCTATTATACACTGAAAATTTGATGTCTATTCTTTTGTTAGATCACATTTAAAAACGTTGTGGCTACAGCTACTGTAGTTGAGGTGATTTGTAATGTAATTAATGATTTGTTACGTTCATTATATGAATGGTTACATGTATTATTTTCCAGTTATTACGAGACACAGAAATTTACCTGAACTATCTGTGTAACTGGGAGCTACTCGTTTGGTGTATGGCGCTCGGTGTTTACTTGTTACGCTTCATGAACCTGGGTCTGCGTATCAACAAGAAGTACCGAAACCTCTCCGTTCTGATAACGGAACAAATTAACCTGTATTTACAAATGGAGCAGAAACCCCACAAGAAAGAAGAGCTAATGGTGGCCAATAATGTACTGAAACTTGCCGAGAGTTTGTTGAAAGTAAGTAATTGTATTTAACCCTTTCCCAAACAAGACCTAGTTTTGACGTCCCTAATAGAAAAGGCTTGGGAAAACATTGAAACAAAAGAAGAAACTGCTGATAACCAGCAGTTTCTCCTTTTGTCTCAATATTTTCTATGTCATATTTTACACAAATGCTGTCTTAAATAACATACATTTTGTCATTTGTGGCAGTTTTTTAATTGGATCACCCTAAAATTTTGTTGTGTGGGAAAGGGTTTTGAAACGATCAATGTTCTTCCATGGTTTATTGGTCATTTAACCATAGTTCTGCAGCACAACAAATTAACCTGTATTTACAAATGGAGCAGAAACCCCACAAGAAAGAGGAACTTATGGTGGCCAATAATGTACTGAAACTTGCCGAAAGTTTGTTGAAAGTAAGTAATTGTATTTAACCCTTTCCCAAACAAGACCTGGTTTTGACGTCCCTAATAGAAAAGGCTTGGGAAAACATTGAAACAAAAGAAGAAACTGCTGATAACCAGCAGTTTCTCCTTTTGTCTCAATATTTTCTATGTCATATTTTACACAAATTCTGTCTTAAATAACATACATTTTGTCATTTGTGGCAGTTTTTTAATTGGATCACCCTAAAATTTTGTTGTGTGGGAAAGGGTTTAGAAATGATCAATGTTCTACCATGGTTTATTGGTCATTTAACCATAGTTATACAGCACAACAAATTAACCTGTATTTACAAATGGAGCAGAAACCACACAAGAAAGAGGAACTGATGGTGGCCAATAATGTACTGAAACTTGCCGAAAGTTTGTTGAAGGTAAGTTATTGTGTTTAAGAAATGATCAATGTTCTACCATGGTTTATTTGTCGTTTTACCATGGTTCAGAGTTAAGTTGCACAATAATTAATGGAAAGAACTGAGAATACCGGATGTGGGTCATTTGAGTAATGTATGCCTTACTGCATTTATAGTTGCAGAAATTTAAAGAAGAAAAACAACTTTTGTTTTCCTTGAGCAATTGGCTTAATATCCCTTTCCAAAGCAACAAAATTTTAGGTTGGTTGAATTTGAATACTGATGCAGATGAAAAAAATGGTTGATTTTGTGTACATAGAAATGCAATTTTATAGTCTGGTAAAGTGTTAATTCCAATTTGTTCTGTGTTCTTCAGGAGCTGGAGAGCCCATTCAAGATTTCTGGAATCTCTGCCAACCCCCTTGTCCTAAACATCACAAGAGTTGTAGTGCTATCAGCATTTTCTGCTGTCTTGACGGAACTACTTGGATTCAAACTGAAGTTGTATAAAATCAAGTTACGACCTTAGTAGTCTACCAAGCTGTTATCAGACTACAAAATTTTAAGCTGGTCAAAATTGAATTGAAAAGAGAAAACAGAATTTGCAGAAAAGAAAATTAATGCTAAATTGTGTTGAAATCTTAACACTAAAGCATAGAAAACCTTGAAGGAAAATGAGAAAATGCTGATAATCAGCATTTTCTCCTTTTCCTGCAAGATTTTCTGAACCCATAACTATCTGTTTGGGTAGTCAAAAGGTTTCATTTATTATGAATCTCTGCCAACCCCCTTGTCCAAAACATCACTAGAGTTGTCGTGCTATCAGCATTTTTAGCTCGACTTTTCGAAGAAAATGAGAGCTTAAACTGTCACCCAGGCGTTGGCGTTGGCGTCGGCATTGCAACAAAGGTTAAAGTTTTTTCAAACATCAATAACTTCCATACTATCAAAGGGATTCAACCCAAACTTTGATTACGTATTCACCATCACACTCTCTACCTTACTACCAGGGCCCATGACCCTGGCTCCACTATATTTGGAGTTATGCCCCCGTTATACTAAGCAACTTAGAAAGTTGAGTGCGCTGTCTTCGGACAGCTCTTGTCTGCTGTCTTGACAGAACTACTTGGCTTCAAACTGAAGTTGTATAAAATCAAGTTATGACCTTAGTACAAAGCTGGTACCGGACTACAAAATTATAAGATGGTCCAAATTGAAATAGTTGTAGACAACAAAATTAATGCTAACTTGTGTAGAAGTATGTGTCAGTGCTATATCATAGAAAACTCTGAAGGAAAATGAGAAAATGCTGATCATCAGCATTTTCCCCTTTTCCTGCAAGTTTTTCTAAATCTAGATATATAGTGATAGTTATCTAAAGGTGTCATTGATAGGGAATCTCTGCCAACCTCTTGTCCTGAACATCATTATAGATGTAGATGAAAAAAGGCAGCAAATCTATTTGTTGTAGGATAGAAAACATTGAGAAATAAAGGAAGAAATATTGTATATCAGATGCTACATTTATTTGTATTTATTTGTGTATTTCTCATGACTGTTCATAGTTATCATGATGACATTATTTTATGTCCATGCCTCACAAGATCAGGGACATGTTGTTTTACCATTGTCTGTTTGTCTGTCTAACTAACCCTTTCCCAAACATTGATGCCCTTCAAGATAATGGCTTTGGAAAGCATTGTGGAAAATGAAGAAATTGCTTGTGATGAGCAATTTCTTCATTTCCCACAATGTTTTCTTCCAAGAAAGACCAAAATATGATAAATTTTGTTCAATGGAACTTGTCGTCTGCAACACCTATGAGTTTGGACTAGGCTAAAACTTTGCCGTCTAGTAATGGGTTAACCCTTTCCCTAATAGCAAAATTGTATGGTTCAGTTCAAAGGTTTCTGCAGATGAAAAAATGAATATTAAAGAAAGATATGATTTGTATACAATATAGCACAGAAAATGTTGGGGCAAAAGGCGACATTTCTGGTTATCAGCGTTTTTATACCCCCGCAAACGAAGTTTGGAGGGGGTATACTGGAATCAACCTGTCGGTCGAGTGGTTGGATGGTTGGTTGGTTTGTTTGTTTGTTGGTCTGTCTCCAAAACTTTGTCCGGACAACTCCTCCTACACTTGTTGACCGGTTTAGTTCATACTTGGCACAAGTGTTCATTGTGACCTGTAGATGTGCAAGACACAAATTTCACGAAAATCGGACTGATACTTTTTGAGTTATGGCCCCTGATTTGACCAAAAAATGCTTGTCCGGATAACTCCTCCTACACTTGTGGACCGATTTAGTTCATACTTGGCACAAGTGTTCATTGTGACCTGTAGATGTGGAAGACGCAAATTTCACGGAAATCGGACTGATACTTTATGAGTAATGGCCCCTGATTTGACCCAAAAATGCTTGTCCGGCCAACTCCTCCTACAGTTACTGTCCGATTTGCTTCATACTTGGCACAAGTGTGCATTAGGACCTATAAATGTGCAAGACGCAAATTTCACAGAAATCGGACCGATACTTTCTGAGTTATGGCCCCTGATTTGACCAAAAAATGCTTGTCCGGATAACTCCTCCTACACTTGTGGACCGATTTCGTTCATACTTGGCACAAGTGTTCATTGTCACCTCTAGATGTGCAAGACACAAATTTCACGAAAATCGGACCAATACTTTTTGAGTTATGGCCCCTGATATGACCCGAAAATGCTTGTCCGGACAACTCCTCCTACAGTTACTGTCCGATTTGCTTCATACTTGGCACATGTGTGCATTAGGACCTGTAGATGTGCAAGACGCCCATGTCATGAAAATCAGACCATTACTTTTTGAGTTATGGCCCCTGATTTGAATAAAAAAACCTTGTCCTGATAACTCCTCCTACACTTACTGTCCGATTTGCTTCATACTTGGCATAGGTGTGCATTAGGACCTGTAGATGTGCATGACGCAAATTTCATGAAAATCTGACCATCACTTTCTCAGTTATGGCCCTTGATTTTACAAAAAAAAATTCTTCTCCGGACAACTCCTCCTTTAGTTACTGTCCGATTTGCTTCATACTTAGCACAGGTGTGCATTAACTTCTGTAGATGTGCAAGACGCACATTTCACGAAAATTAGACTGACACTTTCTGAGTTATGGCCCCTGATTTGACAAAAATGCTTGTCCGGACAATTCCTCCTACAGTTACTTAATGATTTGCTTCATACTTGGCACAGGTATGCATTAGGACCTGTATATATGCAAGATGCAAAATTCACGGAAATCAGACCAATACTTTCTGAGTTACGGCCCCTGATTGGACCAAATTTCAAGAAAATCGGATTGACAATTTCTGAGTATGGCTCCTGATTCAACAAAAATGCTTGTCCGAACAAAGGTGGTGGCGGGGGTATTTTTATCACCTTCAGTGATAGATTTCTAGTCTTCTTTTGTTTCAATGCTTTCCCGAATCTTTTCTATTGAGCATGTCAAAATAAGGTCTTGTTTTGAAAAGGGTTAACCTATTACTAGATGGATTTTTTTTACAATTCCAATTTGAAAGATGTTGTAGATGACAATTTCAAGTAACTGAAAATTTTACACAATATTTTCACAAGCATTTTACTTTGGGGGACGTCAAAATGTGTCACTGTGTGGGAATGGGTTATCTGCCTGTCAGTCTGATTTTCAGTTTCACTGTGGGGCAATGAGTGTTTCATTGACTCATTCCTTGTGTTGTTTTTTTTTGTTGTTTAAAAATGACTCAAAGATTTATTATTTGATAGCTTTACTTGTAAATTATTGTGAATTTTAGTTCACCTGAGCACATAGTGCTTAGGGCGAGCTTTTGTGATCGAGCAATGTCTGTGGTCCATCTGTCTGTCTGACAATTCATTCACAATTACAAATAAATATTCCCTCAAACTTTTTTTTACAAGAGCTCTGAAATTTGCTCTTTAGAATTTTCGCAAAACCCTCTACCAAATTACTTCAAATTACTATATTACAATTGATATTGAATTTCATGTAAAGACTAAGAATAAAATCTTTTACAATTTTCTCCCACACCGCTTGTCTCAGTGCTGTGAATTTAGTTGTGTAGGATGTACAGATGGATGGGTGATCAAACTGGTGACCCCTGTGTTACAAGTCCACGTTACCACTTACCAATGCACCAAATCCGCTCCTACACAGTCTTCTGCCAAATCATTTGACATAAAACTGATTGAATTAGATCTATTCAAGATTCTTTAAATGAAAATTGGCTGGAAGTTGCAAGATCTTAAATGATCATAAATCATATGCAATTTTCTCCTCTTAGGTGAGCGATACAGGGCCATCTTCGTCCTCTTGTAATTGTAATAGGCCAGTATAACTTGCCATGTTTGATTTGTAATTGTGCTGTTGATCATTGTATAGGTCTAGTATGTGTAGATGTTGAAATATTGCAGCAATGCTGTTGTTTTATGTTTTAAGAATTTTTTGGTTGATATCAAATGTAGCCCTCATAGTGACTTCTTTTGAGAAATCCGTTGTAGGTCTATATGTGTTAAGAAGATCTTCAAGGAAACGAGAATACTGATAACCTGCATTTTGACATTTTCCTTCAATGTTTTCATGGTGATTTACGACCATTAACCCATTACCAATTGGATTTTTTTTAGACATGTCCAAATTCAAAGATGTTGCAGACATCAATTTTAAGTGAATAAAATTTTACATTAAATTGTATTTTGGAGGTGGAAACTTTTGTTGGAAATGAAGAAATTGCTTGTCATAAGCAATTTCTGCATTTTCCACAATGTTTTCCACGATCATTAACTTGTAGGAAGTCAAAAAGAATCATCACGTGGGAATGGGTTAGTATGTATAAATTTTGTCGCCTGCAATCATTACTATAACATGGTTAACCCTTTCCCAAACGACAAATTTTAAGGGTGGTTCAATTTGAAAGCAGTTGCAGACCAGAAAAGGGATGTTGTTAAAGAATTTATGCAAAATATAGCACAGAAAATATTGAGACAAAAGGAGAAACTGCTGGTTATCAGCAGTTTCTTCTGTTGTCTCAATGTTTTCCCCAGTCAATTCTATTAAGGACGTCAAAACCATGTCTTGTTTGGAAACGGGTTAAATATTGTTTGAGAACAGGTTAGATACAATAGTTAAAACAATATTGCCAGGTGTGATATGCTAAATAATGAAAATGGAATATTAAAAAAAGTTATGGGTTTCTTGCGTTTTATGATTTCCATGGATATTCCATTATCCCCTTCTCAAATTGTATGTATATGTTTTGGAAATTATTGTTTGCTACAAATAGATATTTTTTTAAAAAATCATATGAATTTGCTTCAAAAACCTCATAACTGCAGCTTAAAACAAACTGCAGTTAAGAGGTTTTTGAAGGAAGGTGATGATATGTCATTATAGCCCCCCCCCCCCCCCCCCCCCCCCCCACAAATAAATTTTGAAGGGGTATATAGGAATCACCCTGTCCGTCCGTCTGTCTGTCCACATTTCTTGTGATCACAACTCTTCCTAAACCGCTTGTCGGATTCTGATGAACATTGACATGGACTATCTACATGACATGGAGATGTGCATGAAGCAATTTCTTAGCTCTGTGTTGTCAACTAAGCGAGATAATTGACTTTGTCCAAGGGAGATAGTTGTACTGTGAATTTATTTTCTCAAACAAGGTGCTGCGGGGGGATTAGTCCGCTCTGCGACAGTTCTAGTTTATACTGCACACAAAGAATTGCAGTGTTTATGAAATTTTAATGTTTAATGACAAAGAAATAGATATATGTTTTGTTGTCAGTTGAAATATTTTGTTCTCTTTGGTATTAAATCATGCTAAAGTTTAATGTTTGTATTTGTAATATATTCTTATCTCCCCTGCTTCCGAAACAGAAAAAGTTTAGACTGTTCTTAACCCATTCCCAAACAAGACCTGGTTTTGACGACCCTATTAGAAAAGGCTTGGGAAAACATTGAAACAAAAGAAGAAACTGCTGATAACCAGCAGTTTCTCCTTTTGTCTCAATATTTTCTGTGTCATATTTTACACAAATCCTGTCTTTAGTAACACCCATTTTGTCATTTTTAGCAGTTTTTGAAGTGCCTGAAATTCTGTCGTTTAGGAAAGGGTTAATTGACAAGGGTTGCAAATGACAAGATAATTGGTGACAAAAGTGGAACATGTTTGTTTGTATTGTAGCATAGAAAATATTGAGAGAAAATGAGAAATTGCTGATCATCAGCAATTTCTTGTTTTCTCTCAATTTTTCCATGAATTGTTTTATAGTCAACATCCAAATCAAGTATTGTTTGGAAAATGTCAATCTTAGCTTCTATGACCCTTGATTAACCCCCATTTAACCCTTTTCCAATCAATACCTGGTTTTGACGTCCCTTATCAAAATAGTTTGGGGAAATATTGAGACAAAAGAAGAAAATGTCGATAATCAGCATTTTCTCCTTTTGCCTCAATAGTTTCCTAGCTTTATTTCTCACTTGTGCAATCTTTATCAACATAGGTTCTGTCGTCTACAGCAGCACTTAATTTGGATAATCATAAATTTTGTCATATGAGAAAGTGTTATTGTGCGCGATAAGTGGTCAACAACACCTTTCATTGCTCTACATTGGATTTCAAATGTTTCCGAACCTTTTCACCTCACCTGATCAGTTAGTGCTAACGGGTGATCAATCTATTGAGATTGCTCAACATCCGTCTGCTTGCACGTTAAGTCTTAAGTTTAGAAATTTTGCATGTATTGAATTGTCTTATGAATGACCCTTAACCCTCTCTAAAACAAGACCTGGTTTTGGCGTCCTTGATAGAATAGGCTTGTGAAAACATTGAAACAAAAGAAGAAACTGCTGATAAACAGCAGTTTCTCCTTTTGTCTCAATATTTTCTGTGCCATATTTTACACCAATCGTATCTTTAATAACATCCAATTTGTTATTTGTGGCAGTTTTTGAAGTGGATAACCTTGAAATTTTGTCGTTTGGGAAAGGGTTAACAGAAGTAAAGTTGTAAGTGTAAATTCTGAATATCTGCAAGCAAATTTCAACACTTTAACCTGATGATCACTAAGTTTCAAATGGGCGTTATCACGTGTGTCTGTATCTGGTATTGACTGTGGATGTCGGGTAAAACCCGTACTTAATCGTACAGGACCTTACTAGACCGTAGGTCTTCTTGACACCGTACAAAAATCGTAAGCAGATCGTACTCAAATCTTGACAACCCGTGCTTAGCCGAACATATTTGTGCATCAACAACCCAATTTAACTCGTGCCAACTAATCTTCAAGTCTGAATCCTGATATGAGTTGTAGTTCGTGCCAAACAATCAAAGTAGGCGGACGGGATTTGTGTGAAAAAGTTGGAGAAGCATGTGACACCACAATTTGAAAAAAAATCGCCAGTTACTACATGTAATTAGGGCTTTATATCTCTACTCTAAAATGAATTCGGTCTGAAACAGAGAAGGCGGATAATCTCCATGATTAATCCGGTTATGGTACATCTTTTCATAAATCAGTTGATTAAAAAGTTATTGTCAAACGAAGTTTTTGTTGGTCGTCAATAACTTTTTTATCATCTTATTTTTAAGACCCTTTGCATTTGGCAAATCCCTGGCCTTTTCTGCCTTCTCTGATTTATTTTCTTTTACAAACATATATTTACCGGATTATTGGAAAATATCGAAACTGTTATGTCACGTGATTTTCCGAAATGAAAAATGTCCCTTGTGGGACAAGTCGTAGATCTAACCATTTACTAAACTAGACTTGGTTGACCTTGTCTATCATAATATCTTCGGGAAAACATTGAGGCAAAAGAAGAAAATGCTGATATAAACCAGCATGTTATTCGTTCGTTGAAATATTTTCTATCTTACATTGTACACAGATCGCCAGCAACATCTGTTTAAATCAAAGCAACCTAATTTTTAGCTCACCTGAGCAACATGCTCAAGGTGAGCTTTTGTGATCACCCTGTGTCCGGCGTGCGTCGTGCGTTGGAAGTCGTCAACAATTTCTTTAAACATCTTCTCCTCCTTAACCACTGGGCCAATCCTAACCAAACTTGGCAGGCATGTTCCCTGGGTGACCCTTTTCAAAACTTGTTTTCAATTTTTTGATTCGTCAAAACATGTGGGCGTGGCAGGGCGGGGCTTATCAGACTTAAAGAAATTGTTAAAAATTCTTCAAAAATCTTCTCCTCCTTAACCATTGAGTCAATTTTTACCAAAGTTGACACAAATTTTCCTTAGATGACCCTTTTTAAAACTTGTTTTCAAATTTTTGATTCGTCAAAAAATGTGGGCGTGGCAGGGCGGGGCCTATCAGACTTAGAGAAATTGTTAAATAATTCTTCAACTATCTTCTTCTCCTTAACCATTGAGTCAATTTTTACCAAAATTGGCAATAATGTTCCTTGGGTGAACCTTTTCAAAACTTGTTTCCAAATTTTTGGTTCTGCAAGAAATGTGGGCGTGGCGGGGTGGGACTTATCAGACTTAGAGAAATTGTTAAATAATTCTTGAAAAATCTTTTTCTCCTTATAGTCCATTCGAAATTTTCAGAACCTTGCAATGTCGAGTACAATGAAGATTTATTTTTTCTTTGCATTGTATAGGTGCTATAGAGCAGATCTAGCTTTGTTGCCAGAATGGCAACCTTGGGGAACTCCCACAATCCGCAAAAATCCAAGATGGCCGCCAAACGCAACTGGAAAAATCAACTTTTTCTCAAAGTGTCCGAAATTGACGCGAAATTGACGCGAAAAATGTGTAAATATGGGTTTTTCGGTACGCTGAATCCAAATCTGATGATAAATATCGCATTTGGATATCAGAAATATACTAAAATGGAGATGGCCGCCGGACGCCATCCTGAAAATTACAATTTTATGATATTTTAGATGACCTACAAAAGACATACATATGAATCCAAGTTCAATGCTATGAATATAAAAACTGAAAAATAACTAATAATTTGAACACTGGAAACAAACGACAATGCATTTGAAGAATTGTTGAACGGTTATAATTCAGAAAAAATCTAGTAAATAGGACGAGCCCATTTATAAGGCTCGATCTATATTAAGTAATCAGGTGTCAGTGGTTGTTCAAAAAATGCATGCTTGTTCGATTGTAACATTTCATAAAATCATCCAGTTTGCCATTCCTTTACTTTTCTTTATAAGTCAAAATTAAGAAGCTGTCACATGTATATAAGGTATTCAGGTACAGTTAAAATGAATCTAAATGATCTTTTTAACAAAACATTTATGCAATTGATGTTGGTACTTGAATGTAGGGAAACATTGGCACATATCTTCACAATTATCAATGTAATTATGGTACCTTATTAAAGCTGTTTAATAATTGTAAATTTTGACTTGCCTAATAATTATTCTTTATTGTTTCAATCTATTTGACCAAAAGCTCATGTAAACAGTACATCGTCAATTTCTACCTTGTACGGTAGTAACAGACTGACCAACCCTGTGTTTTTGCAGATTTTTGCTTTGACCCTCAAGCTACCAGGTGGGGTCTTTTATGACCCAGACATGCATATTGTTTTCCATTTTCAGAGTTGTTCTCCGATACACGTTTACTTTCTTGTCTTTGTCAATCTCCTGTTCGTCGATGATATGTCAACCTTTTTAAACATCGAAAGACGTATGCAGCATTTATTCATCTATTCTTATCTATACCCAAATATAAACGCATGGAAAAGTAAAGGAAATCGGAATTTATTCCTCATTTTATTGCAAATGCAATATAAAATCATTTGACGTTTAATACATTATTTAATAATGCTTTCACTATCATAAGTTATAATTTTCAACAATTTTAACATACTCTATTAAGTAAAACTTGATGGAATGGCGATTTTCTGTCAAATGTTACATGCGTTTTTTTCTAACTTTTTGTCGAGAAACCGGCCTCCGTGACGAAAAACTCTGATCGTTACCCGTACAGACCACCGGATTTTTCGCTAAATAAATATGTAAGGAGCTAATTAAAGAAGATCTCGTGTAATTACAATGTATCTTCAATATTGGCGACGTAACACGTGTTTTGCGAGGATATATACGATTTTCTGGATAAAACTTGGGACATTTGTCTTTAATAAGGAATAGACAACATCAAAATCGCTAAAATTTCCTGTGATAGAGAATAGATCATGAATGGCATCTTTTTAAAGGCGATTAGTACGTTAGTTGGATTATTTCGGGTTCAATTTTTCAGCCAAGAAATAAGGATGACATATGTCTACTTGTTCTTTCGATGACGATTGTCTGCTACAACGGCTTCTAAAATCATCGAATATGGCAAGCGTCGATCATTGCAATTGAAAATGTTTAGCAAAAGTTCTACAGTCATTGTTTGTACCAATTTTTTACATATAAGAACGAATATATTTCAAAATGGGATCTTGTGGCCATTTTAGAATTTATCAAAGAGATCTATATTACAACATCCACATAAAGACTACAAAGTGTAAGAAGTAAACACAGAGAATAGAATATGCATACATTTTATGATTTTGAATGTATTTGTATCAGTATTTCAAGATTGATTCATTGGGGTTTTACGCCGTTTTCAACTACTAAGGTCATATCGCGGCGGCTGGAGCACCTAACCATGGATTCCTGACGTTTCTTATACCAGTAGTACCACAACACCCTTACCGAGCCTCCAGCTGCTCCCCCACATAGGTTCACAATATCAAACCATTGATTACTGACATTTTGTCAGTAAGGGTATTTGCCGCGGCCGGGTATCGAACCCGGGACCTCTCGAATGAGAGGCAGATGCGCTACAAACTGCGCCATGGCCGCGGCCTCAGTATTTCAAGAAATGATAATTATTGATATAGCTTCTGGCGGCCATGTCTGAATTTTGTATACATCAGCTTAATCTAATGTGAAACGAAAACTTATTTTTAACTTGACTCACGAAGTAAGCCATAAAATGTCTTATGTGCACCATCTAAAAACAATATATTGTTATTTATATATCATAAAATTGTAATTTTCAGGGTGGCTTCCGGTGGCCATCTCAAATTTAGTACATTACTGATATCCAAATACAATATTTATCATCACATGCGGATTCAAAATACCAAAGAATCTCAAGTAACACATTGTTTGCGTCAATTTAGGACAATCTGACAAAAAACTATAATAAAACTGTAATTTTCAGGATGGCTACCGGCGGCCATCTCTATTTTGGCATATTTCTGATACCCAAATGCGATAATTATCATCAGATTTTGATTCAGCGTACCGAAGAACCCCTATTTACACATTTTTCGCGTCGATTTTGGACAATTTGAGAAAAAGTTGATATTTCCAGTTGCGTTTGGCGGCTATCTTAGATTTTAGCGGATTGTGGGAGTTCCCCAAGGTTGCCATTCTGGCAACAAAGCTAGATCTGCTCTATAGCACCTATACAATGCAAAGAAAAAATAAAACTTCATTGTACTCGACATTGCAAGGTTGTCATATAGGCCATATAGCAGCGTCGAATGGACTATTAATAGTCTATGAGGTAGATGAGGTTTAATTGCGGTAAAAGCACCATACAACTTTTAGACTGATTTTTGTAGCAAATTGTCTCAGGAGTTCGGAAATGCGCGTCTGACGCGCATCCGCCTAGATATAAGGGGAGAAAATTGAGGTTAAAGTTGTCTGCCCTTGGATTTTTAAGCCAAAAATGGAATCTTACTTGGCATTTCTTTTTAGGCATTGATTTATTACAAATGGTTTAAAATTGGTAAATATATGCAAATCATCTCCACACATATTTTAATGATGTTTAATGAATGTTTTTTTATCCATAAAAATCCAAGATGGCCACCAGAATGTCTATTTTTAGAACAAAAAGGTGTTTTTCTTTAAAATAAGATTTTTTTGGGCATGCATTTTCCCTGATTTGAAATTGTATGCATGTATTTAATAAATATAATCTAGGAAATTGTCTCAGGAGTTCGGAAGTGCGCGTCTGACGTGCATCCGCCTTGATATAAGGGGAGAAAATTGAGGTCAAAGTTGTCTGCCCTTGGATTTAACGCCAAAATGGAAATCTTACTAGGCATTTCTTTTCAATCATTAATTTATTACAAATGGTTTTAAATTGGGAAATATATGCACAATTCACCTCAATACACAATTTAATGGTGTTTAATGAATGTTTTTGATCCGCAAAAATCCAAGATGGCCGCCAGAATGTCTATTTTTAGTAACAAAAGGGTCTTTTTTAAAATAAGCTTTTTTCTGGGATGCATGTATGTTGATATGAATTTTAATGCACGTATTTAATAAATATTAACCAATTGGAACTTAGAAAATTCGGAGAAATAAGTTTTGGATAATATTTGAAACGGATTTTAAAGCTGAAATTGCATTTTATTAGCCTGAGAATTTTACGAAAAACATTTCGATGCATTACTTTTAAGGCATTGAATTATATAATTACTACTCGCATTTTATTGCGAAAATATGCACAATTCATCGCCATTCATATTTCAATGATGTTTAATGAAAGTTTTTGATCCAGAAAAAATCCAAGATGGCCGCCATAATATCTATTTTTAGTAACAAAAAGGTCTTGAGACGCATATATATTTGAATGCTAAAATATGGATTTTTATGAATGTATTTGATAAATATTGACTTTTGTAACATAGAAAAGAAAGGAAAATAAGTTTTGTATAGTAGGAAAATAAGTTTCGGATAGTGTTCTAAACAAAGTTTTAAGCTGAAATTGCATTTACATAATCCTTAGGAGTTTGCCAAAAGTTTTTTCGAGTCATAAATTAAACACATTTACAAACAGAGTTATTCTTTTCAATATACACCTGTATTTTACATTGTATATGCATTTCACATACTCACTAGCTTAATGGGAATACTTATAACCATTAAGAATTATGTAAAGCCAAAATGAATGCCAAGATGGCCTCCATTTTATGAATTCTGTTGTATAAATGGGCTTACTCACGGGAAGTTTTCCTAATCATTCAAAATCGCATTTTGTTGATGCAGGTCTTTATGTTTCATATCTGGCTGAATCACAATTAGAAACAACAAATTCGAGAAGCAATGAATCCGATAGAATTCTGTTTTTCGTCGTTGTAAATGCAAAACCTCGTATCTCGATTTTGGAAAACTTTAATGGGGAGGGAAAAAAGTACAATACCTTTTCCAAAACTGAAATGTTTTACTTGAAATTTGGACATATTGTTTACCAATAATGTGTCATTAATACTGATCAGTAAATATATCTCAAAACCTACAAGAATTGTCTTCACAGGACACACAAGTTTGTACTTTGAAAATCGCAAGAATCGACATACGAGGTTTTGCATCTACACCGACGATTTGTTACACAAAACTTTGGTGAATAACCTTTTCCAGGATGTGGCCCTTATAAAGTTTTAAAATGTACAATGTATCCTATAACCTTTATAACAATATTTCTTTCTGTTGCCCAGGTACACACGTTAACTGATATAATGCTGTAAACTTTGAAAGACATTAAAGGAGGTCAACATGTCAAGGAACAATACTTTATATCTTATCCAAAAATTATGACCTGTGGAAGTGAAATCCTTTGATGAAAATACCTGATTAAAAGCCTAAACATGTGTGTCACTTAGACAGTCCAAAGCTAGTTTCAGGCTGTCATCAGATTCCTTTTTTCCTCTAAATCCCCTAAATTTTGGGCACAAATCATTAATTTTTAAGTACCTCATATACTCCTTTGTGCAATTCTCCTATATTTTGAAAACATTTCCTACATTTTTTGGTAAAATTATTGTCGATGAATGATAAGATGCTATTTGTTTCTTTAATTTTCAGGTAAGAGAATTTCTGTCTTCCATTATAGCATTAACATACTGTATAAATAACGTTCCGGATGGTGTTTTCGTCTGTTCATCATCACAGATTTGGTTACCTACAGGGTTATTGAAAAGGACACAAACCTTTAAGGTGTCAATACAGATGATGAGAATCATGATATGCTACATATAGTAGCCTACTTTCTGGATTGTGAGGCTGTGGATCTGAAGTGATTACTTTATAAGCTCACAATAGCAAAAAGTGCTGAGGGTGAGGAATCATGATCACTCGCCATCCGTAGTCCGCCTGTCTGTTCACAAGTAAAATAAATACTCTCCTCCCATACCATAAGGCCTAGAGTTTTGAAATTGTGTATGTAGAATCTCATTGTATGAAGGCCCTCTACGAAAATATTTCAAGTGATCGTGGTACAATGAAACTTAACCATATGTTGTGGGGCCTGTATCAAACTTCATATATACAAAGAAGGAAATTCTGTACAATCTACTACACGTAAATCGTTTGACCTAGGGCTTTGAAATTTGCTCTATGGAATTGTCTTAAAGCACCCCATAAAGAACTTAAAATCATTATGTTGTAATGAAGATTCGCACTGTGTTGTTAGTATTAGATTACATAATGAGACAAAAAATCTGGGCTTATTTTTACCCCTGAATTGTCTAAAAGCCCTCTGCCAAAATGCTTTTAATTATTGCGCTACAGTTAGATTGGGTCCTATGTTGTGAAATATCATATTCTATGTAGAGACGGGGGAGCAAATCCTTGACAATCTTCTACTCCCTATGTTTGACATACAGCTTTGAAATTTGGTTCGTATAATTGTCTTATGGTCTTTTATCAAAATACTTAAAAGTTTTGTGCTGCAATGAAAACTGGCCCTTTGTTATTGGATATTGTATTACATATGGAGGGAAAGAAGAAAATCTTGTACAATCTTCTGACAAATGTTTGCCTGAAATGAAAATTGGCTGGAAGTTGTTGGTCTGGGATGAGGCAGAAGGTATCTGATACATAAATCTCCTCTAAACCTCAGTGTTTTGCGATATATGGCCATCTCGACTTTCTTGTCTATATTAAACACAAATGCATTAACATACAACAGACTAGACTGGGTAAGAACTGTTGGTATAACACAAGGCTGTCAGTGGAATTATGGCCATGACTGTAATATTTCTTTGGCTTAATGTATTATATATATGTTTAATGAGAATTAAAGCCAAAATGGGCCTCTCAGAGCGCATTCAAATTGATTCTAATGTCAAAAGTTTCTTGGGGGGAGAACATTCACCCCCCTTTGTTCAGAGATATTGTCTTTCATGTGCTCTCCCCCACTTGTACATTTTGCGCTTGTTTGAATCAGCATTTTCAATGCTGCACCACTTTCAATAATAGCGTGAAAGCCTCTGTGAATGCTTGAGACAAAAAACTTTACTTAAACTCCTATATTTTAACTCAAAATTGGCTAAAAGCTCCTTGGAAAATATTCCTATTACAACTCTTTTTTTTTAAGAAGACTTGGTTGACAGCCTGTAGTTCCTCTAAGCATGTCTCAATTCTCAATTCCCAGACTTGTTTGATGATACAATGGGATATCACATCAGTTGTTACAGCAACTTCACTGCCATAAGGGGTTCTATAGGACAACCTTATATTGTAGATGAGTCGAAATCATACACAATTTGCTCTAATGAGCAAGGGAAAGCTGGTCCATGGAGTACATCTAGTATATTCCCTGAAACCTGTGTATTTTGTGGCTGTCCTGCGAAATCGAAAAGCCTGTTCAAAAAGGAATATCCGGGGAAATGTGAAACTGAAGATGCAGCAAATGTCATTATATATGAAATACCGTAGGTGTGAGAAAAGATGATAAAACTATTAGCAAAAATCAGTGGCATTGGCATGATAGCAAAAGAAGTCAAGTATCACCAAAGGTACAAAGAAACCTGCATCATGGCAAGGGTCTGGTTGAGGAAGCCTATCTAATGGACAAATCACCTTCAGCTGATGATAATGTTAATTTACTAAAGAATCTCATTCAGGAATCCGTAGTAGAGTGCGATGGAACTGAATTCTTGGCATTCCTGCACAAACTTAACATCAGCTTCTTGGTAGATGAAGCTCAGTAAATACAGGTTAGCAGTCTTGGAGAAAAAATCAGTAAGTGTTGCCCTGATTTACTGTTTGAGAGGTTTAGTGAAGGATTTAGAGAAAGACCTCAAGGACCTGCCTGAACCTGTAACAGTGGAAGCCCTTGCCAAATGCCAAGCAGAGCCCACAGGAAATTTAATTAGATTCTTCAATGTGCTTTACACATGGTCAAAGGGTACCCTTACAGTTTAAGATTGCTAGACCCTACAATTTTGTCATTTAGGAAAGGATTAAATAATAGGGATGCTTTAAGACTAAACCTCCTAAGTAGTAGGTGGTTTCAATAATTGAGGTGTGATCAAAATCAAAACTAGAAGGACTAGCTTTCTCTGGCACATAATAGCGCATTGTGTATGATTTCGACTCATCTATAGTGTTCCGTTGCCCTGTACAATCCCTTGGTGAAGTTGCTGTAGCAACTGATATTATATACCGTGGTATCATCAAACGAGTCTAGGAGAATAATCGAGGCATATTTTAAGGAACTACCTCTAGACAGTCTAACAGACGCACATGTTTGTGCTTTTAACCAAGTTTTTTCGTCAAAAATGCTTTCACTTCCCCAGGCCAGAAGTTTTGGCCAATGTATAAAATACAATTCCTTGACACGTTGGCCTCCTTTTTGTCTTTAAATTTTGCAGCATTACCGTATATCAGTTATTTTGTGTATCTGGGAATCAGAAAGATATAATAATTATTATTATAAATGTTATAGGATACAGAGTACGAAACTCGTACATCTAAAACTTTACAAGGGCCACATCCTGGAAAAGGTAATATATTAAGTTTCTGTGTAACAAAACAGAATTCGATCCAATTCATTGCTTTTCAAATTTGTAACATGCAATTCATGAGTGTGATTCCGCCAGATATGGAGCAATAACATGCAGACTTGAATCAACAAAAAAACATCTAGCATGATCAGGAAAACTTCCTATGAGCCCATTTCTACAAGAGAATTCATCATGTAATTCTAAATTAACCAAAATGGCGGCCATCTTGTAATCTATATTGGCTTTAGAAATTTTTTTGGTTACATTTGTCCGTATTAATTGATTATGCGTAATGCATATTCAATGTATAATACACATGCATATTAAAAAGAATAAATCTGTTTGAAAATGCGTTTAATCTACGGATCGAAAAGCTTTTCGCGAAATTATCAGGATTATGAAAATACAATTTGAGCTTAAAAATTAGTTTAGAATACTCTATTTCTATGTTCCAATAAGTTAATATTTATCAAATACATGTATATTCTTAAAGATTCGTATTAGAATAATATAAATTCGTCCAGAAAAAAATCTTATTTAAAAAAACACCTTTTTGATACTAAAAATAGACATTTTGGCCGCCATTTTGGATTTTTATGGATAAAAAACTTTCATTAAACATCACTAGAAAATGTATGGAGATGAGTTATGCATATATTTGCCAATTAAAACCATTTGGAATGAATCAATACCCTAACAGATATGCATCGAAACGCTTTTTCGCAAAATTCTCAGGATATGAAAATGCAATTTAAGCATAAAAATTCATTTCAAATACTATCCAAAACTTATTTTTCCTAATTTTCTAAGTTCCAATTGGTTTATATTTATTAAATATGTGCATAAAATTCATATCAACATACATGCATCCCAGAAAAAAAGCTTATTAAAAAAGACCCTTTTGTTCCTAAAAATAGACATTCTGGCGGCCATCTTGGATTTTTATGGATTAATAACTGTCATAAATCATCTTTAAATATGTATGGAGATGAAATGCGCATATATTTGCCATTTAAAAACCATTTGTAATGAATCAATGTCTTAAAAGTAATGCCTTGTAAGATTTCCATTTTGGCTTAAAATCCAAGGGCAGACAACTTTGACCTCAATTTTCTCCCCTTATTTCTAGGCGGATGCGCGTCAGACGCGTATTTCCGAACTCCTGAGACTATTTCCTAGATTATATTTATTAAATACATGCATAGAATTTCAAATCAGCGTATATGCATCCCCAAAAAAATCTTATTTCAAAGAAAAACACCTTTTTGTTACTAAAAATAGACATTCTGGCGGCCATCTTGGATTTTTATGGATGAAAAACATTCATTAAACATCATTAAAATATGTGTGGAGATGATATGTGCATATATTTACCAATTTTAAACCATTTGTAATGAATCAATGCCTTAAAAAACGCCTAGTAAGATTCCATTTTTGGCTTAAAAATCCAAGGGCAGACAACTTTAACCTCAATTTTCTCCCCTTATATCTAGGCGGATGCGCGTCAGACGCGCATTTCCGAACTCCTGAGACAATTTGCTACAAGAACCAGTCTAAAAGTTGTATGGTGCTTTTACCGCAATTAAACCTCATCTACCTCCTAGACTATAACCATTGAGTCAGTTTTTACCAAAATTGGCAGAAATGTTCCTTGGGTGACCCTTTTCAAAACTTGTTTTCAAATTTTTGATTCGGCAAAAAATGTGGGCGGGGCAGGGCGGGGCTTATCATACTTAGAGAAATTGTTAAATAATTCTTTAAAAATCAAATGTTGATCCAATTTGTACCAATCTTGGCTGGAATGTTTCTTGAGTGACTTTCTTCACTGCATGTTGATGAATTTTTTATTCGTCAAATAATGTGGGCGTGGCAGGGCGGGGCTTATCAGACTTAGAGAAATTGTTAAATATTTCTTCAAAAATCTTCTTCTCCTTAACCATTGAGTCAATTTTTAGCTCACCTGAGCACGAAGTGCTCAAGGTGAGCTATTGTGGTCGCTTTTTGTCCGTCGTCCGTCCGTCTGTCCATCCGTTCACAATTTCTTTAAACATCTCCTCCTATATCAATGGGCCAATTTTTACCAAACTTGGCAGGAATGTTCCTTGGGTGACCCTTCTCAAAACTTGTTCGCAAATTTTTGATTCGTCAAAAAATGTGGGCGTGGCAGGTCGGGGCTTATCAGACTAAGAGAAATCATATGAAAATTCTTTAAAAATCAACCATTGGGCCAATTTGAAAGAAACATGGCTGGAAAGTTTCTTGAGTGATTCGTTTCAAAATTGTATCTTGTAATTTTTATTTCCTTAAAAAGTATTTTGGTATGGCAGGGTAAGGAAAATTCCGTGCATTGAAAATTATACTGTACTGTGGGTTGTAATGGAGATACTTAGTTTTCTTCTAAACTGTTTGGCCTAGAACCTTGAAATTTTGTGTAAGACCTAATTTCTTGAATGGCTTCCAGAATACAAGAAGCTGAAGATAAGAGGAGATAATTGCTTTTCAAAAAGCAATATTTTGTTTCAATATTCATGAAACCCTATGTTGTTGGTGATCATTACAATTATCTGCTTGAAAAAAATAATACATTGTACATAGGGTTTTGATATAAGTAATAAATTTGGAAAGCTTTTACTATTTCTCTTATCTATTTCTGTTATCAATATCTCTGGCTGGCCCCATTTTTATCTTAAATGTAAACAAATGAGAAGGGATTATAAGCCTAGCTTATCAGATGGTTTGTCCTCATTTACTATATACTTTCAAATCACATACCAAATCTTGCTTATAATATCATAAATAATCAATTTTAACAGATCAGTATGCTTTGAAAATTAGCCATATGTTGTATATTGAAAAATAATGAAATAATTATTGAAAAAAAAACTCAACCATTATGCTAATTCATACCCAACTTTACAGGATCGATTGGAACAAAATTATTACTTAATTGTTTCCAAACAGAAAGTCCTTATAAGTTTCATGCCTTTGAATTTGACAAAATTGCCATTATCACTCTTGTCATCTTGATTCAGGTGAGCGATTTAGGACCATCATGGTCCTCTTTTTACCAAAATTGGCAAAAATGTTCCTTGGGTGACCCTTTTCAAAACTTGTTTTCAAATTTTTGATTCGGCAAAAAATGTGGGCGTGGCAGGGCGGGGCTTATCAGACTTAGAGAAAATTTTAAATAATTCTTTAAAAATCAAATGTTGATCCAATTTGTACCAATCTTGGCTGGAATGTTTCTTGAGTGACTGTCTCTACTGCGTGTTGATGAATTTTTGATTCTTCAAAAAATGAGGGCATGGCAGGGCGGGGCTTATCAGACTTAGAGAAATCATTTAGTAATTCTTCAGAAATCTTCTTCTCCTTAACCAATGAGTCAATTTTTACCAAACTTGGCAGAAATGTTCCTCGGATGATCCTTTTCAAAACTTGTTTTCAAATTTTTAATTCATCAAACAATGTGGGTGTGGCGGGGCGGAGCTTATCAGACTTAGAGAAATCATGAAAAAAATCTTTAAAAATCAACCATAGATCAAATTTGAACCAAACTTGGCAGATCTGTTTCTTGAGTGACTGTTTTCAATGTGTGGTCATGAATTATTGATTTGTCAAATAATGTAAGTGTAGAAGGGGGGGGGGCTTATCAGACTTCGAGAAATCATTAAACATGTCTTTGAAATTTTTTTTTCCTTAACCGTTAGACCAAATTATACCAAATTATCCAGGAATGTAAATCATTGGGTACCCCTTTTTAATTTATTTTTGAATTTCTGATTCGTCAAAAATGTGGGCATGGCAGGGTGGGACTTGTTCGACTAGGAGAAATGATAAGAAAATTCTTTAAAAATCAACTGTTGTCCCAATTTGAACAGGGATGTTGCTTGATTGACTCTTTTTAACAATAATATTGCTTGTGAATATTTGATTTGTTACAAAATTTGAGTGTGGCAGGGTAGGGCTTATCTGACTTCAAAAATCAAAGAAATTCTTCAAAAATCAATCATTGGGCCAATTAAAACCAAGTATAGCAAAATGCTAATTGAGTTACTCTTTTCAAACACTTGGTTGTAAATTTTTGATAGGTTAAAATAAATGTTGATGAGGCAAGGAGGGCCTAATCATATTAAGCGTATTAATGCTTGTAATGTATCATACTTATGTTTCAAAATTTAATTGTAAAAGTTTAATCTTGATTATAAAAATCAAACTGGAACAGCACATGATATGCTATATTAAAGATGTATGCAAATGCTACTACATTCAATATGATTGAATACTAATGTGACTTCATTGCATTCATTGGAAATTATGAAACTTCATTTACAATAATTTGATATGACATGTATGTTTGTTTACAATAAAATTTATATCATACACAATCAAATACACGAAGAACTCAGGTGAGCGATATCAGTGCCTTTCAGGCACTCTTGTTTGTTGTCTGGGAAAGGGTTAAACACACCAATGATGTGCGCCAGACATTTTAGATCTACATTCAGCAGCTCTAACCGCTTTCAATGAATGAACCAAAATATGACAGGATCGAGTGACTTCATTTTTTTTTTTTTTTTTTTTTTTTTTTACTTTGCTGTTGTCTTTATTGTTGTCGTTACTTTGTAGTTTGATCTCAATTTAAAAAAATGAAAATATTTAGTTAAGTTAGTCAACGAGAAGGACATAATTCTGAGAGTAAAATCAATAGCTTTTGTTTGCAGGATTGAATTTTGAAGCATATCTCATCAGGTGTGTAGACAGGCGTACTCAGGTAGTTAGAAACTAGAAATATCTGCTGGGGCAATTTCCAGGAATGATTCCGGGTTTTCCCAGAATCTGGTTAGAGGCATATTGAGGGATTGATGTAAAATCGCTGTAAGTGCATACATTTACAAGAGAGAATGTATTATTTTTGCATAAATAAAAGCCCTGCATGAAAGCGAAAGCAGCCATAATTTACATAGATTACGGAAGTGTATGTCGGCCTACTAGATCTTCCCACAGGATTATATCGTTATTATGTGCTTAAAATTACTTTTTTAATCGACAACATGAATTCTAAATTTAAGGAATGTTCCGAAATGATATGGCTTGTTAAAATAAGTGTTAGGAAAAATAAGATAATAAAGGCGTGTTAGATCTAGATCTACATAGATTTACTGTATATCTAACATTGCATATAGCTGCTTTTCCACGAAAACCTCGTAGCTGCAGCTTAAAACAAGCTGTGGACGGTTATAATGTTTTTGTTGAAAAGAAACGAGGCATTTTTCTCGCTCATCAGTCGCTTTCTCTCTGAAGTTTTCAAGCGTGTTGAATTAAAAAAAAGTTTTGCTTGCGACAGTCATAGTGCATAATATGATAGGGATATTATTTTAGTGTCATTTTGACAATCTAGACCTTTTTCAACTATAAATACACTGCTCAAAACAATTAAAGGAACACGTAAATTCAAAAGTTCATGTGTATTGCATGCTTTAGTCGCAGGAAAACTATAATATAGCCGAAATACTTATTGGATTTCCAAGTTTTGTTTATGCTAAAAACTGGGAATGTTTCCATGTTTTTGAGTTGATGAGCCACATTGTGACATTGTCCATTTCTCGCAGTTTTTATTCAAAAGTGTAATTTGTTTCATCTTTAGAATCATAAATTAAAAAAACCCATATAGCCTAGACGGACTTTCTGAAATTCCACTCATATAAAGAGCAGTTGGCATTTTTTAGTAGAATTTTGCACCGGGTGGTTTTAACAAACTATGAGTATGCTGAATTCAATGGTGCCCGGTGCAACTCTGAAATCGGCCATTTTAACAAAATGGCGGCCATTTTACAAAATGGCCGCCACATGGCCACCGTGTTCTCTTTAAACCCGTAAATCTCTGTCAAATATTCACCTAAATTAACAAAAATGGGTTTAAATGAAAGCCTATATATTTATCTAACTACTCCAAAATGAATTTTATTTATCGTTGAATTTTCAAGTCTATAATATTTAGGGAATTGCAGAAATAATGATAAAAATCCACGAAATTAGAACATTGCTTCAATGGAAATAATACTCTATTTGCAATATCGTTGTGATTTTTATGATGTAAAATGGTCAAAATATTCTATAAACCCTTAACAACAAATTGTAGTGTCCATTGGTAGTAATTATTTACATGTTTTAATGGTAGGTACATGTCAAAGTCAGCTGGGGTCAGTTATTTTAACGAAAAGTGAATATATGGAGTACAGTTGAATTTCACCTTTATCAATGTAATTTTGTAAAATCATCGCTATTTTTGTATGAATATTGATTCCAAAACGCTATTCTTGGTACATAATAATGTGTAAGTTCTAAACAGACGATTTAAGCAAGGATTTCATGGGCTAGATGTTGAATAGTGAGAGTTAGTTACCCCACCCACTAAAATAACATTGGATACTGGTGCCGTATTCTTTGACGCCGAAAAACTTCATGTAAGAAAAGAAAATAGTTTTATGGTGTAGTGTCTATATAAAAGTATTTGTAATATTAATAACAAGAATAAATCCCTACTGCACACGGAGAGTAAGCCGCATGACTTTTGGGAATTGTTCACACTGAAAAGTCATCCGCTATAAGGATTTTTTTCTAATTTTTAAGTTTATACTCTACGGATTTTTATGAGATAAAGTGCACCGTAGGCCTCTTTGATAGTTTCATTCCAAGTTGTAGTTCACTCTGCACAGAGTCCCATGGTTCCTTTTTAATATCAAAAATTTATCCTTTCGCTTGAAAGTTTGAAAAGTGATGAAATTTGGTGCAGAGTGTGTTAGACTTGGAAATGGCCCTCTCAAATTCGCATACAGTGCACTTTATCTCGTCAAAATCCGCAGGGTATTAGCTTAGAAATTAAACAAAGCATCCTTGAAGCAGACGACGTTTCGGTGTGAAAGCTTCCAAAAAGTCACATGGGTTATCCGCCGTGGTACAGTAGTACGTAAATGATTGCCATGGTTACACAAACAGATACTCAAGATAAGTCTTATCTTATTTGTTGTAGAAAAAAACCCGTAATTTCATGTTTGTTTATGATAAATGTTTCATAACTTGGAAGTGTTGAGTTTGAGTTTATTGGGGTTTTACGCCGTTTTAAAGTTCTATGGTCATATCGCGGCGGCTGGAGCACCTAACCGTGGGTTCCTGGTATTTCTCGCACCAGTACAACCACAATATCCAAACCGAGCCTCCAGCTGCTCTCTCACATAGATGATCCACACCCATTGGTGAGAGACAAATGACAAATTGGAAGTGTTAAATATTAAGCATATCACTTCTTTATTAATGTACATTTTTCTAAATCAAATAAGATCCCACATCGAGGTTACCTAATAGTACGGTACAACAGAGACATTTAAAACATGTTTTTGTCGTAAGATGGTGTCCCATTTATTTGTGTGTGCGTGTGGGGGCATTGAATGGCGCCATGGTCAAATGATAGGATGCGATCGTCGGGGTCAAAGGTTTCATGGTTCAAATTCCACCAGTGCCATGGGAATGCTCAATTATCAGCTTGTTTACTAGCACTTTTGATATTTGCAACTTTCAATAAATATTGGACGGTACGCTATTTGCTGTGATATAAGTGAAAGGAAGTTTTACAAGTATGTACACATAAAATTTTAACATGGTTATACACTCAAAATAAATCTGATTTGTTGTATTGTATCCTTTGAGAAGCTAATATCATGTTCTGGAAAGTTTACAGGAAGATGTTTTAAAGAAGGTAGATCGGAATTATTGCCTGTTTCCCTGTGTAACAGTAAACCTGTATGAAATGACACAATGTCTTTCATCGTCGTACTGAAAGGTGCTTGTGCTCAGATGCCACTCTTTAAAAATGATGTCTTCTATGTTTTTGTACACTAACCGTAACTGTACGAAATAAGAAGAAACTTCTGGCTTTAATTAGATTGAAGTCACTGAACCTGGTACTTCTTTTTCGTCCTAAGTATATTATTCACACACAAAGTTACTTGTAACTCTAGATATTGTTAAGCTGTTTGTAGATAATTAGTAAACGCAATTCAAAGAAATAAACAAACTTAAGTTGTGAGATACATGGATCCATTCACAATTCAAACATAACCTTCAGTCTTTGTATTCTTAATTCTTATTCTGTGACACAAATTTCAATCATAAAACCGAGAAACATACATTTTGATATTTTATTACGGCTAAGAATTAACAGGATGCTAATATACGACCATCACAATGAAGCATCAAACATTACATACCATAAATATATTTCATACATTCATTCCCTGATTTGGTTTCCCTTTTAGCATATCGTCGTTGTAAATGCAAAACCTCGTATCTCGTTTTTAGAAAATTTTAAAGGGGAGGGAAAAAAGTTTAATAACTTTTCCCAAACTGAAATGTTTTACTTGAAATTTTGACACATTGTTCATAAATAATGCATTATTGAAACTGGTTGGTAAAAATATATCAAAACTTGCTAGAATTGTCTAAACTGGACACACAAGTTTGAACTTTGAAAATCACAATAATCGACATACGAGGTTTTGCATTTACACCGACGATATGCGAGAACACACAACAAAGTAACATTTAAGACTTGTATAACTTGATAAAGAATTGTCAATGATTTTATGTTCATTAATAATATTATGTTAATTTTATTGACAATACCTACTCACAGGTTTACAAATATTGACGTCATGCAGATACTCTTGGGTGAATATAGACGTCATGCAGACTTGTGCAACTTCTTTATTATGTCATATGGTACTTTTCTGAGCCACGGCTTGCCTGTGTCTGGGACCTATCGTACAACTGTTAGTTTGGTGATGTTTTGATTGATCTAATAGAGAATTGGTCAGCTAATGGTTCTGGTGTCTCCCTAATCGTATGTCCAGTTTGTCGCAAATGTGCTCAAAAGGGGTTATTTCAGGGCTCAAGGCAGGTCAATCAAATGACCGGATATTCTTAGATACTTTGACATATGATTAAAATTTCCAAGGCTGCACAATCATATTTTAATACAAGGTCATGCATATGTAACGATGGTACTGGAACAGGGAAGATCATTTTATTTCTGTACTATATGGCGATTTGGCTACCATTAGTTACACTTCATTGATACTTCAATTTATAAGTTTTCTATACCCATACCATGACTGATCCTCCACCAAACCAATCGTTTTCAAGGACAAAAGAACCAGTATAGCGTAGTTTGATGTCAGAATACCAATTGTCGACTATCAGAAAGGTGCACAGTTTACCAGGACTAATTTGAGAGCGTATCTTTTACCATGCCCAATACAAGAACATCTGGTTTGCAGACAATGCCCATGTTAAGTTCCGTACTGTGTCGGAATGAATGATGTGACAATGTTTGCCTTTTGTGTTGAAATCAGTTTCTTTGTTTGCACACAGGCGTATTATCAAGTCGGCTTGGTGAATAACTCTATCCTGGTATAACGTCTTAATGCATTGCCAGTCGGTCTTTGAGTCGTACCCTTCTTTATCATTATCATGTATCTGACAAGGCACTCAGTAGTTCAGATAATTATGCTTATTAAATTAAATTTGCTGTTCAAAACTATGAATACCAATTTGACAGTTTCAAAAGTACCTTATTGACTAGATTTGACAAATGAATAGCCCAAAACTGTGCACAAATTCTTTGCTATAATTCATCTTTTCTCCCCTTACAATTAACTGGAATGACGTTCATTGATTCCAGCAATATGTAATCACTGCAATTTACCAATCTTTAGTATGAACTGCTTCTGTGGCCTTTAACTTAGGATGTCCGCCTTGGAAGCGGGAGCTCGAAGGGACGGATCCCATGGAAGCCGGACTGCAGGCTAAGAACTGATGCGAACGGTTGGTGAGCCGCCAGCTAGTTCAAGTAATAGTTACCGTAGATCCATCTCTGCCTCATGAGTGAGGAATGACCAGTTAGGCCAAGCAATATAATTTTCATATGTTTTAATGAATCGGTTTAGGCATCATGGGTGTCTTTTTCGGTTTAGTATAGCTTATTATCAGATTCAACACATTTCATATTATGGAGTTATCAATTGATATACATTAAAGCCATTTCCATACCGTAACTGATCAAGACGAATTCGTTGCCATAGGCAATTTCGAATAAAAAATTAATACATACAAAAACTTCTTGAATGTTACTCACCTGACCATCTTTCAAAGGAACAATTACGGTACATTGATTAATTGGATGTTGGAGATCTTGTACACATTTTGATAGAAATGTTTCTGAATGTTTCTCTCTCAGAAGCTGCATTTCAATGGTATGGTAAAGCTTTTTCATTTGATCAGATGTAGAATTAGATGCAACGTTGTTCAGCTTGAAATATTATAACATTTTGCCAAAAGTGACCAATTATATTGAAGGTATTTGCATTCGAATGTGACTCATTATTGTAAGGTCATTCTAAAAAAATGGTCAATTGAAAATCTAAATATGAATTGGGATATTGAAAAATATCTTTACACGTTAAGGCACTTCACCATGAAACTATAAATTCAATTCTTCCAAGTTTTTCGGCATAAAAAAATAAAAAAAAAAAAAAAAACACGGTACAATTGTTCTATGTTTTTTTAGTGGGTGGGGTAACTCAATAAGTTCCCATGCTTTCTGAAAAATATAACCTCGAAGTGGGATTTTACATTGATTGAGAAAAATGTACCCTGATAAAAATGCAATGTGCTAAATATTGAACACTTTCAAATTATGAAACCTTGATTATAAACAAACATGAAATGACTTTTTTCTACACTAATATAATAAGCTTTATCTTGAGTATTTGTTTTATTTGTGTAACCATGGCAATCATTTACGTACTACTGTACTAGGGATTTAATTTCTATTAGTTTTACAAATGCTTTTATAAAGACACTACACCATAAAACTATTTTCTTTTCTTATTTGGAGTTTTTCAGCGTCAAAGAATACGGTTCCAGTATCCAATGTTATTTTAGTGGGTGGGGTAACTAACTCTCACTATTCAACATCTAGCCCATGAAAATTCTTGCTTAAATCATCTGTTTGGAACTTACACATTATCATTTAACAAGTATGGCATTTTGGAATCAATATTCATAGAAAAATAACGATGGTTTTTATAAAATTACAATGATAAAGATGAAATGCAAATGTACACCATATAAACAACCCTAGTTAAAATAACTGACCCCAGCTGACTTTGACATGTACCCACCATTAAAAGATATTCATAAATACTATTAACGACTCTGTAATTCGTTGTTAAGGGATAGTAGATTATTTTGAGCATTTTACACCACAAAAATCACAACAATATTGTATTTACAGCATGATTTCCATTGAAGCAATGTTCTAATTTCATGGATTTTTATCATTATTTTTACAATACCCAAAATGTCATGGACTTGCAAATGCTATGATTAATATAATTCATTTTGGAATAGTTAGATAAATATATAGACTTTCATTTAAAACCATTTTCGTTCATTTAGGTGAATATTTGACAGAGATATACGGGTTTAAAAAGTACATGGTGGCCATATGGCGGCCATTTTGAAAAATGGCCGCCATTTTGTTAAAATGGCCGATTTCAGAGTTGCACCGGGCACCATTGAATTCGGCATCCTTGTATTAGTAAAGTTAGATTAAGTAACTGCTTCTACTAAAAAATGCCTACTGGGTGGTAGAATTTCAGAAAATCCGTCTAGGCTAATAAAAGTGAGTCATTGATGAATATCCCAAGACCTACTCACCACGGAAGTCCACGCGGCATAACAAAAATGAAACTTTTGAGAAAAAGCCGATATACGTTCTGCATAAATTAAACATTCGTGGATAATTAACTTCAGAATTTTCAATAGGAAAAATACAAATAAAAGTAAATCTTATGAGAAAATAATTATTATCTATGACATGTCTCTTTAAATCTTTGACCTATATGTTAAGGGGCAAAATCCGTCACATATTTCTGTATCTAGCCTAATATAATAGTATATTGAAATCAAATGTTATCAATAAATCAATGGCCTCAACTTCAACTTGTGGATAGCCAGTCGCAGCTTTTCAACAAAAACCTCGTCACAGAGGCTTGTTTTACAGGTCTGCAGTTAGTGAAACTTACGTGTTTTTGCTGAAAAGCGATGCTATATGTAATCATTCGTTCGCGCGTTTAAAGTTGTGTGTTGAAATGTCAGCATCTAGCATAATGCATAATAGGCTTACTGTCGGTGAATGTTAATGGATTTCTAAATAAAGAACATGTGGGGTTCTGTCTGAACATGTTCTGTACAAGACATCTAATTCAATGGGATTTTGTTCGCGATAATTTACCTTTCATAAATTAGGGGTCAAGATGTGACTGATTTAAGGTAGTCTACCCCTAGTGAGATTCGCGCGACGTCGGAATTATTCGGGCGATGTCGAAAACATTCGGAACTTTCCACCGCCGAATGTCTACGACCGGGTCCGAATAAGTTCGGATACGCAACGACCACGCTCGAAATACATTTCGTCGGTATAAATGCAAAACCTCGTACGTCGATTTTTGCGATTTTCAAAGTACAATTTTGTGTGCCCAGTTAAAGATAATCTAATTCTTTCAGGTTTTGAAGTATTTTACTGATCAGTATTAATGACAAGTCATTTGTGAACAATATGTCCAAATTTCAAATAAAACATTCCATTTAGGGAAAAGTTATTATACATTTTGCCCCCCCCCCTGAAATTTTCCAAACACGAAATAAGATATTTTGCATTCAATAAACTATCTAACAAGTACAGGTGCTATGTCAGGCATATAACAACCAAGACATGCATGTAACAAAGACCCGTCAGATATTCTTTTGCATTCACTATCTGTCCAAATTGAGCGCGACAAGGGTAAAATAAACTCATGGTTTATCTCTGCAATAAGGAATGTGGATATCTTATATCATAAACGTTTAAAGTAACCCTTACCAAAAACGATAAAACCTATATTGTCCAGCAAGGTTAACCCGGGACATCTGGATATGTCATGACCTTACTTCGGCAATGTTTTGTTAAGACGCTCAACTAACGGATTTTGCGCACGAAAATTACGTTGTCCCTGGTTAATTTGAAATTAATCAGAAATTTTGGCATGGCAGGGCGGGGCTTATCAGACTTAGAGAAATCATTTAGTAATTCTTCAGAAATCTTCTTCTCCTTAACCAATGAGTCAATTTTTACCAAACTTGGCAGAAATGTTCCTCGGATGATCCTTTTCAAAACTTGTTTTCAAATTTTTAATTCATCAAACAATGTGGGTGTGGCGGGGCGGAGCTTATCAGACTTAGAGAAATCATGAAAAAAATCTTTAAAAATCAACCATAGATCAAATTTGAACCAAACTTGGCAGATCTGTTTCTTGAGTGACTGTTTTCAATGTGTGGTCATGAATTATTGATTTGTCAAACAATGTAAGTGTAGAGGGGGGGGGGCTTATCAGACTTCGAGAAATCATTAAACATGTCTTTGAAATTTTTTTTTCCTTAACCGTTAGACCAAATTATACCAAATTATCCAGGAATGTAAATCCTTGGGTACCCCTTTTTAATTTATTTTTGAATTTCTGATTCGTCAAAAATGTGGGCATGGCAGGGTGGGACTTGTTCGACTAGGAGAAATGATAAGAAAATTCTTTAAAAATCAACTGTTGTCCCAATTTGAACAGGGATGTTGCTTGATTGACTCTTTTTAACAATAATATTGCTTGTGAATATTTGATTTGTTACAAAATTTGAGTGTGGCAGGGTAGGGCTTATCTGACTTCAAAAATCAAAGAAATTCTTCAAAAATCAATCATTGGGCCAATTAAAACCAAGTATAGCAAAATGCTAATTGAGTTACTCTTTTCAAACACTTGGTTGTAAATTTTTGATAGGTTAAAATAAATGTTGATGAGGCAAGGAGGGCCTAATCATATTAAGCGTATTAATGCTTGTAATGTATCATACTTATGTTTCAAAATTTAATTGTAAAAGTTTAATCTTGATTATAAAAATCAAACTGGAACAGCACATGATATGCTATATTAAAGATGTATGCAAATGCTACTACATTCAATATGATTGAATACTAATGTGACTTCATTGCATTCATTGGAAATTATGTAACTTCATTTACAATAATTTGATATGACATGTATGTTTGTTTACAATAAAATTTATATCATACACAATCAAATACACGAAGAACTCAGGTGAGCGATATCAGTGCCTTTCAGGCACTCTTGTTTGTTGTCTGGGAAAGGGTTAAACACACCAATGATGTGCGCCAGACATTTTAGATCTACATTCAGCAGCTCTAACCGCTTTCAATGAATGAACCAAAATATGACAGGATCGAGTGACTTCATTTTTTTTTTTTTTTTTACTTTGCTGTTGTCTTTATTGTTGTCGTTACTTTGTAGTTTGATCTCAATTTAAAAAAATGAAAATATTTAGTTAAGTTAGTCAACGAGAAGGACATAATTCTGAGAGTAAAATCAATAGCTTTTGTTTGCAGGATTGAATTTTGAAGCATATCTCATCAGGTGTGTAGACAGGCGTACTCAGGTAGTTAGAAACTAGAAATATCTGCTGGGGCAATTTCCAGGAATGATTCCGGGTTTTCCCAGAATCTGGTTAGAGGCATATTGAGGGATTGATGTAAAATCGCTGTAAGTGCATACATTTACAAGAGAGAATGTATTATTTTTGCATAAATAAAAGCCCTGCATGAAAGCGAAAGCAGCCATAATTTACATAGATTACGGAAGTGTATGTCGGCCTACTAGATCTTCCCACAGGATTATATCGTTATTATGTGCTTAAAATTACTTTTTTAATCGACAACATGAATTCTAAATTTAAGGAATGTTCCGAAATGATATGGCTTGTTAAAATAAGTGTTAGGAAAAATAAGATAATAAAGGCGTGTTAGATCTAGATCTACATAGATTTACTGTATATCTAACATTGCATATAGCTGCTTTTCCACGAAAACCTCGTAGCTGCAGCTTAAAACAAGCTGTGGACGGTTATAATGTTTTTGTTGAAAAGAAACGAGGCATTTTTCTCGCTCATCAGTCGCTTTCTCTCTGAAGTTTTCAAGCGTGTTGAATTAAAAAAAAGTTTTGCTTGCGACAGTCATAGTGCATAATATGATAGGGATATTATTTTAGTGTCATTTTGACAATCTAGACCTTTTTCAACTATAAATACACTGCTCAAAACAATTAAAGGAACACGTAAATTCAAAAGTTCATGTGTATTGCATGCTTTAGTCGCAGGAAAACTATAATATAGCCGAAATACTTATTGGATTTCCAAGTTTTGTTTATGCTAAAAACTGGGAATGTTTCCATGTTTTTGAGTTGATGAGCCACATTGTGACATTGTCCATTTCTCGCAGTTTTTATTCAAAAGTGTAATTTGTTTCATCTTTAGAATCATAAATTAAAAAAACCCATAAAAGTGAGTCATTGATGAATATCCCAAGACCTACTCACCACGGAAGTCCACGCGGCATAACAAAAATGAAACTTTTGAGAAAAAGCCGATATACGTTCTGCATAAATTAAACATTCGTGGATAATTAACTTCAGAATTTTCAATAGGAAAAATACAAATAAAAGTAAATCTTATGAGAAAATAATTATTATCTATGACATGTCTCTTTAAATCTTTGACCTATATGTTAAGGGGCAAAATCCGTCACATATTTCTGTATCTAGCCTAATATAATAGTATATTGAAATCAAATGTTATCAATAAATCAATGGCCTCAACTTCAACTTGTGGATAGCCAGTCGCAGCTTTTCAACAAAAACCTCGTCACAGAGGCTTGTTTTACAGGTCTGCAGTTAGTGTAACTTACGTGTTTTTGCTGAAAAGCGATGCTATATGTAATCATTCGTTCGCGCGTTTAAAGTTGTGTGTTGAAATGTCAGCATCTAGCATAATGCATAATAGGCTTACTGTCGGTGAATGTTAATGGATTTCTAAATAAAGAACATGTGGGGTTCTGTCTGAACATGTTCTGTACAAGACATCTAATTCAATGGGATTTTGTTCGCGATAATTTACCTTTCATAAATTAGGGGTCAAGATGTGACTGATTTAAGGTAGTCTACCCCTAGTGAGATTCGCGCGACGTCGGAATTATTCGGGCGATGTCGAAAACATTCGGAACTTTCCACCGCCGAATGTCTACGACCGGGTCCGAATAAGTTCGGATACGCAACGACCACGCTCGAAATACATTTCGTCGGTATAAATGCAAAACCTCGTACGTCGATTTTTGCGATTTTCAAAGTACAATTTTGTGTGCCCAGTTAAAGATAATCTAATTCTTTCAGGTTTTGAAGTATTTTACTGATCAGTATTAATGACAAGTCATTTGTGAACAATATGTCCAAATTTCAAATAAAACATTCCATTTAGGGAAAAGTTATTATACATTTTGCCCCCCCCCCTGAAATTTTCCAAACACGAGATAAGATATTTTGCATTCAATAAACTATCTAACAAGTACAGGTGCTATGTCAGGCATATAACAACCAAGACATGCATGTAACAAAGACCCGTCAGATATTCTTTTGCATTCACTATCTGTCCAAATTGAGCGCGACAAGGGTAAAATAAACTCATGGTTTATCTCTGCAATAAGGAATGTGGATCTCTTATATCATAAACGTTTAAAGTAACCCTTACCAAAAACGATAAAACCTATATTGTCCAGCAAGGTTAACCCGGGACATCTGGATATGTCATGACCTTACTTCGGCAATGTTTTGTTAAGACGCTCAACTAACGGATTTTGCGCACGAAAATTACGTTGTCCCTGGTTAATTTGAAATTAATCAGAAATTTTGGCATGGCAGGGCGGGGCTTATCAGACTTAGAGAAATCATTTAGTAATTCTTCAGAAATCTTCTTCTCCTTAACCAATGAGTCAATTTTTACCAAACTTGGCAGAAATGTTCCTCGGATGATCCTTTTCAAAACTTGTTTTCAAATTTTTAATTCATCAAACAATGTGGGTGTGGCGGGGCGGAGCTTATCAGACTTAGAGAAATCATGAAAAAAATCTTTAAAAATCAACCATAGATCAAATTTGAACCAAACTTGGCAGATCTGTTTCTTGAGTGACTGTTTTCAATGTGTGGTCATGAATTATTGATTTGTCAAATAATGTAAGTGTAGAGGGGGGGGGGCTTATCAGACTTCGAGAAATCATTAAACATGTCTTTGAAATTTTTTTTTCCTTAACCGTTAGACCAAATTATACCAAATTATCCAGGAATGTAAATCCTTGGGTACCCCTTTTTAATTTATTTTTGAATTTCTGATTCGTCAAAAATGTGGGCATGGCAGGGTGGGACTTGTTCGACTAGGAGAAATGATAAGAAAATTCTTTAAAAATCAACTGTTGTCCCAATTTGAACAGGGATGTTGCTTGATTGACTCTTTTTAACAATAATATTGCTTGTGAATATTTGATTTGTTACAAAATTTGAGTGTGGCAGGGTAGGGCTTATCTGACTTCAAAAATCAAAGAAATTCTTCAAAAATCAATCATTGGGCCAATTAAAACCAAGTATAGCAAAATGCTAATTGAGTTACTCTTTTCAAACACTTGGTTGTAAATTTTTGATAGGTTAAAATAAATGTTGATGAGGCAAGGAGGGCCTAATCATATTAAGCGTATTAATGCTTGTAATGTATCATACTTATGTTTCAAAATTTAATTGTAAAAGTTTAATCTTGATTATAAAAATCAAACTGGAACAGCACATGATATGCTATATTAAAGATGTATGCAAATGCTACTACATTCAATATGATTGAATACTAATGTGACTTCATTGCATTCATTGGAAATTATGTAACTTCATTTACAATAATTTGATATGACATGTATGTTTGTTTACAATAAAATTTATATCATACACAATCAAATACACGAAGAACTCAGGTGAGCGATATCAGTGCCTTTCAGGCACTCTTGTTTGTTGTCTGGGAAAGGGTTAAACACACCAATGATGTGCGCCAGACATTTTAGATCTACATTCAGCAGCTCTAACCGCTTTCAATGAATGAACCAAAATATGACAGGATCGAGTGACTTCATTTTTTTTTTTTTTTTTTTACTTTGCTGTTGTCTTTATTGTTGTCGTTACTTTGTAGTTTGATCTCAATTTAAAAAAATGAAAATATTTAGTTAAGTTAGTCAACGAGAAGGACATAATTCTGAGAGTAAAATCAATAGCTTTTGTTTGCAGGATTGAATTTTGAAGCATATCTCATCAGGTGTGTAGACAGGCGTACTCAGGTAGTTAGAAACTAGAAATATCTGCTGGGGCAATTTCCAGGAATGATTCCGGGTTTTCCCAGAATCTGGTTAGAGGCATATTGAGGGATTGATGTAAAATCGCTGTAAGTGCATACATTTACAAGAGAGAATGTATTATTTTTGCATAAATAAAAGCCCTGCATGAAAGCGAAAGCAGTCATAATTTACATAGATTACGGAAGTGTATGTCGGCCTACTAGATCTTCCCACAGGATTATATCGTTATTATGTGCTTAAAATTACTTTTTTAATCGACAACATGAATTCTAAATTTAAGGAATGTTCCGAAATGATATGGCTTGTTAAAATAAGTGTTAGGAAAAATAAGATAATAAAGGCGTGTTAGATCTAGATCTACATAGATTTACTGTATATCTAACATTGCATATAGCTGCTTTTCCA
This sequence comes from Fragum sueziense, assembly GCA_963680895.1. Taxonomy (NCBI): domain Eukaryota; kingdom Metazoa; phylum Mollusca; class Bivalvia; order Cardiida; family Cardiidae; genus Fragum; species Fragum sueziense. The sequence goes on from OY804608.1 coordinate 24,340,323, forward strand.
CGAAAACCTCGTAGCTGCAGCTTAAAACAAGCTGTGGACGGTTATAATGTTTTTGTTGAAAAGAAACGAGGCATTTTTCTCGCTCATCAGTCGCTTTCTCTCTGAAGTTTTCAAGCGTGTTGAATTAAAAAAAAGTTTTGCTTGCGACAGTCATAGTGCATAATATGATAGGGATATTATTTTAGTGTCATTTTGACAATCTAGACCTTTTTCAACTATAAATACACTGCTCAAAACAATTAAAGGAACACGTAAATTCAAAAGTTCATGTGTATTGCATGCTTTAGTCGCAGGAAAACTATAATATAGCCGAAATACTTATTGGATTTCCAAGTTTTGTTTATGCTAAAAACTGGGAATGTTTCCATGTTTTTGAGTTGATGAGCCACATTGTGACATTGTCCATTTCTCGCAGTTTTTATTCAAAAGTGTAATTTGTTTCATCTTTAGAATCATAAATTAAAAAAACCCATAAAAGTGAGTCATTGATGAATATCCCAAGACCTACTCACCACGGAAGTCCACGCGGCATAACAAAAATGAAACTTTTGAGAAAAAGCCGATATACGTTCTGCATAAATTAAACATTCGTGGATAATTAACTTCAGAATTTTCAATAGGAAAAATACAAATAAAAGTAAATCTTATGAGAAAATAATTATTATCTATGACATGTCTCTTTAAATCTTTGACCTATATGTTAAGGGGCAAAATCCGTCACATATTTCTGTATCTAGCCTAATATAATAGTATATTGAAATCAAATGTTATCAATAAATCAATGGCCTCAACTTCAACTTGTGGATAGCCAGTCGCAGCTTTTCAACAAAAACCTCGTCACAGAGGCTTGTTTTACAGGTCTGCAGTTAGTGTAACTTACGTGTTTTTGCTGAAAAGCGATGCTATATGTAATCATTCGTTCGCGCGTTTAAAGTTGTGTGTTGAAATGTCAGCATCTAGCATAATGCATAATAGGCTTACTGTCGGTGAATGTTAATGGATTTCTAAATAAAGAACATGTGGGGTTCTGTCTGAACATGTTCTGTACAAGACATCTAATTCAATGGGATTTTGTTCGCGATAATTTACCTTTCATAAATTAGGGGTCAAGATGTGACTGATTTAAGGTAGTCTACCCCTAGTGAGATTCGCGCGACGTCGGAATTATTCGGGCGATGTCGAAAACATTCGGAACTTTCCACCGCCGAATGTCTACGACCGGGTCCGAATAAGTTCGGATACGCAACGACCACGCTCGAAATACATTTCGTCGGTATAAATGCAAAACCTCGTACGTCGATTTTTGCGATTTTCAAAGTACAATTTTGTGTGCCCAGTTAAAGATAATCTAATTCTTTCAGGTTTTGAAGTATTTTACTGATCAGTATTAATGACAAGTCATTTGTGAACAATATGTCCAAATTTCAAATAAAACATTCCATTTAGGGAAAAGTTATTATACATTTTGCCCCCCCCCTGAAATTTTCCAAACACGAGATAAGAGATTTTGCATTCAATAAACTATCTAACAAGTACAGGTGCTATGTCAGGCATATAACAACCAAGACATGCATGTAACAAAGACCCGTCAGATATTCTTTTGCATTCACTATCTGTCCAAATTGAGCGCGACAAGGGTAAAATAAACTCATGGTTTATCTCTGCAATAAGGAATGTGGATATCTTATATCATAAACGTTTAAAGTAACCCTTACCAAAAACGATAAAACCTATATTGTCCAGCAAGGTTAACCCGGGACATCTGGATATGTCATGACCTTACTTCGGCAATGTTTTGTTAAGACGCTCAACTAACGGATTTTGCGCACGAAAATTACGTTGTCCCTGGTTAATTTGGGTGGACAATAACATGCAGTTCGGAAGTTCGGACTAAATACCGATTTGTAAACAGCTCTATAAAGGCCTATAACGGAATGAATATCGAGGAGTAGAGTCTATAATTTAAATATGGTTCATGCACAGAAATTTTGGACTATATGACAACGATCGCAAATGCTAATTTTGCTTCGATTTTTTTCAAAGCCTCTCTTCTAAGGGAGAGCAGAACCGAGAACAGCCTATTATTTGGGGAAGGGTTAACCCTAAGTGTTTCTAGTCTGGAGTCCTATTTATAAACATACACAAGTTTACAATATACAAGCGAAGGCTTACATAATGCGTATGTATTTAATGTAAAATGCAGGCATGTTCACTGTAAAATGCAGGCATTTGTCTAATACCAGTATTCCATTCTACATTTTGGTCGAGTCTTATATTTGAAGACGAATCTCATAAACTATCATGCATGGATACATGTAAGTTGTGGATTAAAACGCTGATCAATATGGTGGAAAACTCGAAATATTGGTGTTTGGACAAATTTGCAAAGCCAATGATAATCTCTGGGATGTGATATAGAAATATTGGAATCATACACGCACTATTCGACTAACTACGTCGATGACCGAACAAAATGGGCGATGACCGAGCACTGTTGATAACTGGATAACGGTAGGTAAATTTCATTTAATTTCTGTTGTCTTCTGCACCATTGAATTTTGGCCACTCTACAATGTTTTGATCTGAAAAGGGATAACATTCGTAAAGATATGAACAGAACCGTTATCAATCACCAGATTTTTACGTTGATATGCTCAGGATTAGAAACCAGTTTCAAATTCCGAAACAAGTCCAGGTTTTGATGTGGATATGGAAAAAGCTTGGGAAAATATTGAGACAGAGAGTCCTGGACCCAGGAATTATCACGGCTTGGAACATTTGTCGCAAAACAACGAGAAATGCATAGAAATCTTCAATAATTCTAACAGATTATTGATCTGAAAACGCTTGGGCGTTCTAGATAGTATGTGTAATGCAATTTCAACAGAGAAGGTGGGAAAATGCCAGATATTTTCTGGATTTGGTGAATCATCTAAACCAAGACTGAAAAGAAAGATTGGCCTAATATTATCATGGAAAATAACGTAAATGTGTCTCGTGATTTCCCGCGAATAACGCATAATGGTCACTGGTCAGCCATACAGTGCTTATCTGAAAGACCATGTTTGACTAGAGTAATATCCCTAATCCTTTGTAGTCTCGAAAAGCTAACAGAAACAACTTAGAGGTTAGTTTGTCGTCTGTTGCAATTTTTAAATTAGAATGCTCTAGTTTTTGCCGCATGGGGAAATGTGAAGTTATATAATACTCATTTTCGGAAAATCACTGGTGGTGAAATCGGACAAAGCGAGGAACATTTTTCATGAACACAAGGTACAGATACTTCATTGCACATACGGATTTTTGTAAACAATACACGTGGCATTTTGTTTTACTTCTTTTTCCGTCTTTTTTTTAAGGATGCACTCAAATGGAAGTTACTAAGGTATGTAGATATGATTTATAATACGCACGAAAATATCAGTTTTATCGATCATTATTTTCAAATGGTATAAACGGATTGCAAGTGCACAAAGCGCATATTGAGATCATGTGGGTTGATCTTAATCGCCCGAACGAAATGGTACGATATCACTGTTTATGTTTATCTATTTGCATTGCAAGTATACAAAAAAGACATATACATGTACAAATAAAGGCTGTAAATGGCAGTTTTCGGTGTCATGTCATTGAAAATCATTGTGCAGTTTCTTCGTGACAACGTTACAGCATGTTTGCGATGTTATCTTTTCCAGCTACGGTGTTTTATGAGCACATGTTTGATAAATTAATCGATTGCACTGGACTTAACGGCACATTTAAGGACAGATCCTCCAGTTGTTACTGCGCAACTTACTGCGCATATCCTAAATATCGAAAAAAAAAGGTTTTTTCAGTAATTGGCCTTTTCAGCAAATGTATTTATTACATTAAGTTGAAGTTTGGTTGATAAATGACAAGACTCTTATCGGTTATTTCCATTATCTCTGTTTGGTCAATTAAAGTGTAATAGTATTCGGATGGTACATTTCGCTTTCTGTTACACGTTCAACATGTGGCTTTAGCGATCAGAAAACGGAGCAACAAAAGCAAAGTGGCGTCTTTATGAGCTAGTCCGCTTCTGATGGACACAAAAGACGACACTTTTTATTATCTGAAGCTGGTAATAAGGAAGAAAATGGATAAAAGTAGTGAAACAATTTCGGATAGAGCTGCAAAAAGTAAACCAAAATTTACTTATAACTAAGAAAAACGCTTGGTTTGGTATATTTTTCTTTTTTTGCTTTTGTAGGTATGACCAAGCACTATGTCTGCACCAAAAAAGAAAAAAAATTCTTACCGCTGGAATATTTTTTATCATCCGAAACGTTGCGAAAAAAGAGCAATTTCAGCTACTTTTGAAAGAATGTTTTACTAAAAATTTCAAAATCATCACTAAATTTTCCCAAATTGATACTCATTTAGACAGAATAAAACATATTGAACACAATAAATACTTATTTATGTAATCCTAGTCATTTCGAACACCTTTTTGTGGGTATTTAAGTAACACCTCATTTTTGCAATTTTACACAAGAGTAGTCTCCCTTGAAATCCAATAACTTTTTAATTCGCTTGGTGACCTATAGTTTTTAAATAATTTTTTTACTTTTCATATATTTAAATATCAGCACAGAAAAAATAAGAAAAATCTTACCGTAGGAAATAAATGGAGGATCTGTCCTTAAACATTTATTCGGTAATATCGCATCATCATCATCATCATCATCATCATCATCATCATCATCATCATCATCATCATCATCATCATCATCATCATCATCATCATCATTTTTATCGTTACCTTGGAGTTTCACCGGTAAGATTTTCGTTATGCCTTCTTAAATTTGGTACAGGTGGAGAATAAGCTATTAAATGAGAACAAGATGGATCTTGATCAGACAGTGCACATGCAAAGTCCGATCTGGATCCATGTTGGTCGCAAAAGCCTAAATGAACGTTTCCAGATCTATACTGTAATATTTGTCATTACCATTATTACCATTTATTCTAAGGAGGATCCACTGCTTCACACATCCCAGGTCCGTACGAACAGGGGGACTCTGGAGCCACCCCCCCCCCTCATAGTTGGCAAAAATGCCGAATTTTCATCATTTCACATTTAAAACTTAGGGCAAATCTAATTTAGTCCCCCCCCCCGAATATTAGACACTGGACTAGACAGGGCCCATATGGAATTGCTTTCTACGGGCATGCATTCTAAAGTATACTAACGGGAAAAGTTAACAGTGCGCATTTCCTTTTTAATTAACACCTTGATTGCATGCGGTACATGAATAAAATTTTACAAATGCACATTTAATCTTTTACTTTCAATAATTGTCAATTTATCACTATACTTGTTATTACCGTAACAATTCCTGAAAGTGGATAAGGATAAGATTCGCGTTTACAAGATATTTTCGAGTGTGAACACCGTTGGTATTAATACATGCTATGCAATTGTCCTTAGAAAACAATAGATGCTGTCTAAACCACTGAAGGTAATGTTGTCAATAACATCGTAGCAAGACTATGGGTATCGCAAGACGTCTGAAACGGATGGTCTAATACGTTAATCAGCCTCTACTGCTGATAGAACTCAACCCAGGAAGCAATCTATCTGTAACGTTTGCCTTTTTCTGTCGATTTCACAGGTAGTAGTCCCGATAATGGTTGTCTTGTCGGAATGACGTCACGTGTAGACGTTGGATGTGTTGGAATCGTCTCAAAATTGTAGCATGGCAAGAAAATCGAAACAGTCTAATTAATGGGGTAATTCGGCTGTTTTCGATTTACTTGCCATGCTTCAATATCTTGTATTTATTTCGGTACATTTATGAATAATTCTAAAATTGGCGACCATTTGCATTAGACAGGTGGCTACTTTCTTATGACGGGGAGTATATTTGTGCTAATATGATTAAATCCATTTGTTTCAATATTTTAGATTTCTGGAAGATAAAATGTTAAAAAAGACGTTTCACTACATTTCTCCTGAAACAAAGGTTTACGTTCATGATCTGTTTTCATGACTTTATAACATCGCCGCCAAACAATACGACGTTGTTCCCGCGTTTTGTGTAATTGGCGTTGAAGAACGTATAGCTTATTGTCATACAACTGAACTACTTTTTCAATTTTCAGTTTAACCTCTTAACAATACAATGTCCAATAGGATATAGGCTATAAACTAAAATCAAAATTGAAATTAGCATATTTTTGTGTATTTTATTATACGCATGTGGCATGTTTCCATGGTGATTTCTTTAATTTAGGACGGTGGAACTTTCTTATTTCTATATATTTAATTCTTATACCTATGTTTATATATTTTTTAAGTTCTGCTTCGAAAGGCCACATTAATACTTAATGTACAATGACTTTGTAGATATGACAGTCCAAAAAACTTTCAGACAGTTTTCAAGAGAATTTTCGTCGCTATGCATTCCGACTTTTGTATTTTCCCCAATATTATTGTTGACAGATTACGTCAAAATCATTGTTTGGGAAAGGGTTAAAATGTTTCACTCATCAATAGGAAGAACACATGAATAAGAGATATCGGTTATGGCAATCAATTGTGTGCTAAAATAGACTTGGTTACTGTTCTGTTTTTATAAACCGTTGGTATTGGTATAAAATGTCGTAACTACAGCTTCAAACAAGCTCTAGTTGCGACGTTTTACATTTACATTTACGGAATGCCATCGTAGTCCGAAATTAATCACTGCTTTCTTGATAAAATTGATCCATATTCAAAGACGAAGCAATGAAATACATTATGTATTTCCGAAACAGTTTCCCCCATTTAGAAAGGTTTGGAAAAACATTGAATCAAAAGAAGAATAGATCTATACTGAAAATAATTTGACTCTTTTTTTCTTAATATTTTCCTTTCATATTTTCTTATTTAGTACACACATTTTAACTCTCAACATAATAAATTAATGTATTTTGACACCAAGAGCAGTCAGCTAGAGAACTTGGCGGACGGGTAGAAAAACGGACGGACGGGCAAACGAAGCACTTTCTATATGGTGGTCATTACTGAAAGCCTTCTAATTGGGGGCTGCAATACCAGATAGGCCTATTGTTTTGGAAATGATTATTGTATACCATTTATTCGTCTTTGAAAAAGAATAATTTTTATCTACTATATATAGACCTAGTGACGTTTTTTCGGACAAACACTAATGCTTCGTCGGTGTAAATCTAAAACGTCACAAACTCAACTTTATTGAAGCTGTAGTTACGGGATTTTATAACAACACCTACGATTTATCCATATTTAACAGAAACCCCATTCTATTGTTAGGACAAAAGTCATTGCAATTCGAACAGCCATTGAAAATGTTCACGGTGTCATGAATAAACCGTACAAGTCCCCTTCAAATCAAAGTACTGAAAGTACTGTTGGAAAGCAAATTTGCTGATTATGTCTAAAGGCCTTTCTAGTTGTTAGCAATATGAATTACACGGAGTTGGATGAAAGTAATTAATTGAATTTGATTCTTTAGAAAGTTACAAAATACAAATTATGAAAGGATAATGTCTGTTCCATATCAGCAAAATATACTGAACAAAAGAGAAAACTTTACGCTGCAAGATTTCTTGTTTCTGAAAAAGTATCGAACTAAAAGCCTGGTTTTATTTTTACAATATTTCCATGGCATTCGGCAATCGTTTTGTCGAAGTTCCATTGCCTTGTCTCCTTTAATGTCAGAGTTACGGCCCTTAATGCATTTACAGCTAATTTCATCTAATGCCACATACGCGCGATAAACGATTCATTATTTTTACGGAATTTGTCATATCCGGGTTGCCAAAAAACCCCACAAAACATCTCTCTTATCACTTGTAGCAAGCTCTAAAATAAAGGTCTAATCTGTCAATTTTGTGAATTACCCCCCTTTGACATAAACAAATAGGGAATTTAAAATGTCGAATTCTCCCAGCCGAAAACGACTATAAGGCATTCTAGCACTCTATATGTTCTCCTATACCCAATGTCATGTTCTGAAGTAGGTTTTCTTGTATAATAGACTAGTGCGACAGGTCACGGTTTATAAATCTATTTGATGTACAGGCCCGTAGGAACAGGGGGGGGGGCTAGGGGTAGGGGGCTAGGGGGTGGGGCTAAGTCCCTCCAATGTTGGCCAAAAATGCCGAATTTTCTTGACTGTAAATCAAATAAAATAACCATCTTACCGGCTATCAACGAATTCATTCAATTTCGTAGTTTTTGTTCCACTTAAAACTTCTCTTTATCACTGCATATTGAATGCACGTGTGCTTAATCGCTGTATATTGAATGCACGTGCGTCGTCATCGATTTCTCCGCATTTTGTGGGAGCCTCGTTTTGAAAATGTCGATTTGTTACTATTTTTAGTAACAATTCACATGTATACAATGTTAATTTCCCATAAACCCATTGTTTGCCTCCGGAAGTTAATCAGAGTCTTCTCTGATGAAAATTCGCTCTCCGATATTTGGATGTCGCTATTTACATCAGAGCGCTGTCCAATTCAAAAACAAAAAGAAAATTCCGACACAAGTTATGTCGCTGTGTCGGAATTTTCTTTTGTGTTTAACTGGGACAGCGTTCCGTTGTAAATAGCGACATCCAAGTATCATCGAGCGAATTTTCATCAGAGAAGTCTCGGATTACCGGAAGTGTTCTGCGGGTACGGACTAAAACATAAATGAAAGGAGTCTATACCCTAATTAGAAAGCATTTGATCGAGCTGAAAACTACATGTCTTACTTGCTAAAACATGTGTTCCGTCACTACTTTATCCCTTTCCCAAATAAGACCGAGTTTGACAGCCCGAAAAGAAAATGTTCGGGGGAATATTGGGATGAAAGAAGAAACTGCTGATAATCAGAATTTTCTACTTTAACCTCGATATTGTCTTTGGTATTATCTACAAATAGTTCTAATTTTATCTAGGTATGTACCAATTTTGTCGTCTGCTACGGCTTTTTTTTTATTTTGACCAATCTGAAATGTTTCTATTTGGGAAATGGTTAACATACCAACAATGTAAATTGATTTGATTCTATGTAGACCTATTCATCTAGATCTAAATCCACGGTGGGTAACTCACATGACTAGGGAAGCGTTAACACCGAAAAAATCGTCCGCTTCAAGGTATGTTTTGTTGAATTTCTCAGCTTATACCCTATTGATTTTGATGAGATAAAGTGCACGGAACGCGCCCTTGAGAGGGCTATTCCCGGCTCTAACTCACTCTGCTCCAAATCCAGTGGTTTCTTCAAACATTCGAGCCAAAGTGTTTGTAAGTGCAAAACGAAAGTGGGAAGCATTCACATGCACCGAAGAAAACTTTCGCTTGAATGTTTGAAGAAATCACGGGATCGAAGCAGAGTGAGTTACAAACGGGAATAGCCCTCTCAAATGCGCGTTCCGTGCACTTTATCTCGTCAAAATCAACAGAGTATAAGCTGAGAAATTAAACCAAACATACCTTGAAGCGGACGATTTTTTCGGTGTTAACGCTTCCCAAAAGTCACATGGGTTATCCACCGTGATATCTATAGATTAAAAAGTTAACACCGTTTTTTAGACCAAGTGGTGAAAGGATTGCTAGTCTGATTTCTATGCATTTTGAGCATATCATCACATATTCTGGTTTCCAAGATTTCTACTTTCGCTTTGAAATGCCTATAGCTACACGCGAATACTAGCAAGGCCTATTAGACAAGATGTCTATGTCATTAACCTTAAAATAACCACTTAGTTGATCAATCAATTATTGTGAACGCGATTAAATGCATGGCTTATCGAATATCATTGTTTAGTTTCGGACATTAAAACGTGTAAGAATTTGGGCATAGAAAGATTCTAAAAATAGACGTGTCCTAGTTCCTTTTTTAGCGCTTGAAGTGGGTCGCATATTTCATAGTTCAGTAAACTTGACTGACCCATTTTCAACGAAAGATATTGGACTGGCTATTGAAGCGTAATGAAAGCAAATTACTACGTGATCGTTTCTCCTCTTTTAACACATGTTTAATTGGATGTTTTATCATCGGTCACACAATTGAATATCTTGTGTGCAACTATAGAATTCAATATTGAATATTCGAAAGGTTGTTCTTGTCATTTATCTTTGCTTTTGATAGAACTATTTATAGTGAGGAGGACCGGGAGATGTTGTGTGGTATGCAGAGAATGTTAAAGTGCAGAGAAGCACGACTGTAAAGAAAAGCAAATTTTGCAAATTTGCTTTCCAAAAACGTTAACTACGATTTTCACATCGGAAAAAAACTTCTACTCCAAGAATTGTAATACCGACTTCAGAATCAGTCAGAGAAATGAAAAAACAAAAATTACAATAGCCTCTAAGTGTCTCTCCAATTCGTCCATATTGTTTTGGGCGGATAAACACGTGCAAATCGTTGTGTACATGCTCAAACTAGTAAAACTGGTTTTTAAACGCGCATTTAAACATGAAGTATCTGTACCTTGTGTTCATGAAAAATGTTCCTCGCTTTGTCCGAGTTCACCACCAGTGAAAATGGCTCCCGCGGCTTGATAAGCTGTGCGATATCAACTCGTTATATGCATCTGTAGATAACGGGTCGCTTTACAACTTTAAAAATAACCATGTAGCTTGTTTAATGCTTTCCCAAGTGATTGTAGCAAACATTGGGGTTGTAGTATGTTTTCGAAAAATAAACAAAACAGTTGCACAAACCCTAATGGTGTGGTATAAATAGTTCATGTAGCGACAAACGACGTTGCTAAAAATGACGTAACACCACTATGTGCTCCGGATACCCGATTCCTCCTTTTTTGAAAGAGTCATAGAAAAACAATGTTTCTTTCAATTTCATTGAAACTTACAACATGTATTTGAAATAAAAAGATCTGAAACATATCAAAAGATGAAATGTTTTGCTTTATAGATTAAAATTTCATGAACAAATTATATGAACGTTTTGCCCAGCCCTCGTATTATTGACAAATTAAGACAAAAGTTTGCACACAAAATGTTTTTGATTATAATAGCTCAAATGACTTAGACGTTCAGCCTGATCGAACGAGAAAGGATTGAATTATGTGCCATTGAATTAGACAACATTGCTGTTTTTGTTTATGTTTTCACTCTAAAAGATACAAATATTGATCAATCAATACAAAATATTGACACAATTTTATGACAATACTGGTGACATCACGAATCAGATCTTGCATGAGTGTTATTTTCAGTTTGATCGGGATCCCACATCAGTTTCTGAGAATGTTTTATGGCAGTCTATGTGAACGATTAAGGACAATCATGGTTCTCTGGTTTAAAGTGACATTTCAGAATTTTTGTCATAAATTTTACTTTTATTTTTATCTGAAAGACCATATTTCCTTATGAAAATTCTGAAAATTTCAAGCCAAATTATTGCGCCGTTTACGAGAAATTTTTATTTTTGTGTTAAAATTGAACAAATTGTTGTGGACAACAGTTCGGATTTATATGCAATTTATCGATTATGTCTCAACTTTAAATGCGTGTTTCTCGCTTATTGGCAACAACTTCAAAAAACCAATAGTATTTATACTCATAAGAATAACCAATCTTGGCATCAAGACATACTTTAAAAAATTGAAATTGGAATGAAATGTCCCTTTAAATATTTGAATATGTTTTTTTTTCAGATTGTTCATTTGGATACATGTATACCAACTGACCCACAATGGCCGGAAAAGAAATAGTGAAAGAAACTAATTATTTTCATCGTTCGATCGATCTCCAATACGGTTGTGGATGCGATACACTTCGTCAGCTTATGAACAAAAAGTTAAAACAGATGCAAGTTACGCTGCAAGACCATCTTACAAAAAACAACAAAGTCAAACAAGCAATCAATAAACTGCATCCCAAATTCATCAACAAAGAACAATACTTGTTGCTATATCCGACACCATATCCACCGAACTTTGACATTTCACTGCTATCCATTTTGCTTCTGCATGGGTCATTCCAGCTTACGGCTGTCGAAATCAAAAACATCAAGAGCTTACGCACGATCAGAAATCATTTAAGTCACGTGCCCTCTCCCGAACTTCAAGATGACACAAAGTTTAACGAAGCTTGTAACTCAATTTTAAGTCTGGCTAAAGCATGTGGAAAGGAATTTGAAAAGAAGACCAAAAACTGCATAACGTCTTTGAGAAAGATGGAGCTAGTAAGGGTCGTTAGCAAGGCAGAAGTGGTCAAGCTAAGAAACGAATCTTACATGGTCGCTCTTGTCGAAAGTGGAGACGACGCCATCAATGGTAAAAATTTTTTGAACCATTTGAATTCTATTACATAATGTTGTTTTTAACGACTGATCAAAATTTCACATGAATTAATATTATGGAATTGGAATGCATCGTTGTGAGAACAACTTAAGTATAAACCAAAACTATCTTTTCGAAAATTGATATTTCTCCTTGTATTTCATGTTGAAATTCTGCATCATGAGATGAATGGTACCATGGTCAAATTAGGTCCGCTTCAGATAAAGGATTTTCAATATTTTTTGACAGATGACAAATAGAATGATAACTGGCGTACCTTTAATAACATTTTCAGATCAAAGCGATACCACTCTACTGCGATACAACATAACGAAGTGGAAAGAACGGTTCACAGAGGCTGTCCAGCTAGACGTGCTTTTAAGCGACTTGAAGAAAGATGGTGTTATAACTTTCACCGAAAAGATAAACATAGAAAAATACCACAACAAGACAGAACAATGCAGTGCGTTAATCTTGAAAATTACCGATGAGACGAACGAGAATATATTGAAGTTCTGCTCCTGTCTGAGGAAGCACAACCCTCATCTTGCTGATCTGGTTGAAAATAAGGCCGATGATGGCTCAGATACAGGTTTGTTACTCTCTTAAGAACAGAGCACATTCTCTCTTCATTCCATTATGATATAATGATGCTCTGTTCCCGCGGGGTCATTTCACGTCTAATCTCGTGGCCTTGGCGGGATTTCGGTATCCAATCGTTGGCTTTACACAACAAAATAATTTAAAAAGCTGATACAAACTTTCATTGGCTGACGCTTCAAATTACAGGCTTCAGCCAAAAATAGAAGCGACGTAATGTATACGTAATCAAACAAGATAAAACTGAATGATTTTGATTCGATAATTCAAATGTTACCGACTTCAGCCAAAAATGGAAGCGACGTAATGTATACGTAATGATCATGCAAGATAAAACTGAATGATTTTGATTCGATAATTCAAATGATGTGCTATAATTAGATTATGACGACCAAATAGGCTGTTTGTGTACCAAAAACGGCAGAGGTCATATTTGATGGTTAATCGATAGACCTCGGCTGTGGAGAGTACAGGTTTGTATGAAACAAATTGTTCATATTTAAACTAATTTTGTTTTCAAAAACACAGAAAAATGACTTAACTAATTAAAATCGCCCATATTGGCTATATCACCACAATGTGCTTTAATCATTGGCATTCCGCAATGTCCTCCGTTTAACATTAATCGGAGCCTATAAAAGTAATTTTCGAATCTATTTTGATAATTGCGAACCAACATGTTTTTAAAGAAGTTAGATATAAATGTTTGGGGTAGACTGTGAAGTACTTGCTGCTACAGAGCCACACGTTCCGTAACTTTTGCTGAAATTCTGATTAGTGGGCAATGTCAAGGTTACTGGGTGAATTCATGTGTAAGAAGCGATTCGATTGGATAACCTTTTTCTTACACTGCAATCCAATCAAATGGTCCCTGCGGACCTTGGACATTTGACTCGAAATTGCAACGTCGATACACAGTTTGACAACAGATTAAAAACACACAAATTCTGAAGTGTTTAAAAATCATATAGATCTATGTAGAATACACTTTTGACAGGTCAGTTATCTAATCATTAAGAATTGTTTGAAGTATTAAAGAATTTTGAGTTACGTTAAAAATATTAGATATCAAGCGCGTTTTATATGTTGAAATTGTGTATCACGCGAAAACCTAAGCAAGAACCGATGCAAAGCTTAATCTCACACCAAACGGTGTATATTTCCGCTTGTATATTACATCGACCTTTCTTCAATGACCTGATGGTCAATATCATTTGTATATTTTATTACGAGATTCATCGATTGCTACCATTGGAAGAACAGTATCTTGTCAATGAAACAGAATTCCATCAAATGTTGAACATTGTGACTAGAGCTGTAAAAGGTAGCTGTGGTATCGTAGCCACGAATTTGATGATGGGTGTTGGTTTGAAACCCAGATCAAGATTAAAAAAAAGTTTCGAATTACATTATTGCACCTAAATGTTAGCCAGACTTTTCGTTATCTAAAATATGCTTGCTCTCAGTTATCGAAAGTTTGATTATACTATGTATAGTAATTTATCTGTTCATTAAAATTGAATTGTTTTTGTAAATATGGATTTATATACTAGTCAAACCTTCTAACCGGCCACTTTAAAAACAAAGATATTTCTTTCTGTGGTGATATGATTTTGATGAAATTTGCTATATGAATTTTTAAGCAACTTTCCTGATGATTTTGGCGAAATTGTATCGTTGTTTTATTGAATTTAATGCGCAACATGAGAAATGCTCAGGAAGCTCTAAATTCACTCAGAGCTCGAACTATAGTCAATGTAGAGATTTTTGTCTCATGGATCGTTAGCTGCAACATAGACTAAGAGAAAAATTGAAAATGTTTGACAATTGTTCGTGGCATATGGCCGTCGAGGAAAATAAAATACCTTGTGTATTCAGAAAAACGGTTCATAAAAACTACACCTAAAACACGTTTTTCTTCGGAATGCTTTAAATATAGACTGATGATTCCTGATGAGCTACAAAATGCAGGATATGTATAACAATCAGTTTGTTTTGCATCGTTTTTCCACATCAGACCATATTTGAACATATTCACTAGAGAAAATGTTTTGCTGGTTGAATGTAAAACACCATTTTACCATGCCTCCTATTCTTTCTGTTTCTTCTGTAGTCAAAAGACATACAAAATTGACAATGTTTGCCAATTTTTTTCTTGGTCTGGGTTGCAGCTAACGATTTGTTGATTTTGAATTGTTGAAAGTGTGATATCTCGAGCTCTGTTAAGATTTAGAGCTTTTTAAGCTTTTCCTTTATTACACATCCAAATTTGATAAAAATAGAAAAATCTTCCTTGAAATCCACGTATATTATGCTTAAAATGCACACGTCAAATTTGATTAAAATGTGATAACTTTTAAGAAAGTTGTCGTCGTTTTTAAAGGGGCCGGTTAGGACTTTTGGCCAGTATAAAAGTGCATTATGAAGACAGAAAAACTTGTTTATGATATCGGTCTGTGGGTTCTTGAACTCCGACAGTTGTACTCGTTTAATACATGTAACCATACTGTTCATTCATGACTTATTCATAGAAGAAACCATAAAAGAAAAACATGTGTAATTTTAATCCTTTCAGCTACACAGCTAGAAGGTCAGCGTCACGAAGCAATACGCAAAACGCTCCAAGACATAGTGAAACCGGTAGTAAACAGTAAAACATCGACAGAGGATCTTCATATTGCCCTTGAGGAAAGGCTTGGGTACACCATCCAGTTTCCTATGATTGAAGCAATAGTCGAGGAAGAGTTTAACAAAAAGCCATCTGGGGGTGCAGAGGCAAGGTAAATATGCTACTACGATTACGGGTACCATTGTGCTATGTTTTAAATGAGGTACCGTATAAGCCTCGCTCATGGGACGTAAAACTATATGCATGGGTTTCCTAGGAACCGTACTCTTGTATGAATAATTCATTAGTTCAAAGTACCTCTAAAAAGTATGTTTGAATGTGAAGAATTTCATTATCCATTAGATGGGCGTAAAAGAGCACAACAATTCAAAAATGTTCATTTGCTTAAATAATAACTTATAAGCATTGAGCAATGATTAAGTCTACGTAATCTGCAAATTCGATATCATTGGATGAGCATCATTGTTTTGATGTGTGACCGAGTGCTTGATCTCTATATGTGAAGACTTGGATAATGCCGAAATAGCAAAAGTGGCGCAGTGATTGACATCACAATATGGTCAATAGTTCAAATGCGGTAGTGTAACAACAGAGTTTGAATCAGTATGGGCGATTAACTCTGTGTAGAGATTATAAGCCATGCACTGACAAGCCTCATCGGAAAAGGGTTTGAAACATGGTCGCAAGAGAATGTTGATTATAAGCAATTTCTCTTTTTTCACAAAAACAGGTATTTCCTAAGAATAGTTGTCACACATTATACCGTAACTTTATTTTGTCGACTGCAGCAGATTGATATATGGAGCTATCTAAACTGCTGTCGTTTGTGAAAAAGTAGAGGAATATCTTTTATGAATGGGGCGAAAGTCTGTCAGTTCAAGGAAGAGTCTGTACCCCTATACTATTAACAAAAGGAAATCAAGCCGAAATCAACAATTTTATGGTAATGTCAAAAGCAACATGAAATAACACATGCTCAGAAATTCCATAGAACTAGTGGAACTCCAAAGCTTGTACCCTACCACAAGACCAACCCGTTTTGGTAAAGATACTCTGAAATAAGTAAGCCAATGGGTTAACTTCTTGATATCGTTTTGTTTTTATTGATAGATACGAAGGTCTCGAGTTGAAATCTGTAGCTGACATTTCAGGCACATTTGAGATCTCGAGTTCTTCTTCAACGAAAGGTACGACATCAATAATATACGACTCAAAGTTTGCTAAGCACCAAAAGGTTTTATGATAATATTTCTAATGTATATCTGATAATCAATGAAAAAATGTATTTGGCGATTGCTTTAATGCATTTGATTCAGGAATCAAAGAACTTTGTACTTTACACAGCAGTTTAAAGTGTGTTGTGAGGAGGAAAAGACAAGAAACAATACAAATGAGTTAGTGCTTGTTAATGGATGGGGTAAAAGCTTTTTTTATTTCTCGTCTCAAACGATTATGTTGCTGTTTTTCTTATTGGTCTGCGATTTTATGGAGTACAGCGGTAGTCAAAAATCACAAAATAATGGTGTCACGTGATCTGTAGCAGTTCTTAATCCAATTCAACCTTTGCCTCGGACCTAGTTGACACCATCATACACATTATCCCGTACTTCGTTTTGGTTGCGTAATTTAGCATAGATTATTGATCTATAGTTTATACAAGATGTAACTACAACTGTTTACGTCACGAAAACCAAAGATTCAGGCAACGCTTGCAATGAACTCACTTTCGCTAGGGGTAGACCTTAAGGGTATCGCTTATTTGAGGCCCTTCGTTCATTTAAATTATTTTGTCTATCACGATTCCAGCAATTAAACACACCCCATCACCTATGGTTTCGCGAAGGCGCACTGGATCTGCCACACCATGCCTTTTGAGGACTTCAATTACTATTCTCTTCGTCTTTGCTTATTTCTTTGTAAACCATACTCTAGCGACATCAAAAACATGCAATCTTGCCGTTGTAAGTGATTTACACTGTGAAAGTGGTCTACTGTGAACGCAATTACGGTCGCCAGTGTAGTCATTTTAAATTCCACTGCTTTTTGCGATCAGCACGAACTACACAATTTGCCCAGTGAACCAATTGTGATTTTGCTGTCGATCAATGTGACATATAGACCACACGAGAGTCGGAAAAACACATGTCCGCTTTTCATAATTCCAAATTACTTCTAAAGAGTCTCCTAGTGACTGCTTGTGTCGCTAGATTGTTCTAAGAATCAGTTTGGAGGCCACGGTATGGGTTGGTACCAGGTCAGGACAGCTTCCGTAGGACTTGTGTTATACAATTTCGACGCCGAGAGACCATGTGACTAATCTTTGAGATTGTCTATGAATTCAAAAAGTTGTGGAAGGAGCTTTTAACAAAGATGCAAGCCAATCAAATGCTACCAGGAACCGCTTTGGAGATTTTGAACATACTGACATAATAAATCACCCCACCCACATTTAAGGTGCTATAAATCTCAACTTGGGCACAGGACTGCCTTTACAAACATCTATTTGGTTTCATTGATCGTTAATATCATATTGATGTAGAAAAATGTAGAAATTTGGACTTGGAAAAAATATGGAAAACTGCTTCATATCTAGAAATTTCCTTCATTTCGAGGGTTTCCCTCTTTTCATCCGATTTTCAACTGTTTCAAGCAAACTAAATATGTTAAAACTAATTCAGTTATCATCTCGAAGATGCATTCAACATACATGTCACACACAATTTACCTGAAAATTTCATTCAGAATAGAAAAGATCTATACTGACTGACTTTAAAAACGCATCATTTATTTTTTAAAATATTTTCGTAGTTAAAGTCAATAGGATCGAATTTGTTCTTCTTATATATATTTCAACCAATAAGACACGATATCCATTAAAATTTATTGCAGTCAGTTACCACGTTATTTCGCACGACGTCAACGTGCAAAATATGGATAACTTTTACGTAACTACACCTTAGGTGACCAACTGGATTTGTGTTTTCATATTCCATATCCAAATGGCCAGGAGTTACTTTTATTTCTCAATCAATTTGATTAAACAAAAATAAAGCCAAGAGACCAAAGTTCGTTGAGCGCACACAAATTTTTGAATTATTCTAAGCGGGTGTTTGTCAACAAGAGCGGGCGAGACGTTTAAATGTAAACCAATCGACGATTTTTCACTTTCATTAACGTAGCCAATCTACAGCAACTTCTGCTGAGCATCAGCGTCCTGATCGACCGTTTAAAACGAGCTAACGTCAAGATAATAACATACGTCAACGTCAATTACGTAATTGGTTTACAACGTTTTCAACTGTAATCGTACTACAAAAATGTTGCTACTGACAAACTCTTACCATAACAGTTAATTAACGAATAAGATATTGTGGTTTGCACTACTGGCGACTATGCCCGTGACAGATACTTACAAAAAGTCATCATAAGATCAGGGTGCGTTGGGCTTTTACATGATGAAAAACGGACGCCAAAACTTTTGAATACTCTCAAGCAATATATGGTAGATAATTCAAGCCTAAACCAAAAAAGATTTTGTGTCAACTAAATGGTCAACACGGTCACGATTGTGGGACGCTTTTCATACTCAAAGCGGAATTACCTGTTATTAAATAGAGAAAACTGTCAAATTCCTCACACCACCTCTCTTTACATGGCTATATCTCAGTCATTTAATCGAACTTTTGTCTGAAATTTTTGGGAAATGTTGGGAAGATGTCATTCTGTTGTTTAATATATAATATTACATAGTTGATAATGTATTTTGCATATTATTGCGGGATGAACTTCAGTGATTCGTTTTTAAAGTCAGTCAGTATATATTTAAACTTTTGGTGCTTAGCAATCTTTGAGTAGCTGAAGCTCCATGAACTTTCCTGTGTCTCGTAAATGTTGAAGGGGTCCACGTTCCTGGTCGGTTTTTCCTGTAACTTCAAAGTTATCATAGAAACCTGTACATAACAAGGCAACATTGAGCCTGGCCCCAATGTATTAACGCGCATGCTGGTCTGGGCCTCTTTTGTCATGAAGACCACTTTCCACATTGTAACTTACTTTAAAGCTGTACCTGTCGACGTTAATTCATTTTTACCTCGTCTTTCTTATTTGTAATAAATCTATAAAAAAGACTGCTAAATACTTTCAGAAAATCATCTCTACTACGACAAATCATCTGTCGTGTTCTATTATAGATTAAGAATACGTATGCGATAAGAATTCTAATAATACCATTCGATTCATACTTCCATTTATATTTTTACAGATGAAGATGAAGCAGACACAGAGTTTGATATTTCTTGGAACGATTCGTGTGAAGACTTAGCTGAGAAAATCGGCATTTTAATGGAAAAAAGAAAGGGCGGATATGGAATATTGATGAAAGATGCAATTGTGAACGAGTGTCTATCCCCAAAGAATTTCAGTAGGCTAACTGAGAGTAAACTGAAAACCTGTTTCGAGGAACATTTGAAGGGTAAACGTCTTCCACTTGGTTTGTTGGAAGATCTCATCGAATTTCAAGCGAAAATACAAGAGCAATTAAGAACACAAAACAATCCTAGCATAGTACGAGAAAAACGAAAGCCACTCAGAGAATTCGATTCCCCGTCGGGCAGTACAGAATACGAATTTGGCGCAATTGTAAAACCAGAAAAGGGTAACCTTCTTGTCCCTATTCACGAGTTCAAATCAATGGAAAAAATAGGACTTGTGCCAACAAGCTTTGTGGTTAGAGAATCTGTCCGGTTCATAGCGGCTTGCTTGAATTCAAGGCAAAATGGAACGATTCACTTTGGAATAGAATCTATAGGTGAAGGTACAGGAAAGATAACGGGATTTCGACTTGATATGGTGGATGTTGATGAGCTGGACTTAAGTCTAGAGAGTGGAATTCAATTCTGCTTTGATCGCACAGTTCTTCATGTGGTGAAAAGTTGCATACGTCCACTACAAGTTGTAAAGATAAATGCCACAAGCTGTGTGGTGGAACTAGATGTAGTTCCTTCATCATGGTATACCGGGGAATCATATTTTAGATCACATTTTCCCCCAAAAGGAAAGCAGACAGAGAATATGTTTGTTTTCACAATAGACATTAACCCTGAGATCATATCAACGCCGTTAAGCAGATGCCAGGAAACAGAAAAGATATACTTAGACAGAGTGAAAGATAGAACAATTATGGAAAGTAAACTTAGAGACATTTCAAATGACGATGATGAAAGCTGTGTGCTGCTTAAGGAGCGAATAACAGCAGGATCAAAGTACATCACCGACCACTTTACACCAATTATTGTTACAGGAAAAATGTCGGGAATAGAAAATGAAGACACAGTGCGAGATATCTTCGAAGAGTCGATGGCTGATGTGTTCAGATCCGCCGACGTTGTTCTCGACTTCGACGACAATACACGCACCCGTAAACTCACAGAGCAGTCATCAACCTTTTTCAAGATTTTCACAACAGATGATACATTTAGCTTTCATGATAATCCACCAACGGATCCGTGTTGGATATACTGTAACGGCAACAAAGATCTATCTATATCTGAATTGAGTACAAACAAATGGATCCAAAAAAGAATGTCCTTTGTACAAGAGATCTTATCTGACCTGAAGCGTATGCTGCCAAGAGCTCTTGTCATATTTCTTATTTACGAACCATGCTTAAGTGATAGCCCAATTGTATCCATTGCAAACGAATGTATGGTTTCGACATTTAGAAACAAATGCATTTTGATAGCTGAATCTGAAGATATTGTTTCGGGTCTCAAAATAAATGTGCTGAAGCGCGAAACGGAAGATGAAAATTTCGAAGTTCACTTCCATACTGCATTGCTTTGGAAAGATGTAACGAAACTTCTACGGTCCGTCACAAAACCGTCAACATTTGACGATATTCAACTTCCGTGCAGAAATGGCAAGATCACTTTTTTATCACGACAGAAACTTGAAAAGATGGGTATAACGGACATAGAGATTGTTAGTGGCAAACAATGCCTTGACGTTGAAGAAATGGAAATAGAAAAACAGAGGACAGTGAAAAAGACAGCGAAGGAGAACTTCTATCGGGGAGATGAAGTTTCATGGCATAACTTCCATTTTGGGGACCATGTGTGCTCACGTGATATTTATCAAAAACTCATGCACTCTGTTCGTCGCAGGTTGAAAAGGGGTGATGACCTTATTGAAACCGAGACGATACTTCACCAACCTGGGGCAGGAGGAACAACAACGGGAAAATATCTCCTATGGGCTTTAAGTCAATTCAATACAAACGGAATGGATAGGGCATACAGATGCTGTATCATTCGAAAAATAACGGAATCCACTGCAGATCAAATATGTAAATTCATGTTCTATGACGAAACAGCTCCGAAAACTGCAGTGGTATTGGTTGATAATGCCACGGAAGATAATGTTGCACAATTGAATGCCAGTCTGGAAGAAAAGGCCTACAAGAGGCACAATGCTGATGTTAACGTATTTTGTTTGGTTATTGTCATCCGAAGAGTACCAGTCACCTATATGAGTAAGTCAGCCGAAAACGTACTGGTTCACCAGCTTACAAATACCGAACAGACATGGTTTGAGGACAAATATAAGGAGTTAGAGGGTACTGATGACATTGACATGGAAACTCTTATTTCATTTAATGTGATGAGAAAGAGTTTCGATCCGAAGTATATTGACGAACTTGTTGGTCACCTATTACGAGGTGTCAAAAACACAGAAATACCTGTTCTTAAATGTCTGTCTCTCATCAATGTATTTGACAGAGATAGTCCAATTCCGTCCTCTGTTTTTGATCATATACTTTTTGGAGAACAAAGAAAGTCTGGAAGTATAAATTTTGGAGAGTTGATTAACCGTGGTCCCATTGGATTGGTAGTGCCGATGCAAAGCAGGCACAATCAGGAGACTTCAAAGTATCCGTGGAATGCACACAATACAGATGCGTTCAGGCTGATGACAAGGTCATGTACGTCCTACAGTGATACAAGTGGTCAAGAGTTTACTGGAGTGATGATGGTTTCACAAGCGCTAGCAGAGTCGGTATTAAAAGCCCTTCTTGCAATTGAAAATATATCTCTAGAAAAGGTTGTCAAGTTTGTCCTTGAGATTACTAAAACGCATGTATCAGAGAGGAGTGCAATTTCTAGAGAGTTCGTTCGGATTGTGACGAGTCTGTTCAAAACGCGACAGGCTACAGAAGATGGCGATAGTAGGGCAAAGTTCTCTGAAATGATAATGCACTTTTTGAAATTGGAAAATACAAGTACAGATGATAAACATCGCACAATTATAACCTTTATGGGAGAATGCTTCGAAATCACCAATGATGCGATGGTTGGTCAACAACTTGCAAGATTTTACATTTACTTAAAGGAATACACGTCTGCCGAACAAACAATTCTACAATCGATTAAAATCCAACCAGATAGTTCATATTTACGAGACACTCATGGACAAGTTTTCTTCTCCAAGATTGAGCATAAGCTGCCGGTAGATCGTAGTTGCAAGGTGAGTATTGATGAAACAGCTGAGATCATTTCCACTGCATTCAGTGCGATTGACATATTTCGAGAAGGACAGAAAATTACATCCGAGAAAGAGTATGGCGACAACACTAGTTGCTACTACATGGAAGTAAAGACAGTTTTACTTTTATTGGAACACTTTTCCAAATTTTGTGTTTTCCAGAATGAGGAAGAATTTCTCGATATCTTAAATGATCCAGAGAAAGATGTTCCACCAGGGTACAAAGCGCTTTTCGATCGATGTGAGTTCTCCAGACTTATTCGCAACAGACCCTATCAGATACATGCTGACGATTCGTTGAGATTTCTAGAGGAAAAGGATTACCAGCTTAAAAGGCGATGGTATACAATTCAAACTGAAAAGGACGAGCAACTATTGTTGAAACTCCGAGAAAGATTCGAGAGGTTCTATGGCAATGAGGCCGGTTTTCGTTCCCACAAATTCAAATATGGGGTTGGTTTAAAGTCTCTGATGAATGCCAATGTCAAAGATGAAATCGTTTTTCGGAAAGCAGTCGACGATGCCCAGCTGAAGCTACAAGTTAGCGGCTTTAATCTTCAATATGTAGATAAGAGAGATCTCCTGCTATTGCTTGGACATGAAGTCATCAAAATGTCATCGAGAAGAAATTTAACATCTTTTGAAGAGCAACCAATGGCCATTGCTGAGTACCAAACCCTGTTACGTTATTCAGAGAAGTTACACAGCATTGAAGCAAAGTCACAAAGGCCTTACTTGGAAGCATACCTATATTACACCATATTTAACTGGCCATCAGAGGCACGAAAAGACATCCAACAACTTGGAGGGCCTGAAAAGTTGAAAAACATTCTTGTCGAATGGGACGAAAAGTTTCACCAGAATTTCAGAAGCCAACAGCGACGAAAACCTTTGCATCCCAAGACATTTTTTGGACTTGGAAACGGTCTATTGGGAAAAGATATAGTTGATTTTCGATTAGTCGAACAAAAATGGAGAGAAACTACCGGAAAGAAACGAGGCTACGTACAGAATGACCAAATGTGGAACAAAGCGTATGCGAGAAAATCATTAAAAAGACTAACAGGGACACTGAATGGTACAGGCACATCTATCTCATATGAGGTACGTGTACATATTGTCATTGGATTTCGTCCTTGCATTTTTGTTACTTGGGATTTGCAATCGCATATCTTCTGTTCATTTGTACATGTTAAGATGTAACATAATTATTTTTGTAAACTATCGTGCATCTTGTTTTGAGATATGTTGCTTAAATACACACGAGCTTGTTCAGACTAAAACGAGTTTTTTTTCAAAATAAAAAAGGCTAAAGATTAGTGAATAGTATGCAGGCTTATGTTAACAAGAAAATCCTGGTATTGACATTCATCAGAAAGAATGCTAGGGAAAATAGTGAGAGAAAAGGAGAACATGCTGACAATCAGCACATTTCCCTCCCCTTCAATTTGTCATGGGCTAAAATATATGCAACATTTAATTTCTGCTTTTGACATCATTTATTTGGTTGTCTGCAAAACCTATGAATTGGGACCACCCTAAATATTGGCTCTGGCAAAAGGGGAAAGAAAATGTTAAATTTGTTTGATATTTTTCAGACCAAGCACAGGCACTGGAATTACGAGTTTAACATCGGTTGTTTGTACAAAGTAGAACAACGACTCAGTAACAGACTGGTTACTTTCGTTCTGTTATTTACATGGTCAGGGCTGAGAGCTGGGGATATCAAAAGCATAGATGGTATGCTTATTCTGTTTCTGAAATTTATCGGTTTTTTAACTCCAAAAAATATAACAACACAAAAGAAATTTGCGTAATATATACCTTTTCGATCACTTGAGCACAACGTGCTCTGTGTGATATATTGTGATCTACCAATGCCTGGCGTCCTTCAGTCCACCTGTCCATTCACAATCACAAAAAAGATGTTCTTCTAAATGAAACAAAATGTCATAGATATGATCCTCAGGCCACTCTTATTTCAAATTTCCCAATGATTGGAATCGGGGTCAGGATGGGTTTAAATATATCTTAACGTCAAATATTGTGTTTGCTGTAAGAATCACAATATTTGCTCAATCATTTTGAACATTTCTAGAATAGTTTGTTAAGATCTAGGCCATGGTTTTAAGTGGATCAAGTGAGGGCAAAAAAGCTAGGTCACTTTGTCAAATATAGCATACTTCATTCTGCTCTTTAAGTTCCAAATTCTTTCATTGCGAAAATTACATAATCTGGAATATTTTATCTTGATTATATCTATTTTAAGTTGAAAAGATGGTGACGCAATATCAAAAACCATGTCTCTATGTTAAATATGCTAAAATGCTACCTTTCGCTCCGGATATTCCTTTTTTGTTCAATCTTTGTCAAATTATCAAGAAAATATCTTTGTATTATTTAACCTAGGTAATCTTATAAATTGACTCATACCAGGTCAAAGACTAGGTAACTAGGTCAAGTATGATATTCCTGTAGCTATATTCGAGTTTTTGCCCAATCATAGTCAAAATTACCCTGAATGTTTATCTTGGTCACGCAAGGTCACATTAGGTCACACTGCCAAATATAAAATCCTCCGTTTTTACCATAGGTTTCTGAGCCAATATAAATCTTGCTTCACCTCTAAGAATCACAATCTTTGTGAAATTTATTTAGAAAGTTAATCTTTATGATATCTAGGTGATTTTCAAAAGTTGGTTTAATCAAGAATAAGGCGAAAAGGTCAAATATGAAATACTTCCTTATATACCATTGAAAAACCAAATTTGGCCCCATCATTGCGAAACTTATAAAGACCTAATTTTGAATCATTTTGCTCTGCAATTTTGGCAAATCGGTGTGGAATTTCTTCACAATGTTCATCTGGATGATATCTATGGCATTGCATTTGGAGGTTCAAATGGTGGCTCAATTACTGTCATAATTGTTCGGAATATTTTTCTTGGTGATATCTAGGTCTTGGTTAGTTATTTATGCCAGATCAAACAATAAGTCACTAAGCCAATCGTTGTTATAACATTCTTCTGGCACTGTATGGCTTAATTTTCGTTCAATAATTTCAGAGACAAGAGGACCACGAAATTCCTATATGGCTCACCTGAACCAAAATGATATGAGCAACACTTTTTTTCAATTCAATTAATATTTATGACTTTAAAATTGAAAACGAACCTATGGTCAATAACGTTGTGAAAATCGAACTCATCCGAAAACTTATGTTGCCCAACATTGTGTCCAAGTTTTGTCTTGATTGATAAATAATTGTAGATTCTAGAGTATAAACAAGGTCGAAAGCAGCAAAAAACAGCAATTCTATCAAATTCAAGGGCACATAACTCGACTTCCTGATCAGATCTGACTGAAACGCGATCATATCCGAGATCTTATAGTTCCCAACATTGTGTCCAAGTTTTGTCTTGATCGGTCAATGATTGTAGGTTCTAGAGTATAAACAAGGTCGAAAATAGTCAAAAACGACAATTTTGTCAAATTCAAGGGCACATAACTCTGGACTTTCTGATCAGATCAGACTTAAAAATCAAACTCATCCGCGATCTTATGGTCCCCTAACAATGTGTCCATGTTTTGTCTTGATTGATTTATAGTTGTAGATTCTAGAGTGTAAACAAGGTCGAAAACAGCAGAGAATGGCAATTTTGTCAAATTAAAGGGCACGTAGCTCTCGACTTTTTGATCAGATCAGACTGTACATCAAACTCATTCGAGATCTTATGGTACTCAACATCATGTCCAAGTTCTGTTTTGATTGATTAATAATTGTAGATTCTAGAGTGTTAACAAGGTCGAGCCCAGCCTAAAATGGCAATTTTGTTAAATTCAAGAGCCCGTAACTCTAGACTTTCTGATCAGATCAGACAGAAAATCAAACTCATTCCAAAATCTTATAGTCCTTAACATTGTGTCCAAGTTTTGTCTTGATTGATTAATAATTGTAGATTCTAGAGCGTAAACAAGGTCGAAAACAGCCAAAAAACAGTAATTTTATCAAATTCAAGGGCACGTAACTCTCGTCTCTCTTGTCAGATCAGACTGAAAATCAAACTTATCTGAGATCTCATGGTCTCCAACATAATGTCCAAGTTCTGTCTTCATTGATCAATACTTGTAGATGCTAGAGTGTAAACAAAGTCAAAACTAGCTATTGTTGACGTGCATGGGCGAATAACTTCAGACTTCCAGGTCCTATCAGGCCCATAATCGAACTCATCCAAGAACCTATGACCATACTTGCTTTGACCGAGTTTAATCAAGATTGGCCGACTTTTGTGGATGCTAGAGTGTAAACACCAAATTGTTGACAGACGAACAGACGGGCAGACAGACGGACGACGGACATTGAGTGACCACAATAGCTCACCTTGAGCACTTCGTGCTCAGGTGATCTAAAATGAGCTTGTTCTAGAAAATCCTTATATAATCTAATGGAGAATGTGTTGTATGGTCCAAGGTCTTTCTCGGGTGAGCGATGCACGGTCATCCTCGGCCCCTCTTGTTCGCGTAATTTATCTTTATCTTTGAATTGTAAATAAATGTATTATATTTTTATGTGTCGAAATAGATTGTTAATAGTAATATTAATGTTTTAACAAAGGCATTTTAACAAAGATCAGCGAGCATTTGAATTGCTAATTAGAGCATTTGTAAAATGCATTATTGCTGTTCTATCTATCAAAAGATATATGCAACATATTAAGAAAGATATGCAACATATTAAGATGTCTAAGGCACGGTTGCAACTCATTAGTTTGTCAATAATATCTATGTCTGTCAGTCAGTCAGTCATTCCGTCTGTCCTTTTCTAAATGACACAATTTTGAACTATCTCAAATTGAAAGGAATACTGTTTGACTAAATCAGTGTTACACAATGCGTATAATTCTTTTCTTAGATAATGGAAATCACCGAAAGAATAGCGGATAATTCTGATTTTTTGCATTTTTAAAAATTGTTTGCTCTCAATGTTCTGCATAGTCTTTTTGATTTGTTACTTCAAAACCAGGGCTTTTTTTGGAACGGGTTTATATTTTTATAGATGACCTCAGCGTAGAGGAAGACGGGCCTTCTTCATTAGAAACGAAGGAAGAACAGGACGAAAACAGTGATAGCCAACCGAAGTCAAATGGAAAAGGGGCGACTAAACTGAGCAGCTACAGAGGTAGTCGGTTCTTAAAGAGACATCACATTCCCATTTCATCTATAGCTCCACTGTCCGAATGCCAGCAAGCTATTGTCACGGCGTTGTGTCCGTCGTGCGTGCGTCCGTCCGAGCGTGCGTGCGTACACTTTTCTTGTATGCACTCTAGAGGCCACAAATTTTGCCCGATCAAACTGAATCCTAATCAGGATAATAATATTGACGAAAGCTCGGACCAGTTCGATATTGGGTCAACTAGGTCAAAAACTAGGTCAATGGGTCAAATCTTAGAAAAACCTTGTATGCTTTCTAGATGCCACATTTTCTGCCCGATCAACCTGAAATTGGATCAGAATAATTGTTTTGATAAAATGTCGAACTATTTTTAATTTGGGTCAACTAAGGTCAAAAACAAGGTCACAGGGTCAAAACTTACAAAAACCTTGTGTGTACTATAGAGGTCAGATTTTTTGCCTGATCAATCTGAATTTTCGCCAGAATGATTGTCTTGATAAAGTCTCGGACAAATTTGAAATTAGCTCAACTGGTGTCAAAACTAGGTCACAGGGTCATATCTTAGAAAAAAAAAACTTGTATGCACTCGGAGGCTACATTTTGTCCGATCAACCTGAAATTTGGTCAGAAAAATTGTATTGATAAAAGCCTGGATGACTTTAAAATAGGATAAACTGGGGTCAAAAATTAGTTCGTGGGATCAAATCTTAAAGGATCTTTGTATGCACTCTTGAGGCCACATTTTTTGCCCAATCAACCGGGAAAGTAGTCAGAATGATTATTTTGACGAGTTTGAAATTGGGTCAACTGGTGTCCAAAACTAGGTCAAGGGTTAAATCTAAGAAAAAACTTGTATTGACTCTAAAAGCCACAAAATTGGTCAGAATACATTTTTTGATGAAATTTCTGACGAGATTGAATTAAGGTATATTGGGGTCAAAATCTAGGTCATTGGTTTATATCTTAGAAAAAATTTGTATGCAGTGTAGAGGCCACAAATTCTGCCCAATCAACCGGAAAATTGGTCAGAATGATTATTTTGATGTAATCTATGTCATGGGTTCATATCTTAAGTAGAAAACTTTGAATGCACTGTAGATCTAGCTGACCCATTTTTGTTCAATCAAAATGAAATTTAGTCAGAATGATTGTCTTGATAAAATCATGGATGAGTTTGGATGAACTATGTTCAAAAACTAGGTCACAGGGTCGAACCTTTGAAAAACCTTGTATGCATTCTAGAGGCCTCATTTATGAGATAATTCTTAAATATGAGCTAGTAGAGCGATACAGGCGGTTTTTGCCTCTTGTTTTAAAGTATGTCTTGGTGCCAAGATTGGTTATTCTAATCAATGCGTAAAAATGCTATCAGTTGTTGCTGGTAAGTTTATAGTTGACACAGAAATGAAAAATTCCATACACATTGTACATCTGAACTGCTGTATGAGTCAATTTCAAAATTCGCAGGTTTTTTAGACCAGTAAATCATGAAAAATAATTGTCAAATATTGTAATTTTTGTGCTCTCAATTTGTTGTTAGATTATTAATAACATGTTTCAAAACATTTTCCACCCTGGATTGTTGGTGTGTAGCTTCTAAATCGATTATTAACCATGTGTTCCCGACAAAAATGTCTTTGGTGTTCCGGTTAAATAAAGGTATAAAATTAATATAGATTAAAAGATATTTCATATTTTTTTCACCAAATTACATTTTAAAAGGTCAATAGCTAATGAATAATAGAAAAGAATCATCTTGGATGCATAATTACATAATAATTTACAGGAAAGTATCTTTGTCTGCTAAAGTTGGAAAAAATCAAACATTTTAGTCTCAAAATTTCTTATCTGAGTCCAAATGTCCAGAAAAGTTTCAATCGTCGAAATTAGTATGTCCAATTTGCTTTATATAACTAGTACTTTTGATGCATTTGCTTGATCAATTTTCTTGGAAAATGAATTCAACAGCGGAACACCAAAGACATTAGCGGAACACCAAAGACATCAACATAACCCAAAAGACAATCATCTATTTTCTTTGTTTTAAAATGTTTATTTTGCATTGCTTTAGGTTGAAACTGGCAGCTAATATTTGTCCCATGTGATTCCGCTTCCCGAAACGCACATCAGAACGCTTGACAAATTAAAATGCCAATGAAAAGTCCAAGCTTAACCTCCAGTTGATAGTAAAATCCAACCTCCTTTAAGACATGAATTCAGTAACACAGCATGAGCCGAAAGATATAGGAATGCAAAGAGATATAGTTAATGTGTAATAATTTAGGATTTTAATGCACTAACATAAAACATTTTGGGTAATACTGTTCTAGCATTTACCGTCTGTCAGCCTGCCCGTCAGTTCAAAACTTTGAATTGGCATTTCTCTAAAACAATGGACAAAGAAAGCTAACATTTGGTAAGTAACGATTGTTCAATGATATCTTTATGCTCCATTCATTCAGACATTCCCAAAAAGTCATTTTCAGCCTTTAACATGAAACTCCACTTAAAACATCGAGCGAAACCTAGATTTTGCATTTTTCTAAAATTATTACACAAACAAAGCTGAAATTTGGTATGTTACCTTATTTTAATAATATCTATCTGATCCATGCAATCTGGCATACGTCAGTGCCATTTTATTTTTGTCTTTGGCGTTCCAGTGCTCAGACCGGAACACCAAGGACTGGAACACCAAGGACAATTTCACACTAATTTGCAAAAATTATTATAAGTGAAAATCTGGTATTTGTTAAATCTACTATTGAAAGCATTTACTGTACTTTAAGTCAGATATACCGGACAAATATCTAATAAAAGGTACCTTGCAAAGTATTATAAAGTGCGTCATCCCAAAGACAAAGAAAAAAAAGTACTGTACAAGTTGACAGCCTTCTTTTTCAATTTATTGACAAGACACAAAATAAATTCTTCCTCTTTCAATTGTAATGTATGAGCCTACGAGAGCTTTTCAAAAGGAGGTACATGGTTTGTGTCTACATCTAATTAAGATTACATTTCTTTGACCTTTTAGACACTGGAACACCAAAGACAAAAATCTGTGGGACAAGGGTATATGATGATTTTATACCATTTACATAATATCATTTGGGTAACTAGTATATTCAAAGTGAAATTTAACATATTGTCATGCAAACTAACCCAAAAAAGTGTTTCAATTACGGTTAAAAGTAGTTATCTTTGCTGGTCAAAACCAATGAGGGTAGCAGTGGGACAAAGCAAATTTACACATTTCAGGCCATATAACATGTAAAATATCTCACTAAAGCAAGTAACATGCTATATTTTTATGCTTAATCAACACAATTACATTGGTATGGACTCATTTTAACATTAATGTTTATTTGATTACTTAAATGAACAAGTTATCACACGTGGACAAGAAAACCTGCGAATTTTGAAAACGACTCGTATACGTACATCAATTTGTTAAATTTTAACACAAAACAATATATTTCTCGTAAACAGCACAATAATTTGGCTTGAAATTTACAGAATTTTCATAAGAAATTATGCTTTTTCAGAAGAAAAGTAAAATTTACGAAACTATATCTTTGAAATATCTTTTTAAACAATATATCACTGTTTCTCTTTTATTACCTGGTAGCTACAGCTTTAAACAAACTGTATTTACGAGGTTTGTTTTTAGGAAAAGCGACGATGTTTTAGAATTAAATCATTATGCATAATTCTAAAAAAAAATAACATATTTACGAGTGTCGTGCTTATCCCTATATAGGGCTGAAACGAGTACACACGGGTAGGGTACAAAACTGCCAGTAACGGGTACAAATTTATTATCCGTTACCCGATGATAAATTTTGGTATTAAACTTGTTTAGATAATTTAACTTAACTATGCCCTATCTACAGATTCAAAAACTTATACAATGACGGAAATGGTGTATAACATGAACTGTCAAGGGTTGCATTAGATGAGGCGATTCATTTGGAAATTAACCAACGAAAGCATGCAGGCGAGTTGACTCGGCCGAGTCAACTCGCCTGCATGTTCCTACTTGTGGATTGTTCCTATACTATAATTAGATTGGGCCATCATTATCCATTTGTGCGGGTTCCTGGGTACCCGAAGGTAATTGTTAGACGGGTATTCGGGTAGAAACTTTCTATCCGTTTCAGTCTTATCCGTTTCAGCCTTATCCCTAAATCGAATATTATTCAGTATGATATTTCAAAATATCATACTGAATAATATTCGATTTAGGGATAAGGCTGAAACGGGTTAAAACACATACTGTTCTCTTACAACTTCTTGATCACCCGAACTATTAGGCAGCAATCATTATCTTGGTCGGAAACAACGGAAAGCTTTATGTTTGTCGTAAATGCCATAAAGATTCTGTTACAGACCCAGTTCTATTTTCATTTGCAGGTTCTTCGCGAAAGAAGAAGAACACCCCACGTCAAAAGTAGGATGAGCATTGGTAAGGGTAGACCAACCATCACTTTCAATCGGAAAGGCCGCGGCCATGGCGCAGTTGGTAGCGCATCTGCCTCTCATTCGAGGTCCCGGATCCGATAGTCGGCCGCGGCAAATACCCTTACTGACAAAAATGCTACCCACCAATGGTTTGATATCGTGAACCTATGTGGGGGAGCAGCTGGAGGCTCGATAACGGTGTTGTGGTAGTACTGGTATGAGAAACGACAGGAACCAATGGTAAGGTGCTCCAGCCGCAGCGATATGACCTTAGTAGTTGAAAACGGTGTAAAACCCCAATTAACCAAACCACTTTCAATCGGAGACTTATGACAAAGTTTTCAAGATCGTACGCGGCAGCTCGGCATGAGCCAACAAAAACGACGTACATTATACTTTATACGTACATTACTTGTATGAAATTACTTATCGTCGGTGTAAATGCAAAACCTCGTATGTCGATTGGTACGATTTTCAAAGTACAAACTTGTGTGCCCTGTGTAGACGATTCTCGCAGGTTTTGAGATATTTTGACTGATCAGTATTAATGACACATTATTTGTGAACAATATGTCAAAATTTCAAGTAAGACATTTCAGTTTGGGAAAAGTTATTACACTTTTTTCCCTCCCCTGTAAAATTTTCCAAAACCGAGATACGAGGTTTTGCATTTACAACGACGTTATATGATACAAAATGATATAGATAGAACTGTTAGACTGTGCCATTTACAAGGAACTTCGGACAATACTTCAGATCTATGTAAAAGTAACGTACTCTCTATATATACATTTGTACTACCTTTCTTTTGTGTTTCTTGGAGTCGTGCAATGATACAATAAGCTTTTCCGTCGTTGATTCGATACCAAACACTTGGTGCAAATTCGGCATCATCTGTGAAAACGAAGATTGACGACAGTCGTCAATTTCCGTTGTCACGGAAAACGGGAAAGTTGGGGGCGAAATTGTGCTATGTATTTCGTATTCAATAAAAGATGGGATAGCTTTCAGAGTCTAACCGAATCGCCAATTTTTGCCTTTCAAAGAAAGCAAAAATTATTTATTCGAGTTGGAAGCTGTAAAAGATGACGGTAAAAGATGAGACAATGTCTATTGATAAAGATAAGATTGGATTTAGGTATAATACAGCACAGAAAACACTTGAAATAAAAGATGTAAATGCTGATCATCAGCATTTGTTTCTTTTTCCTCATTTATTTTCCAAGCATTTTCTGTTAGGGACGTCAAAATCAGGTCTTGTATGGGATATGGTCAGTGCTATCTGTTATCGAAGCCTCTTCTGATGTTAAGACTCCAATTGCTCAGAATGTTAAGTACTATAGGTAACTTTGGAAATGATAGTAAATACAGTAGAGGTCCGCATTTGTCACATTGCCATGTTATTCCATCCATTATGAGATACCAATCACTTCACGCATCTTACATCTTACATGTAGGTGACATCCGTGGTAACGGATTTTGACTAAGTTATCTGTATTTTTAATCCGCATACCTTCGTCAATTTCCGTCATCATGGAAAACGGCAAAGATGGAGACGAACTTGTACGCAGTGTTTTGTATCTATTGGTGGGTGGAATACCTCAGGAATACATGCTAACAAAAACGATGAAATATGATTTACCAGGGCATGAATGTACTAATTGTTAGTTTATATGATTGATTTGTTTTGTAAAAATGATATGATTGATCTATTTTGTAAATTTATATGATTGATTTGTTTTGTAAAAATGATATGATTGATTTGTTTTGTAAAATTTATATGATTGATTTGTCATGGAAAATTTGTATGGTTGATTTGTCGTGTGAAATTTACATGATTGATTTGTCGTGTAAAATTTATATGATTGATATGTCATGTAAAATTTATATAATTGATTTGTCATGTAAAATTTATATGGTTTATATGTCATGTAAAATTTAAACGATTGATTTGTCATTTAAAATTTATATAATTGATTTCTCGTGTAGAATTTACATATATATGATTGATTTGTCATGTAAAATTTATATGATTGATATGTCATGTAAAATTTATATGATTGATTTGTCATGTAAAATTTATATGGTTGATATGTTATGTAAAATTTATATGATTGATTTGTCAAGTAAAATTTATATGATTGATTTGTCATGTAAAATTTATATGATTGATATGTCATGTAAAATTTATATGATTGATTTGTCATGTAAAATTTAAACGATTGATTTGTCATTTAAAATTTATATAATTGATTTGTCGTGTAGAATTTACATGTATATGATTGATTTGTCATTTAAAATTTATATGATTGATTTGTCATGTAAAATTTATATGATTGATTTCTCATGTAAAATTTATATGATTGATTCGTTATGTAAAATTTATATGATTGATTTGTCATGTAAAATTTATATGATTGATTTGTCGTGTAAAATTTATATGATTGATATGTCATGTAAATTTCTACGATTGATTTGTCATGTAAAACTTATATGATTGATTTGTCATGTAAAATTTATATGATTGATTTCCCATGTAAAATTTATATGATTGATTCGTTATGTAAAATTTATATGATTGATTTGTTATGTAAAATGTATACGATTGATTTGTTTTGTAAAATTTATATGATTGATTTGTCATGGAAAATTTGTATGATTGATATGTCAGGTTAAATTTATATGATTGATTTGTCAAGTAAAATATTGAATTAGCAGGTTGGTATTTCCCTCCCTCAAACCCAGAAATAAATTTTAAAAGATATGGCTATTAAACCTTTCCCAAACGACAAGATTTTTGAAGCTGCTGCAGATTACAATATAAATACTATAAATAAAGATAAATGTATACTATTGTACATATAACATTAAGATAAAAGAAGAAATGTTGATTATCTTTATTTTCTTCTATCGCCTCAATGTGTTCCCATACCTTTTCTATTTGGAACCGGTCTCGTTTTGGAAAGGGTTAGTTAATCGTGATAGGTATCATTTTGTGGTCTCTTTAGAGCTAGTCTAACTTCAACTGTTAAAGTTTAGCGGACAAGAATCACCGGACAGAAGTACGAACGAACGAGCAATTCGGTAGCTTAGTACATCCCGTCCAACGTATATACGAGGGGTGATTCAAAAGTTCGCACCTTGGGTTAGTAAACCTTCATGAGTATTGATTATCAAAACAAAGGTTATACGGACATTAAATGTGAGATCTGTACAACAAACACGGAAATTATTAATTGTGTACATGTAACAGTTATGTCAAGTGACAAATTTTACA
Organism: Fragum sueziense; assembly: GCA_963680895.1. Lineage (NCBI taxonomy): Eukaryota > Metazoa > Mollusca > Bivalvia > Cardiida > Cardiidae > Fragum > Fragum sueziense. The sequence continues at coordinate 24,376,289 of OY804608.1, forward strand.
CAAATACTATGTGCGTAGCGGGGTCGGGGTGCAAGAACGTCTCGCGATCATGAACCCTTCTCTTTAAAGTCCCAATACACTTTCATACATTAGAACTATGCCCAATATACAAGGTGGTCATACCACGTGATAAATGACGTCACAAACTGACACAACTCAAGTTTTCAAACGACTATAAAAACTTTAATTTTTGTTCAAATTAAACGAGACCGGGTCTATTCGAAGCGTAATTTAGTAATATTTAATTGCATGTTCACACATTGTTCTAACAATGCATGATTTTGGCAATAATCGTGGACAACTTGATGAAACCGGAGAAAATCGACCAGTGAACCAGTTGTCCACGATTATTGCAAAAACCGCGAATTTAAGGAAGAAGATGTACAGAAACGGATAAAACTTGCAAAATTGCTGTTCGAATAGGCCAGGTCTCGTTCAATTTGGATAATAAACAAAGTACTTACAGCCGTTTGAAAACTCGAGTCGTGATGTATCCGGGTGACAATTTACCAAACACCGTAATATTGAACTTCTCGGACAATTCTATCGAATCATTACCTCGGAAGTACGCGTATGGTGAAATGTTTAAAAAATGCGATTTTTTAGCCGGATATTGCAAACAATGCATTTCAGTATCACTGTCGCTTCATTTTTTACATTAATCAGAGACGAACATGCGGTTGTTGTTGTTCTATTTAGTTCTATTCTATTCATAGCAAGAATGTAGTTCCGCGATTTACATCCAAGGTATGATTCGATAGAATTGTACGAGGTGTTCCAAATGCAAACACCGTCAGTATATGACGTCATTTATCACGTGGTATGACCACCTTGATATATCCTTATGTTGAAAGCGTTCTCGTACTATTTAGAATCGAAATGTTGAACGCTTGTCTGTGTGGCTGTTCTAGGTACATGACATACTATCACTATTTACCCCATTTTTGACGTCGTTAATCAAGTTGTGGCCGATTGTAGGACTATCTTGGCATTCATTATCCACATTGGAGTTTGTATCTCGACTCCATTTTAAACACACTGTCTATACAGCACGTCACACTCGTTTTCTTCATCATCGTAAATGTATGCGTTTGTGCATGACCGAGATCGTGCCTTAAATTTATGTCTGATCGATATCCTAATTTTGGTGTCGACGTCATACTACAATTCCATTGGTTTATTCTATCTCATGTAAATTGTAGTATCTTCATTACAACTTATACAACTTGACATCACTATTTCATACTACCGTAATATGATTTACGCCAAAAAAAAAACAGCTGAAATTTGACCAAACAAAACCCGGTGTTTCTAATGCTCATGTATAATTTTTAACGCTCCCCTCCTAGGCGTACATATGGTACAATGGTAACGCAGTTTACACCCACTAGAATTTGTTTTGTAAATCTTATATAACATATTGTACAGCCAATCTGTGAAATCAGCCATGAATTGACTGATTCTCTCAGCCCTTTTATGACAGACTGAAAAATTGCTCCAGCCATTTCATTAAATGGCTGAAATAGGGAGGTGTGAATAAAATAACGGGAATTGAAAGTTATTTCAAGACTAGTGAAATCATAAAGGTGTTGCATTCTATATTTGAAATGTAAGAAATAATGTGCTTTACTACTATATTGCTGAGGACATTTTAACAATTTTTTTTCAATTAATATGTTTACTTCGAAAACTGATTTTTACGGGAAAATGAAATAAATTGGAAGCAAAATTATTATTACACAGATTGGTTAAATTAAATCAATCATTCTTTGTGACACTTTAATGTTAAAAAATTGTCATTGTTTTGGTTTAATTACTATATTGTCAATTACTCTAAATCTGATTTGTTTTACAAATCTGTACAGTCTGTAGATACTGAACTACAATAGGGCAGGTTTAAAAAAAATTTGACCAAGGTGTGACATTTAATTGTTAAGAATAACAGCTAATTTTACAGAATATCATCCATATTTCTTAATTAGGGTGGCTAAAAACAGTATTCTAAATGGTTAAGCAGTGCCCAAATTATATTTTGAATTCATGTTTACTACTTTTTAGCTAAAATTGTGTGCACAATCTTGCAAAATAACTCCAAAAAAGCGTTTCACTCCTGACAGCATATATATTGCATAATATAAGCAATTGTAACCCACGAATCACTTAATAGTAGAGTGCAGAATGCCCACAAGGTTGATGGCTTTCTAAAAAAAATTTGAGTGGTAGATTTCTGGCTGAATAGACAAAAATGAGAACACTTTTTGAAAAATAAAAGTGTTTCACTCCTGACATAAATTTCAGAGGGGTGTTGTATAAAACAGGCTCCACATCCTAAACCAGTGAAGATAAGATGAAAAGGTAATTTTAAGATGATGATGCACATGTTGTTTTATGAATTACAAGTGCTTATTGTAGTATCCTGTCACTGTCTTTTATTTACCATAGCTTAGAAAATTGGTACAAGTGTTAAGTGTCACACAAAAACGTTTCACTCCTGACATTTTTGACATGTTTTAATGACATATCTTTTTTATTTGTGAAGCGATTTTCTTTAAACTTGGTACCCAGTATATAGACACAATAACACATCTTTTTAGCGTTGATTGGGTTGAATGTGTTTCTCTGTAAGAGCCGTGGCATGTAAAAAGTGAATGGTCACATTTTTTTTAAACTTGCCCAATATCAGATCTACCGAATTATACACTGACTAAGCTAATAATACGGAAGTAATGGGTCCAGTGTACAAATTTTTGGATCACCCCTTGTACATAATTATGTATGAGCCAGGAACTGGAAAAAGACCCAAGCCCAAAGAGCCCAACATGTTTCCAGATCAGACTGCGTATACACACAGTCTGATCTGTAACCTTGTCGTTCTCTAATAGCTTCTTCATGGCATGTAGCAATTATAAGAGAGAGTAACATGGATCCAGGTCAGACTGCACCTACCAGTCACATCCTGATCTTGAAACATGACAGACAGTCTCAAATGCTATAAGTGATTTTTTCCAGATTCTGGCTCCTATATATTCCCCATTTATTTTAAGGCAATAACATCATGAGCCCGGATCTACAATTACCACATAAAGTAACGCAACATTTTCAAATTTCAATATTTTTGTTTTTAACAAACCGGGATCAAAAAGGGTACTTTCTATTGTTCGCAAGGAAGGATTATGATAGAAATTTTAAATGAAATATTTCAATTTCCAACGAACAAGCCAGAATTACGTCCCTTTATTATTTTACGTTAAACACGTCCTAACGTCTTGCAAGTTAAGAAACAATCCTAAAAGATAGTTTAACTGATAGTGTGTTATCAGTTACACAGTAAAAACACAAAAGAATGTCACTGTGCACACTAAGCGTCATGTCATAACTTCCGGAAAACAGCCGTCGACATATCACTTGAATTTGAGTTCTGAAAAATTCAATTGGCAGGAACTTAAAAGCTTGGCGTCCAAATTTTCTTCAATTTCAAGGTTGTGGTACCATTTTATAGCAAACGCCAAAGTGCAGGATCGATCCAGATCATCGACTGGGCCAATTACAATCAGTCGGTAGGTTATTAGCCAAAGAGCTCTGAACATTGGAACACATTCCTAATAGCAGCATATTCCACATAAATGAACATTGGCAGACATGGATAAGCCAACGCAAATGAATTATTCAACCAGAAGCAAACCGTTTTTTATCTGTTATTGACTAAATTTTTGGATAACTTTCGCCATTTAAGACAACTTATCCATCCAAAGACGGTCTGATTCAGTTTAAAAGTCGCAGGTCTGTGCTTCGGACGTTTGCATAAATCCATGGAATTCACCCAAACGCCCAGGCAGGCGGGCTGGGACAAACAAATGAAATGCCAAAGGCGATACTCGTAAGTACGTTGACAATGTGTTGCGCCCTGTTATCCCTGATAATATGTAGGAAGAGTCAATGGCATGTTGCAAAAGGATGGCGCCCTTGCACACACTGTTGCTTCCACACGATGGTTGTGCAGCAAAACAAGGTTACTGCCCTTATTCGAGAACACGTCTGCTATCGAACACTTTGGGGGTTGTCTGAAAAGGTGCGTTCTTGGTAGTCTAAATCCTCCAACAAACCTGTTTTGCGAACGAACAATCCTTCAGGATGAGTGAACTAAGTTTCTTTAACATCAAACCGCTCCAAAAATGGTGTCGATGTGACGAACATGTCATTTTTTCTATGAAAACAAGGGATGATTATAACAATGAAATTGTTTGTGACTTTTGAATTTACACCGGGTGTCTTTGGGTTGAAATTTCTGTCTGTAAATGTCTTAGCATACTTATGATGTTTCGTTTACTATTTGATGAAATATTACATATAATGTCAAAACAAAAATATCCTTAAATCTATTAACAAGTTTTCAGATATTTGTTATTGAATGAGTTTTGCGTTACTTTATGTGGTCAGTGTAGAAAGGGGTTCGTATATGGCATTAATTAAAGGCTACCATAAGCGGTTCTGCCATGAAGATTGGTTGATTAATTTGGGTTAAACACGTCTTTCAACTTCTATTGTCATATCGCGGCGGCTGAAGCACCTACCACTGGATTTCTGTCGCTTCCCATACCAGTACTACCACAACACCCTAACCGAACCTCTAGTTGCTCTCCCACATACATGTATGTTAACAGTTATCAAAACAATGGTGGGACAGGTCATGAAAAAGCTAAAAGAGAATAACATGGGTTTTGATTAGACTAAACAAATACACATGCTTAGCTGGCTCAATGATGGTCATAAATGCCCCAAGGGCCCTAATCATATGCGATAAGTAAAATCTGTGGGCAACATCGAACAAAAAGAAGGTAATATGCCTAAAATATTACGTTAACATTTTGACGAATTTATAACAGTCAAGACTTTGTAAAATATTTTAGAAGAGGAAGAAAATGCCAATAGAAACCCTTTTCTCCCTTTACTAAACTATTTTCCATGCTGTCAAAGAGAATTGAACTCTGAAATTGGAATCAATTCTTTCGTTTGTAATGTCTTTCAAATTCGACCTCTCTAAAATTGTGTTGTGTCCTATTTCCAAGTGACGCGCACCCACTTAGCATTTTAAATATGATAATTAGACCATCCCACTTATATCCTGGTCGCGTGACTAAATCAATCGGGAAAACAATCCAAGTTTTTAGTAATTTATGCGAATTTGTTATAAAACTAAATATTTTCTATACCTTGTAGGCATTTTTACGATTTCGTAAAATGAAGAATTTTGTGAACAACAAACGTATTGGGCATACATTTGGAAGAACTCGGATTTGCTTATATGTCTACTCTTGAAGAAATATCTAACCTTTGAATACTTGGTAATGCTGCAGTGATACGGACGTATATAATCTGAGAGCGAGGAATTAATCAGGGAATAATAATGCTGTCGGTTGATGAGGATTGAACTTTTTCAAATGTTTTAATGTTTCGTTTGTTGTAAGTGGAATTACGATCATCATTCCGTCATGTATTCGTCCGCGCAGATCGTTTATGACGGTGATGGGAATGAGTCGGTGACGTTGGCAGAGCTCAATGATCGTGTTTATTATAGACTCCATATTCCAGCCGTGATATTTGTGTCACTATGTATCGTGCTCGGTGTGGTCGGGAATATCCTCGTCATTACCATCTATAAGACCAGATTCCGGCGTTCTAACCATCGTTATTTTATCCTGTTTCTCGGGGTTGCCGACTTGCTGGCATGTCTGACCGGCATGCCGTTCCTGCTCGCGAGTCTTCGTTTTCCCTACATGATGACGTCATCTATTGCGTGTAAAGTTCTCCGATGTCTCCACTACTCGGTAAACAACAGTTCCGGACTTCTTTTGGTTGTCATAGCAATAGAACGGTACCAAAAGATATGTAAACCATTCAAGAAGCAGTTCAGCCATAACCAGACACTGTATCTATGTTTTGGGACAGTGTTATTTAGCTGTTTAGTTGCGATCCCTGCTGCTGTTTTCTACGGTGATAGTACCATAGATACTGGAGTGGCCAACATAACAGGAACACAATGTTACGTAGCGGCGCCCTATAAAGGTAAAGGCTATTTCGAATTGTACCAGGCACTCTTACTGGTGGAAACATTCATTAGTATTGTAATATTCGGTGTATTATATGTCTTCATTATACGCAAACTCTGGGCTAGTGATCAATTTATACAAACAATGAGAAATGTGCAGAAAACATTATCAAAGTCAGAGAAAAATGACAAACCAAACTCTGCCGGTGACACGAACTCTATCGAAGATTCAATGGACTCGAAGTTTGACTCGATGTGTGGGAGTGAATCAGAGAACCACAACGTTACCGTCAATAACAGAGGAACGTCGCTAAAAGTGAGCAAATCTGAACCTGACAGCTTTACACCACCAACACAGACACAAAGTAGATCCTACTCAATACCTGTTGCTATCACGACAAAACTTACAGCATTGCCTGTATTGATTGATCACAAGCATGGGAAACCGAAAACAGAACACGAAGAATCACACGAGAAGGCCAACAAGAAATCAGACACTAACACCATACTAGCCGTCAAGAACGATTATAAACACGATGAACAAAACAATGGCATAACTGTTGACACAGATGATAACCATCAAGACACTGGCGGACCACACAAACCGAACAATGTGAACAGTCTATCACCGATACAGAAACAAGTATACGAGCAGATACTGGCCAAACAGACTCTAGAGAGGGGATCGAAGCGAGCCACAGAGACACGACGAAGCGCCAAGACGACGGCACGTGTCACCGTCATGTTGTTTACAGTTACCCTGGTGTTTGTACTCGCGTTCGTGCCACACCTCACTCTCATGTTACTTACCATCGAGGTGGACAACTTCCTAAACAATATGTCCGAGACAGAACTCATGGTGTACCACGTGTTTTTGAGGATTTTCATCATCAATAATGTGGCTAACCCTATAGTATACTTTATATTTGATGTCAAGTTTAGGAAATTGTGCAAGGCGGTGTTTAAAAATTGTTGTAAGAAAAAAGAACAGTGGGTATGACTTCGGTTTCGGAAATATCCGTCACGATAAGAGGGGTCCTGTGGAAAGTACAATGCATCATCCCTAGTCAGTCTGCACAGTCTGTGCAAACAGATTTGGGCCGATACTTGTCACTGTGATATAATTTTCGTAATCTAGAATGTTTTCCCTATCTTATCATTTGTTCATTTCCAAAAACTACATCCGGTTGACCTCTGCTGAGTATGGGCGGTGTCTAAAAATCGGATTTTTAAACTACTGACAAGGTCCCTTTTAGCGTGACGAGTCACAATTGTGTATGGCAGAAACTGTTTTCAAGAATTGTTGTAGGATTTCAAGAAAATAAATGACTTAAATAATGGTAGATGTCATGATTCATGAACCTAATAATTTACCGATAGATACCACCATCTCCATTTCAAAGAGAGATATCCACACCAGGTTCACATTAATTTTTGGTTAAAAACAGCTACAAAAATGAACATTTACTCCACTTGCCTCGATGATACCTATATACATTACCACAGGCGGCAATCACGTGACTTTGTTGTAATATGCTTTCCTAACTTTTGTAAACAAAAACACTCGGTAAGTACACATGTTTCTCAAATTTGAAATCAAATACTTAACACTCAATATTGAGATACATGTACATGTCATTCGATACGTCGTACTCTCCGATTTATTTTGATACCAAGATCATCCCTCGTATCCATATCAAAGCTGAGAATATTAGTGTATTTTTGAATGCCGTGATATATTTTCTTAAAAAATGTTTGCACTTTGCTAGAATGTTCTCAGCTTTGACAGGGATTGTAGGGAAGATCTTAGTATCAGAATAAACCGGGGAGTACGACGTATCGAATGGTACGTATCTCAATACTGAGAGTTTAGTATTTGATTTAAAATTTGAGAAAATGTGTACTTACCGAGTTTTTTGTTTACATAAGTTAGGAAAGCATATAGACGGCGATATTTGACCCGGCAGAGCAGACCAAGCGGAAAGGTCAACAGACTTATCGTCCAGGGGTGATAGGTTCACGTGATTTGCCGAACACTTCGCATGCTTCGCTATTTTACAGCTAATAATCATATCATTCGACGACTTAACAGTATTTTCACGTGCATACATTTGTCGCGTCATCTTATTTAAATGGTAATTGGTAAACTGAATATGCAAAAATGCCGATCCTGGTCAGCCTGTGCCATCTGCACGGTATGACCAGGATGTGAACTGTATTTAGATATATATTCTTTGGAGATGACGCCTATTTTAATGACCAACTTATTACTGAAAATTTCGATCCAAATGGACCACGGTAGCTTAACATTTTTTATTTGACTGGATTAAATAAACTCTTATTTTCACATGGCGGCACTATGTTGTATAACAGATACAGTGCACGCATTTACGTAAATTAATGACGGACCATTCCCTTCTAAATTGAACAATAAACTTGTCCACTTTTCTGTACAGTTAAGGTCACTCTGCCGGGTCAATTATTTTCCTCTATATCATACCAAAGTCACGTGATTGCCGCCTATGTTTACATATAACTCATCGGATATAAAGTGAGAGTTGTATACAAACACTAAAAACAAAATACATAGTTTTAACATTTACCAAACCATTTATCGTAAGCTATACGAGCGATTTAATGTCCTAATTATTTTATTCCCAAAAAAAGGAAGTGTTTGTGTTACGCCATTTATCAACAACAAGGAGTAAAGTGTTTGTATACAACTCTCACTTTATAGCCGATGAGTTATACATGTATATCTTATTTTCAAACATCAAGTTTGTTCTCTCCAGCAGATATAAATAATGGAACAATCAAGTTCGATGCCGTTTCAGAAAATATTAAACATGCACAAACAGTAATGTTGTTGAGTACACAATTGACGAGCAGGCAGAAAATCGCCTTGGAACGCCACTACGGATCTATTTCTTTAGTCCTGCTCAAATGATGTACATTTGTGACCACAATGGTACGTAGAAATCAACAATCTGGTTCACATCCGATGTTAACTTACAGTAATATCTGACAGGAACCTGTAAGGGGTCATTTCTATGACCTTTTCGTCTGGCCAATCACAAAAAACTCCCAAGAGGGCACCATTCAGTGCAGAATCATGTATTTACACTCGTTTATCAGGGAAAATAATACTAAATACAATCAAATTTAATTAGAGAAAATATTTCGGCTTTTACAAGTTCACAGTAGATTATTCCTTATTGGTGTCTGTCAGGTGTTTTTTTAAAATGTCTGATAACACAAGATTTTAATCAGATTGTAAAAATTAACTATATTTCTACGCGTGTCTGTTTCATTTACAGGACAATGGTTTATTTGAAATTATGCAATTATAACAATTTGGTGAATGATATTACATCCGGAAAGTAAAATATCCGGAACTGGAAAATACGAGTATTGTATATTTTAAACAATGCGGGGATTTACGTGACACAAGTTTACAGAAAACCGTTAATTATTTTGTTAATACTTGATCAATTCGAAGCAGAGAAGTTGGAAACGCAAGGAGTTAGGTTGATGTGATAGATCGTTAAAGATTTAGATGATAAAACGTTATTGACGACCAATCAAAAATTTCTTTGCTTGATCGTCAAAAACTTTTTCAATCGGCTGATTTGTAGCAGATGACAAGAGTCCGGAATGCTCGGGAAACTGCTTTCTCTGAAGACAGAAGGGTCATAAATCGTCAGTGTTATTGAAAAACTTCGTAACTACAGCTTTATCAAAGCGGATTAAAGCAGTAGTTACGAGGTTATGCAATAACACCATCGAAATGTTACCACTCCGGTCTTGCCATTGGCAAGTTCTTCTCCGATTTACTGCTTTAATGCTCAGTCCTCCGATTCCCAGGATCTAAGTATTAGATAGAGGCTGTATAGTAGATTCTACGCGATATTAACCCTTTCGCTGCCCCGTGACGGCCTGAGCCGTCATGAGGGGAGACCGATGTTTTTTTTTCAAAGTTTAAGAAAAAAACGTAATTCTCTAAAATGAATAAAAATATATTCATTGAATATCATTTTCAATTATCTTTCAGAAAATATAAGGTTTTATATAGTTTTATTGAATAGTTTTTTAGTTATAAGTTGATTTCCTACACTACCCTCAATTTTTTGGAAAATAGTCTGGCAAATAGGAACCAATTTTCCAATATTTGTCTGGCAGCGAAGGGGTTAAAGTTCAAAAGGCGCGGCCTTGGAACGTTTATGTCGCGTAGAATCTACTATACAGACTCTATATGACTTAGTGTTCGTCAACCAATGAAAACATACGCTTCTACTGTCATTCTTCAAACCACGCCTCCGACCGGAGCTGCTATCAAGCAGATCTTACTGGAATTACATCATTTTCCCCAAAATTACATCATTTTTCCAAAAATTACAACATTTTTCATAACCACAGTGTAGGAGCGGAAGTGTGTGAATGCTTGTCTTTGAGTGATAACTTGTGTGTTTGTACATCGAAGAAATGCAACTTGGTAAACATCAGCGGTTGACATAGGTAAGAAAAAGTTTACGATTGATAATTATTTCGACATATATCTTTTATTTTGTTGTAATGTCGTAATCTTGAATAAACATGGAAGGCATCGTCCAAATATGCGCCCGGTCTGAGCTGTTTAAACCATAAAAAATGCCTTGAACATTTGGATGGGAAAATTGGCACATGATTTTCACCACATAAAATTGCCATTTTTATCGCTTTTTTACCATTCATCGTATTGTTTCTTCCAAAAATTAAATGCCTTTATGTAAGTATTTTTTCACTGAGAACATGATTCAGACGAAATAATATCCATTCCAATAAAATTCCCGATTAAAGTATCCGCAGTTTGACAGTTTTTATGTACAATCAATTGGCTAATGACAATTTCCTTATGAATTTATTGTACAATCACTTACAAGCAATTTGTTATGTCGCTTGCCTATGTTTCACATGGATTTAAACATCAACACAAACACGAACGTTCGGTTTATCTTCTTTAATTTGTTATCAAATGTTACACTAGATAGGCTTCTTCCTTTACCTATATTTCAAAACTAATTTTAGTGTGATGAATGAGTTTATACATGTATAATAGCAAGGAATTTTGTGCTAAACGTGTAGACTTGGTTTGTTTAACGTTATGTTTTGATAAATCGTCGGTGCCTTTTTGAAAACTCGTGACTTCGGCTAGAATCAAGCCGTTAGGTTTATTTGGGTTTCGCGCCGTTTTCAACTACTAAGGTCATATCGAGGCGACTGGAGCACCTAACCACAGATTCCTGGTATTTCTCTCACCAGTACTACCACAACACCCTAATCGAGCCTCCAGCTGCTCCCCCACATAGGTTCACGATATCAAACCATTGATGGGTCACATTTTTGTCAGAAAGGGTATTAGCCGCGGCCGGGTATCGAACCCGGGACCTCTCGTATGAGAGGCAGATGCGCTACCAACTGCGCCTTGGCCGTGGCCAAAGCCATTGGGTATGCCTTGATGAAATCACACTTTGAACAGTGCAAAATCGGGCATTTACAATTGTGATTTGTAAAATTATATATACTAGACAAAAAAAGAAACGCAACTTCCTTTTCAATGCCTTCAAGAAGATTACGCAAAGACATCAAATTAGATTTAAATAAAATGTAATACATTTAAAGCAATAACATTCCACCTTGTAGAGTTCACAAAATCTTGTTTGTAGTGAATTCCATAAGAAAACACCCAGTTTACACTGGGCATCAATAAAATTTTACAAAAAAGTGAATGTAGGTCGAAAAACACAATCTGTTTTGTTCAGTTTGGTCCGATATTCGAATGTTGTGCAGTCCATGCGATTTATTAGCGGCCTCCGTTACAGTTTTAAACCTATCCCATAGGCGGGGTTTACCTGACAACACGGTCCTGTCGTGACGTCATATCTCTTGCACGTCCGCTCCGTGTTTGATCGATTGTATTCCCATTGAGAGCCAACAGCGTATACAGTCGAAAATGGGTCGATTTGTTGCGACAACATTTTGACTTTTTCCACCTAACAACATCCGCACTGCAGCTTGACGCTGGTTTTGGCGTAGCCCCGCTATGCGTAGTGTAGTGAGAAGTGTGTGAAAGCTTTGGCCTCTTCTTGGTCTATGTTTCAGCTTGTGTTTGAAGAAAAAATATTTTGATAATAGTCATTTAGAAAACACGACAGGGGATAATCAGTTTTCAACAATTTGCTATGTATCACGTGATGAATTTACGACATCTGAAGAAAATGACACTATATTCATGCGTATGGAGGCAGGAATATTAAAAAGGTACTCAATAGCCATTAAAAACATAGTTTGTCGAAAATATTATGAAAAATTGGGGTTGCGTATTTTTTTTGTTCTAGTATATAACAGGAGATCTGTTTGGTTACAGTAAAACTAATCGGTTTTTGATTTCCCAGGGTCATGGATGATTACTATTAATTGGTCAATTGTTAATATCGGTTAAAGCCGGATTTTAACAGATTGACAGAGATTGAGACTTCAATTACACTTTAGTATAGTATTTCGACGGTGTTAATCAAAAACGTCTAACTACAGCTTGATTGAATCAGTTGTTACGAGATTTTACAACAACACCGACAATGGATCAAAATAAATTGGCAAACTCAATATAATTGTCAAAACGCCGGCTGTCAATCAAAATCATCGATAAGCCAATGGACGATTAGAAAAATACCACACCCCATTGTCTTAAGATCTACGTTGCACGTGATATTGTATCGATCTATCGACTGACAATCAAAACAAGATCGATCAAGCGATCGAGTACTGATCGAGCTTGGTCGGCAAGAGTGATCGGGACATCCCGATCGAGCGTGGTCGGCAAAAATGGTCGGGAATCAATCGACAAGATATAAAGAAGAAGTCGTGTAAATACATTTGATCGAGTTTAATCGGGTTTGATCAAGGGATTAAGCCGATTGAGTTGACCGAGTTGATTTGGTCGGCAATAATGTTTATGTCAGATGATTATAAAAGATCTAACATACAAAGTTTATTTCTGGTGTTTTTACGCATTATTTGCCCAAGCCAAATACAACTTGGTCAAATATTAAGATAGTTATTGAAGATTTTATGAAATTATGACACGTGATTCTCCATCATGCAAAATTTCTTATTTTCCCGACTTTTTTTCTTTGTATCTTTTACGGGCGAGCATAATATCATGAAAAAATCAGTCGAATATAATGCAAAAAGAGGTAAAGACGCATTTATTACAATCAATATGTCACATATGTAATTCAAGCCATTGTACAAAAGTAAATATTTTTTGTCAGGCTATTGTACAGGACTTGACAATTGATTGTACAAAAGAAGTTTTTTTTAAAACAGCAAAAATTGAAAGTTTTAGACGGTTTCCTAACTAAATAATTATATCAGTCTCAACACACACATATGCACGAGCTGTGAATGAAAATTTTGTTGAGAAAGACCCTACAGTATGCATCTATTCGAGTAAAAACTGCGACTCGTAACAGCTAAACCACTCGTTGTTGTTCATGCCCAAGTGAATCGGGCCTAAAATGATTTAAATCTAGAACCAATGGCTGCGATTGCTCTAAAAATGTTACAGGGAATAATGAATAAAGAGATGGGTACAATGATCTGACAAAAGTATTGTGTTTATCCAGAAAAAAACATAAATTCTTACCAATGTCAACCGCTGGTGTTTACCAAGTTGCGTATCCTCGATGTACAGACACACAAGTAATCACTCAAAGACAAGAGTTCACACACTTCCGCTCCTACACTGTGATAACTGCACATTAAACGGGGGCGTGGCTATGTATATCCGTGACATAAACTGACCGGCAGTGCGTTTATGTGAAATATAGCGCCGAAATTTACTGCAATTTCATTGGTCCAAAAACTAGGACGAACACTAAGATTTTTTCGTCTATTCATAATCGTTCGTATTCCGCAAGTGTATGCCTACTATAGCTTTCGTCATTTTTCTTCAAAATCCTCATAACTACTGCTTGCTTTAAGCCATTACCAAACGACAAAAATTTAGGGCGGTCCAAATTGAAAGATCCTGCAGACGACAATTTCAAGTGAATGAACTTTTTTACTTTTAGGTCTTTTTGGATGGAAAACATTGTGGGAAATGAAGAAATTGCTTGTCACAAGCAATTTCTTCATTTTCCACAATAATTTCCAAAGACATTATCTTGTGGGGAGTCAAAAAGAGTCATTATGTGGTAATGGGTTAAGCTATATAGTTTCCAGGTGATGGGGTGTTGTTGAATATCTGCGTATTGCATTTGCAGGTTAGCGATATCGAGAGGAATTCATGGAAGTTCGAAGAATACATGTTATAGTTTATTTCCAATTCAATGTAAACGAAAATTAAGCAAGAAGGTCCCAATGACATTTGGAACTACAAATCGATGGCTCATCGCGAAACGGTTGTAACTGCCTATATGTTTATAGACAGTTACAGCCGTTTCGCACCGAGGCATCGAAATAGCCCCAACCAGCGTGCGCCTAGGTGTTCCTCGGTTAAGACCAATGATTCTCTCATATAACTGAAACACCATAAGATAGCGATGTAGTTATCAGAGAATATCAAAGATCTTGATCAGAAAGCGTGTATGTGCTGGCTGATATGTATACACGTTGGTTTCCAATATATACCATAAAGAATTCATTTTACATTTGTTCAGTTCATATGAACTACACTTTTCCAAAGCAAGATGTTTTTTTTACATTTCTACAAGATACAACATCAGAAAATCCTGATAACTAGCATCCCCCACTTTCCCTCGATATTTCATAGCTAAAACATTCTTAACCCTTTCCCAAACAGCCAAAATTTTGACTTTTCCTATTTGATAGCTGTTGGAAACGACAAAATTGATGTTTTTAAAGATAAGATTTGTGTATAATATAGCTCAGAAAATATTGAGGCAAAAGGAGAAACTGCTGGTTATCAGCAGTTTCTTCTTTTGCCTCAATGTTTTCTCAAGCCACTTCTATTAGGGACGTCAAAACCAGGTCTTGTCTGGGAAAGGGTTAACAAGATTTGTATGTGAAACACTAATGTCACACAAATAGCATACTTTTGGAGAAAGGCCAATAACAGAAACTTTATTTTTTTCTATTTGGTACATTTTTCGGAGAAATGCCAATGGTAAGATTTCGTCAGACGGCCAAAATTTCGATGTTTTGGAAATGGTTGTATTAAACTTGACTTCGCGACCTAGTTGAAGTATTTAGGGACATCTAGCTCTCGACAACAACCAAACGTGATTTCCGCTTTTCATAAGTGGACCATTTTAAACTCTTTCCCATATGGAACAATTTTACACTGGTCAAAATATAAAAACAAAGTTACAGACGAAAAATTGTAGGGGAACGAAAACGTGAGACAACATTGAGGTAAAAGAAGCAAAAATGATGTGTATCATTCCTGTGATTTTCTTCTTTGCCTTTATTATTTTAAAATCTTTTCGCAAACTATGTTTATTATCGGTGTCAAAATCAGACATTGCCTGAAAAAAGGATCAATAGGCCTACTTTCGCAGATAATATCTGCTTTGGACATCCTCCGAGAAAGAGGAACATTTTGTATACTTTCTTTCTCTTTACTCTAATGCGTTGACTTTCCCAGAAGGAACGAAATAAGAAAATGTGTCGTAAAGGATGACAGGTTTAAAAAACAACAACAACAACAACAACAACAACAACAACAACAACAACAACAACAACAAAAACAAACTTTAATTTCAATTTAAGAGTTGTTTATGAATCGCTTTTTCTTCCAAGACCTCGTACTTGCAGCTTTTAACCCTTTCCCAAACGACAGAATTTTAGGGTCATCCAATGGAAAGCTGCTTTAACCAACAAAATATGTGTTGATAAAGATATTTTTTCTGTAAATTATTGCACAGAAAATATTGAGACAAAAGGAGAAACTGCTGGTTATCAGCAGTTTCTTCTTTTGCCTCAATGTTTTCCCAAGCCAATTCTCACAGGGACGTCAAAACCAGGTCTTGTTTGGAAAAGGGTTAACAAGATACAATTACGATGTATACATGTGAAGAGAACCGACAATCTTGAATTTTATCTTGTTTCAAATTGACCCATGACTCAAGGCATATTTATTTGAATTTGACGAAAATGAACTGAGTAAATCTACATGAGACAACAGAAAAAAATGATAACCAGTGCTTCCTCGTTTTCCTCATTGTTTCCCATGTCAAAAGACAAATATATTGTTCTGTACATTTTTGTAGCAATACGTGTAATAGTTATAGACTTTTAGGTTTGTCGTCTGCAGTTGACCAAACGCCGACTGTCAATCAAAAACATCGATTAGCCAATAGACGATCAGAAAAATGTCATGCCCCAATTGTTCTTCGTTGCACGTTTTATTGTATCGATTTATCGACTGACTTATCAAAAGAATCGACATGCCAATGGCAAAGAATTTTGTGCTAACAATAGACAAACAAGGTTTATTGTTATGTTTTGATAAACCGTGGGTGTTGTTATAAAATCTCGTAACTACGGCTTAAATCAAGCCGTAGTTACGAGGTTTTGTAACAACACCTACGAAATACTATTTTGTTCGTCCGAATTTACGTCACGATTAACTGGATAAAATCGTTCCCTATTAACGATCACAACCCCCATTGTTTGTCTTAAATTCTATGTTGGGCGGAGCGACCTGTCGATTGGCGTTTGGTCAATTGATTGCTTTCCTTTGGACTAGTCTGAAATAAGTTGATGTCCCTTATGTGCCTGGTTAACTCCATCCCAAAATGGCTAAAATTAGACCTTCCGGATTTGAAATCTGGTAAAAATGTGTCGAAATAGGTATTGGTAAAGAAAGGATTTTTATAGAATTTAGTTAGGAAAATATTTCGATAAAAGAAGAAAATGCTAGTTATCATCAGAATTTTCTTCTTTTGTCTCAGTGTTTTCACAAGCCTTTTTCTATTAGGGACGTCAGACCAGCTAGGCTTTGTCTGGGAAAGGATTACTTAAGACATTTTCTAAACACGCCTTGGTTTTGATGTATCCTACCTGGAAAGAAAAAGCTAGAGAGGCAATTCCACATTTCCTTATTATTTCTCATGTTTGACCCTTTCCCAAACAAGACCTGGTTTTGACGTGGCTAACAGAAATGGCTTGAGAAAACATTGAAACAGAAACTGCCGATAACCAGCAGTTTCTGCTTTTGTCTCAATATTTTCTATGCCATATTCTACACAAATCCTATCTTTAATAACATCTATATTGTCATTTGTGGCAGTTTTTGAAGTGGATCACCCTAAAATTTTGTCGTTTGGGAAAGGGTTAAAGGAATTTCTATCATACATAGCAATGATTCCGATTTGGATTAGTATGAAATGGATGGAAATCCCTGCTTGTAGTGACATTTCACATTTATTTTTTCATATTTTACTTTTATTTCTATCTGAAAGAGCATAATTTTCTTGTGGAAATTCTGAAAATTTCAAGTCAAAATATTGCACCATTTACGAGAATTATATATTTTTGTGCTAAAATTAGACAAATTGTTGTGGACAACAGTTCAGATTTATATGGAATTTGTCATTTCTGTCTCAACTTTTAAGGCCTTTTTTGCTTATGAATAACAACTTCAAAAAACTGATAGCATTTTTACGCATTAGAATAACCAATCTTTGCATCAAGACATACTCTTAAAAAATGAGATCAGAATGAAATGTTTAAAACACCCCATATCATTTATTATATTTAAATATCAATGCTTTATCCGAGTTACAACTTGAAATAAGAAAGTTTTCGTCTGGCGGATAATACACCAGTGTTTGTGGATCCACTGTGTCCGTCTGCCATTCATACAAACACTTCAGTTCTTTACCATCGTGACCCACTTTGTAGATGCCATAGGGTTTCCCCGCGCAGATGTACACATCATCATACTCGTCGATGGTGATTCCCCCATACTCAGTCACGTGACTGTCCGTTAATTTGAATCGTACCCCGCCTTTCATATCGAGGGCGATAATTCCGTTGTAAAAATCGGAGACCCAGACTAGATCCGCGGAAGAAGACACTGCTATGTACTGCGGTTGATTGAGTACTCCGGCTTTAGGCCGTAAAGTCCGAACTACTTTATCGTTGTTGTCAAGAACTAGAACGTGTGCCTTTTTACCCTCCGAACACGCGACGTACAAATGTTGATTACTGAACCTAATTGCACGTGGGCGTCCGTCAATGCTGACTTCACGTTTATGTTTTAATGACTTGCCTGTTAGTTCAATAATCTCTATTTTGTTAACTTTAACGTCAGTATCACTAAAACTACTCCTGACGGCTATCGCTGTATTGGATATCGCGGCTATATCCCATGGAGGTACTGCCGTTTTAAACGAAGCAAGGAATTCTAAGTTAACGTCGAACAGTTTAATGGACTGATTGCTCTCGTCGGCTAGAATCAGTCGACCGTCTGGTAAGTAAGCACACCCTGTCACTGTGCACGTTGTGGTGTCTGTAGGGGCTCGAACATTTACCTCACCAACCTGTTCTAATATATCCTCCTGCAACTCGCCATTCTCAGCTGCCGAACCGATCGGTCTGAGTGTAGATTTAACGTTTATAGAACCAATACTATCTAATGCGGGTAACAAGTCCCTGTTAGGTAGAAACTTCAGTGAGAATTTTCCCTGCGTGTCCAGGACCTCTTGGTGTACCAGTTCATACTGCTGTACCATATGTCTGACAGACTTCATGGCTATAAACGCCAGCTTGTCTTCCATCTTGTTGTTGATCTTCTTCATGATCTCCTCCCCCTGTCTCAAGTTCGGTATCGCCTTCTGACAAAGACTCACTCTCTCATTTAGTATCTTCTTTTCGTCCTTTATCACTTCGTCCCGTGTTAGGTACATTCCCATCTCAATCTTGTCTATCAATTTGTTAATTTCCACTCGGAACTTTTTAACTGAATCACCAAACTGTTTACCTTGTTCGTCCACTCGATGTAAACTCTCCTTTTCATCTCGTACGCGTCTTTCAAAGTTTGCAATGAGATGTTCCAAGTCTATCGTTGTTTGTTTTAATTCATTATTATCATGTATACCAACCGAAGCTCTTTGTAATGGTACCATCTTTCTACAGTCTTTATGTTCAGTTGAGATACATTCCCTACAACACGCAGCATCATGCTCTTCACAGAAACTTTCCAGAATGTTTTTATGTTTATCACAATGCTCAAGACTGCGGAGTGATTTCGATTCCTGTGCCATCTTGTGAGAATCAACGATCACGTGCAATTTCGTCTCCTTTGCGCGTTTATGTGCCTTTACGCATGCAGGGCACATATAACCTTCACATATTTTACAGTAACCTTTAGCTGTGATCTGTTTGCCCGTGAATTTGCATGGATCACAAAACGTTTCATGTTTGTAGTCCTCTAACACCTTTTTTACGTCTATTTCCATTGTTATAACTGCTCCTCCACGACGCTTCGCAATCTTTATTGTCTAATTTCGGCGTTAATCCTTAATTGGTATACAAGTAATGAATTTGAATAAGCAAGCAATACATATCAATAAAAGAACTGTAACTTGCGAAAAGCAACCGGAATATTATGTACACAAAGAAAATTATTTGTTATAATAAAATAACAATCTTAACGCTACCCGATCAATGTGATACAATATAAAACTCGAAATAAAATAGTAAACAAGAGCAAATCAAAACAAATTAACCCTTTCCAAAACGACAAAATTTTCGTGCGATCTAATTTGAAAGCTGCTACAGACAACAAAGTTAATGTCTCTAAAGGTAAAATTTGTGAATTATACAGCTCAGAAAACATTGAGGCAAAAGGAGAAACTGCTGGTTATCAGCAGTTTCTTCTTTTGTCTCAATGTTTTCTCAAGCCATATATCTATTAAGGACGTCAAAATCAGGTCTTGTTTGGGAAAGGGTTAATCTTTCTCGCGGTGTTAAAACGATAAAGTACAGTATTGACTTTTCCCACATTTATAAATTTTAAAACCTATGCAATGACAGTGTGAAAGAAACTGGCTTGTACCTATACTATTTTTATGAAAAGGAAAACGTCTACAATTTGAGATACGTCAGGCAATACGAAGAAATTTGGCTAAAATTTGATTTTGCTTGTCATTTTCAAGCAATAAAAATACAAAAAATATGTAACGAATATTTGATCATTTGGGTATTGGTTTAAGGCATCGATCTAATACAAGGTGTATTTTGTATTTAAGTTGATCGGTGATAAATTCCCAAACCCTTTGTTCTATCGATTTACATGGATTCGTCTGTACACTCGGATAGTTAGAATGAACGAGGTTGGACCGAGTCCCAGACAAAACATAGACTAGTCCAACGGGCTAGGTTCGCGAAAAGCTAAGAATGTTCCCGTAAATTTTTGTTTGAAAACCCCAACCGGGACAACATTTTTGTAAAAGGTTTTGTTCCACTAAAGTAGGCCTAACCGTATTGGAAGTACATGTATTGCCTTGGTCTCGGTTATTAGTCCCCCCCCCCCCCCAAAAAAAAAAAAACCCCCAACAACAACAACAACAAACAACAACAAAAAAGCAAAAAAAAGAAAGAAGAAAAAGAAAAAACAAACAAACAAATGCCCATCTATTTTGCTAAATGACACGTTTTCTTTTATTTGTTTAAAAAGGTCCCCTCCAAACTATGTTCCCACGCATGCCACACCTAGATTTCTTTTGCCACAGATACCTAATGCATAATCATCTATCAAATTCATACTTGTAAAGAACTTTATCATGCAAAAAAGTACAAATGTTCAATTAAGCAAAAGAAGGCGCATCTTGGCTATTTCCTGGAATAATATATTCACGGTGGATAATCACGTTATACACTAATTTCATAAAAATCTTCAATACTTTTGTTAATACGGGATTGATTTGAATTCGGTTTGAAGCAAAGAAGGTGGACAGACGTCTCGCATTAGATGAACGTGTTAGATTTTTGAAAAAATCAGCTGATAAAAAGTTATTGAAGATCAACCAAAGTTTTGGTTGATCTTCAATAACTTTTTTATCAACTGATTTTTCAAAAATCCAACAAGCAATTCCTGACTTTTCCCACCTTCTCTGCTTTGAACCGAATTCAAATTAGTCAAGTATTAACCAAAATAATGATGATTTTCTGAAATTCTGAGTCACGTGATTATCCACCGTGGATTAGATCCAG
The DNA here is from genome assembly GCA_963680895.1 of Fragum sueziense. NCBI lineage: Eukaryota > Metazoa > Mollusca > Bivalvia > Cardiida > Cardiidae > Fragum > Fragum sueziense. Next base: position 24,397,557 of record OY804608.1, read on the forward strand.
AAAGCATTTGCAATGTGAAACAGAAAGGTGAAGACTGTAATTGTGCAAAATATTGTCACCATCAAACATTTAACCCTTTGCCAAACGGTCAAATTTCCATTTCAAAAGCTGCTGCAGACAATAAATGGACCTTGTTTAAGATAGAATTCATGTACAATATAGCAAGGTAAATATTGAGACAAAGGGAGAAATTGCTGGTTATCAGCAGTTTACCAAGCCATTTCTATAAGTGACGTCAAAACCAAGTCCTGTTTGGGAAAGGGTTTAATAAAATGCGATTCAACGGAGCCATTTTAGCTATTTTTGAACTTTTGTCTCGAAATGGGGGACAATGTCGAAAGAAGTGTTAAAATTCAAAATTTTGCCAAAGTACAGATAATTCGTGGTTGCGTTTTCCCATACTTTACTTAAAGTTGCCTCCCTTAGCTTTTTTTTTTTTTTGCGACGAAACTGATTTTGGAATTAACGGAATCCTTCAGATTAAAATGAGTGTTGACTAGATGGAATTGCGATTGTAACAATATAGTTGGTTTGAAATAGAAATGAGAACAATAGAGAAAAGTTCGAAAACAACATTCTATCTTATTCTTTTCTCGCAATTGTCGTTCAATTGTTAAGTTACATATCGTCGGTGGGAAGTCAAAACCTCGTAACTCCAGCTTATTCAAGCTGTAATTACGAGGTTTTGACTCCCCACCAACGATATAGTGAAAACAACAGTAGCAGCAACAGGAACAGAACAACAACAGTAACAGGACAACAACAACAACAACAACAACAACAACAACAACAACAACAACAACAACAGGTAATGTCTACACAACAGGAAAACGTTTTCTCATTTAGAGGATTTTTGACCCATTACCAGACGGTACAGTTTTAGACTTGCCCAAATTCAAAGGTGTTGCAGACGACAGAGTCAAGTGAATGGAATTTCAATTGTTTAAGTCTTTCTTGGCAGAGAACATTTTGGGAAATTAGGAATGAATTTCGTCATTTTCCAAAATGCGTCACTGTGTGGTAATTATTTGGTTGGCCAAATATCGAATTCAGTAGTAAGCGAAATGATAAATGTAATTGTCTTTACAATTATTACTCATCTTGGTGAAAACATTGACAGAAAAGACGATAGTACGAACTTGCTTTCCTCAATTCTCTTCAACAACTTGCGCGATCTGCGATGAGTGTCATAGCCAAAGATTAGTATTGTCTTCTGAGACACTTTCTTACGTTTTCGCAGTAGCCTTTCTCCCGATTCCCCTCACATGATGCCAGGCATCCGACAGAGATGGGTTTACAGTAATCAATCTTTAATTAACCCATTACCACACAGTGACGTCTTTTGGCGCCCCACAAGATAAAGGCTTGGAAAACATTGTGGAAAATGTAGAAATTGCTTGTGACAAGCAATTTCTTCAGTTCCCACAATGTTTTCTAAGCAAACCCACACAAATGTAAACTTTCATACACATGAAATTGTCGTCTGCAACATCTTTGAATTTGGAATGGTCAAAAATTTTGTCGTCTGGTAATGGGTTAACCAACGAGCGGATCACAAACCGGTCGCTTCAGTTCTTACCAACCCGGAAGTATGGCTTTCATTGGAGTTCGAACCTTTTACTTCGACCCCCACTCCCAAGACAGACACCCGAATTTCAGAAACCATTAGTCCATGGAAGCGATTGTGTGTGTGTGTGGGGGGGGGGTAGGCCTGGTTTTGACGTCCCCAATAGAATAATATTGGAAAACATTGAGGCAAAATAAGAAAGTGTTGATAATCAGCGCTTTCTCTTTTTGCCTCAGTATCTTCTGTGCTATTTCATAATTCATTTCTATATGAAAAATTATTTTGTCGCCTGCGGTAGGTTTCAGACTGGAGCACCTTCAAACTTTGTGTTTGGGAAATAGTTAATTTGGAGTGGAACTTAGATTGATCGATAAGTCAGAATAAGCAAATACGATAAATCACAATCGGTTTTCACAATAGGTCCCCAAAAATGTAGATTATTTGCTTAACTTAATTATTCTACGACAAAATAACGCATTTATTTACCTACTAAATTATTTAACAATACTGACTTAAATTGAATAACCCTGTTTTTATAATTTTTTGACAAATTCCAAGTTTCTGATTTAGTTTCTGTACAAAAATTAGTACATCAGTAAAAAAATAAATAAAATAAAAGTACATTTTTGTTCGAATATCATGGGTTCATGAGTTGATAATTCGAGCTGGTTTAATGATAGTTTTCTACATTCCTCCGATGGTCTTTGATTCTAAATTATAAAACAAGCAATGTGATTGGACGGGGCGTATACCTCGTCCAATCAGATTGATTGTTGTTTAATTTCAGATTTAGAATAGAACTTAGACTTGTTGGTGAATACAATCGTGAGTTTTTCACAAACGGACTTTTTATTACTATGACTTTACTTGATAGCACCGAAACGTGAAAAATGAGGATTATAACCCATCATTAACTAGAACTGTCGCAAAGCGGACAAATACCCCCCACTAGCGCGTTGTCACTGAAAAAGTGCTAAAGTTCAAAGTGGCATAACTCTAAAACTACTGCCTGGATCAAGATGAAAATTGCAGGTGCACAACTTCATATGATAGGAAACAACCTGCTAAAATTTCAGCAAAATCGGTCAAAAACTGTGGGAGGAGAAGAGGACACAAAATTATGTCCACGGACGGACGGACGGACGGACGGACAACCTGAATCCAGCATACCCCCCCATAACTTTGTTGTGGGGGGTATAACTACAAAACACCTCGGGCATCTTCGAACGTCATCCGTATCAACGGAAAATTGACGAGATTTCCCTTGTTACGGATGGCACCTGTAATTTGACGAGGGTATCTCTCGTTAATTTCCGTTTGTTACAGATGACGCCCGATGATAGACGCGAGAAGTGTTTTGTGTGTAATGATGGGTTGTAATCCGTGAACAAATGATATTTTAGTGGCCAAGCGTTGACATTTCGGTCAATATCCCTCACATATCGTGTAAATAATACAATATTTTATCGTTTTTTCAACAACAAACTCGTAACTGCAGCTTGCTTTAAGCTGCAGTTACGAGGTTTTCGTTGAAAAGCGACGATTTTATCTTTATACAAATCTGTTTTTGTTCCAATGATCGATAAGGGATTTTTAAAGATCTTATTTACAAAGAATTTGAAATTCATTGTAATTTTAATACCGATTGTGCGACTACACGTTAAGCTCCGTAACAAAATCCGCAATTACCTACTTTAATAAGTTTTCAAAAACGTTTAAAATTTCGATTGTATATTTTGGTCATGCTAAATTGCTCAAATATGCATCTATCCATCTTTAACGAAGTCATTTGTGAATGATATATTTTAAGGAAAATGATCGAAAACTGTGTTCTTCAAAAATGCATTAATTGTGCTGAAGAAAGTCTAGTCAAAGTCTTTCTTTCAGAATTGTGTGCATTTCAAGACCCATATTTAAAATGAATATTTAAAAGATATGATAAACATAAAAACGGAATTGTGTGTAACTTAGACAAGGCCCATTGAAATAAAAGAAAATTAGAGGGGTGTCCCTGTTTAACAGCCTTATATTGGAAATCGAAGGTTCTGAACATTACCTGAGAAATGTCACATAATGAGAAAAAAATTCGTGAAAGTCCATTCATCTTCTACAAGAACTGAAGGAATTGTTTACATGGACGTCCCACTCTGAAACAGAAAAGGTCATATGGAGACAGGCCCAGGTTTAAGGTTTAATCCGAAAATTCGACGTGATGAGCAGTTTTGATAGATTCAAATGTATGCATTTGAAAATCAGTGATGATAATCAACATTGTGTCTCAATATCTTGTATTTCAACTAATCTTGATCAACATCTATCATTTATTCTGCTGCAGCTTTCAAATTGAAACCGCCTACCCCCCACCCCCACCCCCAAAAAAGTGCGGGGGAGGGATGGAGAGAAGCTGGAGAGCTTGATCATAACTGAGATTTGATGTGGCAAGTTTAATCAAATTCTGATTGAAACTGTAGAAGTTGCGCACAGAATAAATCGCGAACGCACGACAGCGGGTGGACGAACAGGGCGATGACACAGTACGAACCTTAGCACGGTGAATAATCACGTGATGTAATAATTACTGAATATATTCCGGGACCGATTTAAATTCGGTTGGAAGCAGAGAATGTGGACAGACGTCACGCATTAGATGGATGTGGTTGATTTTTGAAAAATCAACTGATAAAGAGGATCTATCACTGCCTGACATCTTTCCACCTTCTCTGCTTCAACCCGAATTCAAATTGGTCAAATATTGACAAAGTTATTGAAGATTATCGGATATTCTAAGTCACCTGATTATACACCGTGCTTAATGCGTATAAAAATGAAAGAAATAAACAATTTTTGCCGTTTGGGTAAATGGTAAATAGTACCAAATGTAATTGTTATGGGTTGAACCTCTTCAATAATTGCCATTTTCCTATATATTGGACAAGCGTGGTAAAGGATTGTCGTCGGTTTAGGAAGCAGGCTTAAATGTTCAAATCTTTTTTCATCCACTGAGTTTTAAATTCCTCACTTCTAAACGTGGATTACTATAGGTTTAACCTGCTTTCCTAATTACGGTAACTATTTTAATATGATGATTTTGAATGGCTTATTCCTGATTGTTTATTCTTTATCTGAAATGATTTGCGTCGTTTTATACTTGCAGAGGAAAAGAAATAACCATATCATAATATAAATTACAAAATATCTTATTCTCCCGTTTTCGTTTTATCAAATTCTAGGATAAGATATTGGTTTAAGCAAACGCAAAACGTATGAAGGTTTTGAGAGAAAATGGGAAATTGCTGGACATCGACTTGCTCATTTTTAAAAGCATTTTAAGAAACGTAAAAAACAACGAATTGAGTCGGAAATATTAATAATGCTGAATATCTTTTTCTGGGCACCATTTTGTTGTTTTTTCCCTTGTAAATCATACTTGAATGCTGACATGACATTCTATTCCACAGAAAAAAGGATGAATCGAAAATCATCTCGAACATTTCTTCCTTAAAGAAGTAAAGTAGATAAAGAGGAGAAACAGTCCATTCTTAATATCTTTGATCCTTTATATACAACATTCACATTACGTTCATGACTTGAACTTGGAGAAAAACAACTTCAGAATATCTTACGTCACTGATTTATTTCCAAAGCCTCATAACTAAAACAGTAGACAATCTGTAATTACAAGATAGTTTTTTTTAACAAAAAGTGAGGGGCGTTTTTCTGCAATGAAAAAGGAATGTGATTGAAAGATCTCTAGAAGAATCCATTGACCATGTCCAAGATATTTGGAATGTTTACTTCTATTTTTTCTAATTACAAAACGGACAAATCATTCTTTTTCCAAAAATACTTTAATACTCAGTTTTGTATGTGAAACGACACTCCAAATCACACTATGTACAGCTTATTGAAGTGTGTGTTTGTGTATGTGTGTGTTGGGGGGGGGGGGGGGGTCATAAGGAATTTTTGTCATATCGTCGCAAATCTATTGTTACAAGTGCATATAGTTTTATATGCTTTTAAGCAATTTGCGACAACGAATCGACTATCAAAATCCATTTTTTCGTTCTTTACAGCCCTGGAAGAAACCCAGAATATTTCTCCGAGAGTCTACCATATATAGATATAGAATCTTCGATCGTCTATCATCACGTCTGGCTATTAGCCAAGAGCTAACGCACTGCCTTACGCCGAATCTTTTCTTGAAAATAATTATAAGAAAAGAAGGGTTAAGCCAATCGAATTAGCAAAGTTCAAAGAAGTTCAACCCAGGACATGCTTGTAAGTGAACATGCCACTATACAACTATGGATAAAAGCAGTTCCAATCTCGACATGCATGCTTTCACTCAACCAACAATATCAGTACATGGATCACTGAATAGGCCTAACTATGGATTATCAAAGCATTTCTACCTTCGACATGCTTACACTGAGATACCTTTGCGTTTACGTAGCCTATGAAGCCAAAATGGACAACAGTATAAGTATGGACATATGAGTGATGCACAATGAACAATTCTGTAGAAATAGACACAGACGAGGTTCGTCTGGAGCTGAACGATGAAAAAGCGACCGTACTGGTTCCCGCTATGGTCTACTGCGGTCTACTTATGATACTGGGTACCATCGGAAACGGAATGGTCATATTCTACTACGGTCTCAAGACGAAAACAACACCGGCTACGTGTTTTATACTCAACCTTGCATTGTTCGATCTGATAGCCTGTGTTTTTGGAATTCCTATAGAAATCACGGATATGAGATTCTTTATTGTGTTCGAGAGTATCCCGGCTTGTCGTCTGCTGGCTTTTGTCAACCATCTGGCCGTGATATCATCTGCTTTCACGCTCAGTGCCATCGCCTGGGACCGATATCGGCGGATATGTAAACCATTTGAGAGACAAATGTCCATACGTCAGTCCAAGATAGTGTGTATGGTATGCACTATACTCGGAGTGCTTCTAGGCTGGCCGTCCATCGCTTTATACACTGTAGAAAAAGTTCCCATTACTACTACATATAACGGTAAAATTGTGAATATTACTGGATACGATTGTACGTCAGTTAAAGATGAACGGTATTCAGGTTACGCCTGGGCATTCAGTATCATACAATTTGTCGGCTTTTTCGGTATCACATCAGTACTGGTGATATGCTACTTTTTGGTTGGTAGACAACTCTACAAACATAAAAAGTTCCGGTTTTACGTATCAGGGAAGAATTTACGACGTACGGCAAGCGGTAATATGACGACAATGACGACAAACACGGATTATTATTCGACGTCAGATCAGGGCCCGACGTCAATACCGATCGCCAGCATACCGGAAGAAGACGAGGAGGAGCTAGAAGAAGTGGAGTATGAAGGACCGGATGACGACTTCCCCATGGAACAGGAAGTCATTCCGCCATTAAAGGATATTCTGGAATTAGACGCAAACGGGCTGACGGAGATAGATACTGATAGACCTTCGTCTGTTTTGAATGGATATCTTGGTGAACGGAATCCGTATGGGAAACTTAGCAGACCGAGTTCTATTCTTACTGATATGAGTGTGCGGTCTAAAGGAAGTATTATGACAGTGCGTAGTGTTACAATACGTGACGAGAGCGAAAACGAGGTTTTCGACATTGAACCACGTGATAAAAATAGTTCCTCATCATGGCGGCCTAGAAGTGCCAGAAGTGAATCCACATGGTCTAATAGTATAAACAGACCAGGCAGTGCGAGTAGCATTAATGACATTTCACGACATTCTAGTACATCTCTTAACAACATGGCGGACACAACAACAACAACAACAACCATCAGTAATATCAGCAGCAACATTCCGGACGCAATGTTACCAAATCTATCCACCAACATAAACAAGAAAGCTGGTGGGTTAAAGCGGACACGCAGTGACGGTTGTGTAGGGTTGGAGGTCAAGCGGAGTGACAGTAACCGTAGCAACTCTAGACCGTCCGGATTGAGGAGAACAGCCAGCGAGGGTAGCGGTATCAAACGGACAGGAAGTAACAGGAGTGTGAGATCACACGGTCTGCGCAGAACCGGAAGTTCCGAAAGCGCAAAGTTGGACACTGACACGGACACATTGCGAGACATGCGCATGAAGATGTTGGATATTAATACGCTTAAGTACACTTTCATTATGATCATAATAGCCCTCGTGTTTGTACTAAGTTGTGTACCATATCTAATTCTTGCCGTATTACGGGTCTATTCAGACGACGACTGGGCTTATAACTTTAATAACGCCGAACTAGTTTGGTTCCATATTGGACTTCGGTCCTACTTTTTAAACTGTGCTATTAATCCATTTATATACGGGTTCTTTAACTCCCAATTTAGGGACTACTTTTATCAGCTATGCTGCTGTTTCTGTGCATCACGTGACAAAGTTTCGGATGACGTCATCGATTCCCCAAGACGTTAATGTCGTTGCATTATTTAGTAAACAATATTGTAATTTGGCAAGTTGATGTTATGAGATATTACAGCAAAACTAAAAGAAATAATTTAAAAGATCATGGTATCTTAAAGTGTCGTTATGTTAGCCTTTTCTACGTCAATTATTTTCGTTCTTGTTCATGTAACCAAAATTAATGGTATATTTTCCCGAAATATTTTATTTGATTCGAAGTGGTCCATTCCTATTTTTCAAGCGGGTGCGACTAGCGATTGCTACGTTTCTTAGACTTTTCTGTTAAGGTAGAATACATGTAATTTGACCACTTTGGGATTCATGCGGCGTCGGATTTTTTCGGGGACGTCGTTAACGTCGTTAACGTTCGGTGGTATCCGAATACATAAGGAAAAGTTTCGAAGATGATAAAATCCGCAATTTCTGCTGCCGAATGATTAAGACGTCGTCCGAAAAATTGCCGAAGAATCTCAACTATGGTTATTCTACTTTACAAGCAATATGGATGATGTAGTCACTTCATTATATGTGTATAATTATCGTGAGTAATGAGCGTTATGATCGAATCACCGAGAGATTAACAGGTTAATCCGTTCTGTTAATCCGCGGGTTTCTAGTAGGCCTGCAGCGTATCATGGGATTAGTGTAGCCCGTTAAAGTACGCCGCAACAAAATTAATACATGTGGTCTATATACATGCGGGTTCGTATGCCAACGTAGCAAGGAAACAGATAGGTAAAGTTAGCTACCGATAGCCAGTTACTTGTTCCAGTTACTTGAAAAAGAAAAGTTAGTTACCGGTAGCCAGCTACCGGTAGCCAGTTACTTGAACAAGAAAAGTTAGTTACCGGTAGCCAGCTACCGGTAGCCAGTTACTTAAAAAATAAAAATTAGTTACCAGTAGCCAGCAACCGATAGCCAGTTACTTGAAAAAGAAAATATGGCTACAAGAAATTAAAGAGGCCAACTACCAAAAAAAACTTCGGTATAGTCTAAAATTTTGCTCCACCCTTCCATCAAACGGAACCGGTAGCTGGCCAGATAAAAGATACCAATTTATACTGTTGTAACATTTTAAGATCATAAATTAAATGTACTTTTCATAGAAATATAAATCAATCCTTTTGTGGAAATTAAAGGGGCCAGCTACCGGAAAAAACTTCGATATAGTCTAATATTTGGTCCATCCCTCCTTTAAACGGAACCAGTAGCTAGCCAGATAAACGATACCAATCTATACTGTTGTAACATATTATTATCATAAATTAAATGTACTTTTCATAAAAATATGAATTAAACATTTTGCAGAAATTAAAGGGGCCAGCTACTGAAAGAAACTTCGGTATAGTCTAAAATTTTGCTCCATCCTTCCATCAAACAGAACCGGTAGCTGGCCAGATAAACGATACCAATCTATACTGTTGTAACATTTTATTATCATAAATTAAATGTACTTTCCAAAAAAATATAAATCAATCCTTTTGCGGAAATTAAAGGGGCCAGCTACTGGACAAAACTTCGGTAAAGTCTAATATTTGGTCTACCCCTCCATCAAACGGAACCGGTAGCTGGCCAGATAAAAGATATCAATCTATACTTTTGTAACATTTTATGATCATAAATTAAATGTACTTTCGAAAAAATATAAATCAATCCTTTTGCGGAAATTAAAGGGGCCAGCTACTGGACAAAACTTCGGTAAAGTCTAATATTTGGTCCACCCCTCCATCAAACGGAACCGGTAGCTGGCCAGATAAAATATATCAATCTATACTTTTGTAACATTTTATTATCATAAATTGAATGTACTTTCCATAAAAATATAAATCAATCCCTTTGCGGAAATTAAAGGGGCCAGCTACCGAAAGAAACTTCGGTAAAGTCTAATATTTGGTCCACCCTTCCATCAAACGGAACCGGTAGCTGGCCAGATAAAAGATACCAATCTATACTGTTGTAACATTTTATGATCATAAATTGAATGTACTTTTCATAGAAATATAAATCAATCCTTTTGCGGAAATTAAAGGGGCCAGCTACTGGACAAAACTTCGGTATAGTCTAATATTTGGTCCACCCTTCCATCAAAAGGAACCGGTAGCTGGCCAGATAAACGATACCAATCTATACTGTTGTAACATTCTATTATCATAAATTGAATGTACTTTAAAAGAAAATATAAATCAATCATTTTGCGGAAAGTAAAGGGGCCAGCTACTGGACAAAACTTCGGTAAAGTCTAATATTTGGTCCACCCCTCCATCAAACGGAACCGGTAGCTGGCCAGATAAACGATACCAATCTATACTGTTGTAACATTTTATTATCATAAAATGAATGTACTTTCCATAAAAATATAAATCAATCCTTTTGCAGAAATTATAGGGGCCAGCTACTGGACAAAACTTCGGTAAAGTCTAATATTTGGTCCACCACTCAACCAAACGGAACCGGTAGCTGGCCAGATAAACGATACCAATCTATACTGTTGTAACATATTATTATCATAAATTAAATGTATTTTTCATAAAATTATGAATTAAACATTTTGCGGAAATTAAAGGGGCCAGCTACCGAAAAAAACTTCGGTATAGTCTAAAATTTTGCTCCACCCTTCTACCAAACAGAACCTGTAGCTGGCCAGATAAACGATACCAATCTATACTGTTGTAACATTTTATTATCAGAAATTGAATGTACTTTCCATAAAAATATAAATCAATCCTTTTGCGGAAATTAAAGGGGCCAGCTACTGGACAAAACTTCGGTAAAGTCTGATATTTGGTCCACCCTTCCATTAAACGGAACCGGTAGCTGGCCAGATAAAAGATACCAATCTATACTTTTGTAACATTTTATTATCATAAATTGAATGTACTTTCCATAAAAATATAAATCAATCATTTTGCGGAAATTAAAGGGGCCAGCTACTGGACAAAACTTCGGTAAAGTCTAATATTTGGTCCACCCTTCCATCAAACGGAACCGGTAGCTGGCCAGATAAAAGATACCAATCTATACTGTTGTAACATTTTATTATCATAAATTAAATGTACTTTTCATAGAAATATAAATCAAACCTTTTGCGGAAATTAAAGGGGCCAGCTACCGAAAAAAAACTTCGGTATAGTCTAAAATATTGCTCCACCCTTCCATCAAACGGAACCGGTAGCTGGCCAGATAAACGATACCAATCTATACTGTTGTAACATTTTATTATCAAAAATTGAATGTACTTTCCAAAAAATATAAATCAATCCTTTTGCTGAAAGTAAAGGGGCCAGCTACTGGACAAAACTTCGGTAAAGTCTGATATTTGGTCCACCCCTCCATCAAACGGAACCGGTAGCTGGCCAGATAAACGATACCAATCTATACTTTTGTAACATTTTATTACCATAAATTGAATGTACTTTCCATAAAAATATAAATCAATCCTTTTGCGGAAAGTAAAGGGGCCAGCTACTGGACAAAACTTCGATAAAATCTAATATTTGGTCCACCCTTCCATCAAACGGAACCGGTAGCTGGCCAGATAAAAGATACCAATCTATACTGTTTTAACATGTTATTATCATAAATTGAATGTACTTTCCATAAAAAAAATAAATCAATCCTTTTGCAGAAATTAAAGGGGCCAGCTACTGGACAAAACTTCGGTAAAGTCTAATATTTGGTCAACCCCTCCATCAAACGGAACCGGTAGCTGGCCAGATAAACGATACCAATCTATACTGTTGTAACATATTATTATCATAAATTAAATGTATTTTTCATAAAATTATGAATTAAACATTTTGCGGAAATTAAAGGGGCCAGCTACCGAAAAAAACTTCGGTATAGTCTAAAATTTTGGTCCACCCTTCCACCAAACAGAACCGGTAGCTGGCCAGATAAACGATACCAATCTATACTGTTGTAACATTTTATTATCAGAAATTGAATGTACTTTCCATAAAAATATAAATCAATCCTTTTGCGGAAATTAAAGGGGCCAGCTACTGGACAAAACTTTGGTAAAGTCTGATATTTGGTCCACCCTTCCATTAAACGGAACCGGTAACTGACCAGATAAAAGATACCAATCTATACTTTTGTAACATTGTATTATCATAAATTGAATGTACTTTCCATAAAAATATAAATCAATCATTTTGCGGAAATTAAAGGGGCCAGCTACTGGACAAAACTTCGGTAAATTCTAATATTTGGTCCACCCTTCAATCAAACGGAACCTGTAGCTGGCCAGATAAAAGATACCAATCTATACTGTTGTAACATTTTATTATCATAAATTGAATGTACTTTTCATAGAAATATAAATCAATCCTTTTGCGGAAATTAAAGGGGCCAGCTACTGGACAAAACTTCGGTATAGTCTGATATTTGGTCCACCCCTCCATCAAACGGAACCGGTAGCTGGCCAGATAAACGATGCCAATCTATACTGTTTTAACATTTTATTGTCATAAATTAAATGTACTTTCAAAAAAATATAAATCAATCATTTTGCAGAAATTAAAGGGGCCAGCTACTGGACAAAACTTCGGTAAAGTCTAATACTTGGTCCACTCTACCATCAAACGGAACCGGTAGCTGGCCAGATAAACGATACCAATCTATACTGTTGTAACATTTTATTATCATAAATTAAATGTACTTTTCATAAAAATATGAATTAAACCTTTTGCGGAAATTAAAGGGGCCAGCTACCGAAAAAAACTTCGGTATAGCCTAAAATTTTGCTCCACCCTTCCATCAAACAGAACCGGTAGCTGGCCAGATAAACGATACCAATCTATACTGTTGTAACATTTTATGATCATAAATTAAATGTACTTTTCATAGAAATATAAATCAATCCTTTTCTGGAAATTAAAGGGGCCAGCTACCGGAAAAAACTTCGATATAGTTTATATTTGGTCCATCCCTCCTTTAAACGGAACCAGTAGCTAGCCAGATAAACGATACCAATCTATACTGTTGTAACATATTATTATCATAAATTAAATGTACTTTTCATAAAAATATGAATTAAACATTTTGCAGAAATTAAAGGGGCCTGCTACCGAAAGAAACTTCGGTATAGTCTAAAATTTTGCTCCACCCTTCCATCAAACAGAACCGGTAGCTGGCCAGATAAACGATACCAATCTATACTGTTGTAACATTTTATGATCATAAATTAAATGTACTTTCCAAAAAAATATAAATCAATCCTTTTGCGGAAATTAAAGGGGCCAGCTACTGGACCAAACTTCGGTAAAGTTTAATATTTGGTCTACCCCTCCATCAAACGGAACCGGTAGCTGGCCAGATAAAAGATATCAATCTATACTTTTGTAACATTTTATGATCATAAATTAAATGTACTTTCGAAAAAAATATAAATCAATCCTTTTGCGGAAATTAAAGGGGCCAGCTACTGGACAAAACTTCGGTAAAGTCTAATATTTGGTCCACCCCTCCATCAAACGGAACCGGTAGCTAGCCAGATAAAAGATATCAATCTATACTTTTGTAACATTTTATTATCATAAATTGAATGTACTTTCCATAAAAATATAAATCAATCCTTTTGCGGAAATTAAAGGGGCCAGCTACCGAAAGAAACTTCGGTAAAGTCTAATATTTGGTCCACCCTTCCATCAAACGGAACCGGTAGCTGGCCAGATAAAAGATACCAATCTATACTGTTGTAACATTTTATGATCATAAATTGAATGTACTTTTCATAGAAATATATTAAATCAATCCTTTTGCGGAAATTAAAGGGGCCAGCTACTGGACAAAACTTCGGTATAGTCTAATATTTGGTCCACCCTTCCATCAAAAGGAACCGGTAGCTGGCCAGATAAACGATACCAATCTATACTGTTGTAACATTCTATTATCATAAATTGAATGTACTTTCCAAGAAAATATAAATCAATCATTTTGCGGAAAGTAAAGGGGCCAGCTACTGGACAAAACTTCGGTAAAGTCTAATATTTGGTAAACCCCTCCATCAAACGGAACCGGTAGCTGGCCAGATAAAAGATACCAATCTATACTGTTGTAACATTTTATTATCATAAAATGAATGTACTTTCCATAAAAATATAAATAAATCCTTTTGCAGAAATTAAAGGGGCCAGCTACTGGACAAAACTTCGGTAAAGTCTAATATTTGGTCCACCACTCAACCAAACGGAACCGGTAGCTGGCCAGATAAACGATACCAATCTATACTGTTGTAACATATTATTATCATAAATTAAATGTATTTTTCATAAAAATATGAATTAAACCTTTTGCGGAAATTAAAGGGGCCAGCTACTGGACAAAACTTCGGTAAAGTCTGATATTTGGTCCACCCCTCCATCAAACGGAACCGATAGCTGGCCAGATAAACGATACCAATCTATACTTTTGTAACATTTTATTACCATAAATTGAATGTACTTTCCATAAAAATATAAATCAATCCTTTTGCGGAAAGTAAAGGGGCCAGCTACTGGACAAAACTTCGATAAAATCTAATATTTGGTCCACCCTTCCATCAAACGGAACCGGTAGCTGGCCAGATTAAAGATACCAATCTATACTGTTTTCACATTTTATTATCATAAATTGAATGTACTTTCCATAAAAAAATAAATCAATCCTTTTGCAGAAATTAAAGGGGCCAGCTACTGGACAAAACTTCGGTAAAGTCTAATATTTGGTCACCCTTCCATCAAACGGAACCGGTAGCTGGCCAGATAAACGATACCAATCTATACTGTTGTAACATATTATTATCATAAATTAAATGTACTTTTCATAAAATTATGAATTAAACATTTTGCAGAAATTAAAGGGGCCAGGTACCGAAAAAAACTTCGGTATAGTCTAAAATTTTGCTCCACCCTTCCACCAAACAGAACCGGTAGCTGGCCAGATAAACGATACCAATCTATACTGTTGTAACATTTTATTATCAGAAATTGAATGTACTTTCCATAAAAATATAAATCAATCCTTTTGCGGAAATTAAAGGGGCCAGCTACTGGACAAAACTTCGGTAAAGTCTGATATTTGGTCCACCCTTCCATCAAACGGAACCGGTAGCTGGCCAGATAAAAGATACCAATCTATACTTTTGTAACATTTTATTATCATAAATTGAATGTACTTTCCATAAAAATATAAATCAATCCTTTTGCTGAAATTAAAGGGGCCAGCTACTGGACAAAACTTCGGTAAAGTTTAATATTTGGTCCACCCTTCCATCAAACGGAACCGGTAGCTGGCCAGATAAAAGATACCAATCTATACTGTTGTAACATTTTATTATCATAAATTGAATGTACTTTTCATAGAAATATAAATCAAACCTTTTGCGGAAATTAAAGGGGCCAGCTACCGAAAAAAACTTCGGTATAGTCTAAAATATTGCTCCACCCTTCCATCAAACGGAACCGGTAGCTGGCCAGATAAACGATACCAATCTATACTGTTGTAACATTTTATTATCATAAATTGAATGTACTTTCCATAAAAATATAAATCAATCCTTTTGCGGAAAGTAAAGGGGTCAGCTACTGGACAAAACTTCGATAAAATCTAATATTTGGTCCACCCTTCCATCAAACGGAACCGGTAGCTGGCCAGATAAAAGATACCAATCTATACTGTTGTAACATTTTATTATCATAAATTGAATGTACTTTTCATAGAAATATAAATCAATCCTTTTGCGGAAATTAAAGGGGCCAGCTACTGGACAAAACTTCGGTATAGTCTGATATTTGGTCCACCACTCCATCAAACGGAACCGGTAGCTGGCCAGATAAACGATACCAATCTATACTGTAGTAACATTTTATTATCATAATTTGAATGTACTTTCAAAAAAATATAAATCAATCATTTTGCAGAAATTAAAGGGGCCAGCTACTCGACAAAACTTCGGTAAAGTCTAATACTTGGTCCACTCTACCATCAAACGGAACCGGTAGCTGGCCAGATAAACGATACCAATCTATACTGTTGTAACATTTTATTATCATAAATTAAATGTACTTTTCATAAAAATATGAATTAAACCTTTTGCGGAAATTAAAGGGGCCAGCTACTGGACAAAACTTCGGTAAAGTCTAATATTTGGTCCACCCTTCCATCAAACGGAACCGGTAGCTGGCAAGATATAAGATATCAATCTATACTTTTGTAACATTTTATGATCATAAATTAAATGTACTTTCCATAAAAATATAAATCAATCCTTTTGCAGAAATTAAAGGGGCCAGCTACTGGACAAAACTTCGGTAAAGTCCAATATTTGGTCCACCACTCAACCAAACGGAACCGGTAGCTAGCCAGATAAACGATACCAACCTATACTGTTGTAACATATTATTATCATAAATTAAATGTACTTTTCAGAAAAATATGAATTAAACATTTTGCGGAAATTAAAGGGGCCAGCTACCGAAAAATCTTCGGTATAGTGTAAAATTTTGCTCCACCCTTCCATCAAACAGAACCAGTAGCTGGCCAGATAAACGATACCAATCTATACTGTTGTAACATTTTATTATCAGAAATTGAATGTACTTTCCAAAAAAATATAAATCAATTATTTTGCGGAAATTAAAGGGGCCAGCTACTTGACAAAACTTCGGTAAAGTCTAATATTTGGTCCACCCCTCCATCAAACGGAACCGGTAGCTGGCCAGATAAACAATACCAATCTATACTGTTGTAACATTTTATTATCATAAATTGAATGTACTTTCCATAAAAATATAAATCAATCATTTTGCGGAAATTAAAGGGGCCAGCTACTGGACAAAACTTCGGTAAAGTTTAATATTTGGTCCACCCTTCCATCAAACGGAACCGGTAGCTGGCAAGATAAAAGATACCAATCTATACTGTTTTAACATTTTATTATCATAAATTAAATGTACTTTCCATAAAAATATAAATCAATCCTTTTGCAGAAATTAAAGGGGCCAGCTACTGGACAAAACTTCGGTAAAGTCTAATATTTGGTCCACCACTCAACCAAACGGAACCGGTAGCTGGCCAGATAAACGATACCAATCTATACTGTTGTAACATATTATTATCATAAATTAAATGTACTTTTCATAAAAATATGAATTAAACCTTTTTCGGAAATTAAAGGGGCCAGCTATCGAAAAAAACTTTGGTATAGTCTAAAATTTTGCTCCACCCTTCCATCAAACAGAACCGGTTGCTGGCCAGATAAACGATACCAGTCTATATAGTCCATGGGCCCATAACCGAACCCCCCCCCCCCCCCCCCCCAGTGGGATTTTTGAAGACCTATATTTTCTTGAA
The DNA here is from genome assembly GCA_963680895.1 of Fragum sueziense. Lineage (NCBI taxonomy): Eukaryota > Metazoa > Mollusca > Bivalvia > Cardiida > Cardiidae > Fragum > Fragum sueziense. The sequence goes on from OY804608.1 coordinate 24,414,881, forward strand.
GCTTAATATGTATAGTAATGGATTCAGGTTGTTGTCCAATTTAAAAGTGCTGGATAAGCAAATGGCGGGCTCGTTACCCTGGCAACCGTCAATTTTTCTACTTTCCAGCGCTTGGATCAATTAATTGCAATAAAATTACTTATTTTTGTCATAACTCTTTCAAAATAGTTTTAAATTACTACCAAGATATTTCTCCCACAATATAGATATTCTTTAGAAAATTTGCTAATTTGCATATTCATGAATATTAATGAGAAAGTAGAAAAATGTGTTTAATTTGCTAAAAACAAGACTTTACTAGTGAATTTAAACCTCCCTATCAGGAAGGATTTTTGAAGATCTATATTTTCTTGAAGCTTATGATGTATATTAATACATTCACCTTGTTATTTGATTTGAAAATGCTGGATAAGCAAGTAGTTGGCTTGTTACCATGGTAACCACCCATTTTCATTCGTTCCAGCGCTTGGATCAATTAATTGCAATAAAATTACTTATTTTGCTCAGAAAACATTGACGCTAGTTTTAAAATGTTGTCATCACATTTCTCTCACAACCAAGATATTTTTCAGAAAATTTGCTAATTTGCATATTCATGAATATTAATGAGATTTTGGAAAATATGTGTTTAATTTGCAAAAAGACGACTTTACTAGTTTACTAGTGAATAGAAACCCTCCCCACCATGTGGGATTTTTTAAGATATATTTTCTTGAAGCGTAGGAAACATGTTAATGAATTCAGGTTCTTGCTTGATTTAAAAGTGCTGGATAAGCAAATGGCAGGCCTGTTACCATGGCAACTGCTCATTTTCCTACGTTTCAGTACTTGGATCAATTAATTGCAATAAATCATTTTAAAAAACTTATTTAAGATATATACTTATTTTGGTAATAAAACTTAAAACTAGTTTTAAAATTACAAATAGACATTTTTATTGAAATCATTATTTTTAGCTAATTTGCATATTCATGAATATTAATGAGAAAGTAGAAATATGTGTTTAATTAGCTAAAACAATGCTTTTCTAGGGTTTACTTAGCTAAAACAATGCTTTTCTAGGGAATAAATATGCTGAGGCATTTCGTTTTTAAAATGCTTAATGTTTCAAATGGATAAAAACACTAAAAGATCAATAATAAGTTCATAAACCATTCATCAGCTACACAGAACAAGCGAATACCGGCTTATTCTCATTCACAATTATTTGCATACTTTTCTCTAAATAGCAAATAAAATCTCAAATATTCTCTAATTATATTAAAGACTTTCATTTTTGCATCTTTTTCCCTAAATTGTGTACTTGTTGTGTTTGAAAACAGAAATTTCACGATTTACCAATTAAAAGGGAGAATCTTAACAATATATGCTGTGAAAAAATACCGTATAAATGGCAATAAAATTCCATTTAGCGCAAATGACATACTGAAAACTTTACCTTCTTTCTTTGATTTTTTTCTATGTGAAATACAGTTTTCTTTTATACAAGAAACTTTATTATGTTAAAGTTAAGTACTAAAAAATGTAAAGCGTTTTTAATAATGAATTCCCATTGGAGTACATGTTTGGTCACCTTTGATTTATAAAATTTTTGCTTTGTAATGCATGCTTTTTTACATTTCGTCGGTGTAAATACAAAACCTTGTATCTCGTTTTGGGGGAAATTTTAGAGGGGAAGAGAATAGTTTAATAACTTTTCTGAAACTGAAGGATTTTACTTGAAATTCGGACATATTGTTCACAAACAATGTGTCTTTAATGATCAGTAGAATTATCCCAAAACCCGTGTGAATTGTCTAAAGTGGGCATACAAGTGTGTACTTTGAAAATCGCCGGAATCGACATACGAGGTTTTGCATTTATACCGACGATTTGCTCAAAGTCTAAACTTCGCAATACTATTGGAGACATGCTGCGCAGAAGAGAAATCTTCCCAACCACTTCTATCAATTTGAACGGTACCCAATTGGAATGCTATGTTACAGGAACACAGTTTACCAAATATATTCTAATAAGCGATAGTTGAAACTGGACAATTTCATATTTGCACTGTCATGTGCATTCATTGATGATTTAAAATTGCCTATAATAGCAACTTAATTATTCATTTCTTTATCAAAATTGCATTCAAGTGACATCGTTTTACACCTTTATAATTCAGCATACTTATATGTGATAATATAAACAGTTATAAATTGTACATTATGTACCTTGTTGGATACCAGTACTTCGAAGACACTTGATTTGTGAGGAATCCCCGTATTCGTGTAACAAAAAGTTGTTTTGAAAGATTTCGTTTAAATAACAAATGCAATTTGCAATTTCTGTTGATTAGATGAGAGGGAAACACATCATATTCCAACTTGTCGTGTTGTAATATGTTGCTGGCCGAAGATTTGAAATCCTTTGTTTTGTTTTCAGTTTTTAGATATGCTCGTGCATTTCTTAATTCATTTCAAACATCTTCACCACAAATTAGTTTCTGGAATTCTAACTTTTGTGGAAGACAACAAGCTAACCTCAGGATGAGGTAAAATCCACAAAACACAAGGGCTAGCTATGAATAATACATACCGGTATAAGCAATTTCAAATCAACCAAGGAATCCGCGAATTATATATATATGTCATTATATGTGCACAAAAGTGTCTAAATATACGGTTATTAGAAAGCCTTTTCACAAAAAGGGAGAGCCTGCTATGGTTCGACACTTGTATTGAAAAGGGAATGAAGGTAAAACATGCACGATGAGTTTATTGGTCTTCTGTACCATCTTATTCACAAGTAACGCGTACAGAGAAACTTAAGAAGATGATGCTCGGTCTGAAGGCAAAGTTGCAACCACTGTCGACTTAATGTGTCATAAATTCACATATCTGGTATACTTGATGAGCGAATTAAAGTAAGAAATTGTCCATACATTATCTTTTTCAAGATATTGCTTGATCGCAAAGGATGCACAAACTTGCAGACTGTTGTTTCTAAAATTCCTCAATGATAGGCAAATGACAAAGAGATTTCCAGTACTTGTTGCATTCTTATGAACGAGAAAATGTACAGAGTCCTAGGTACGCTGGTATGGAATCCCTAAGGCCAAGAAAATTATTCAATATATTACAGACAAGGTTCGGTATTCAATGTTTTGGGACAATTGGGGGTTGCAATGAAATATTTTGTTGGACATATTGCCAAAGAAAGGTACAATTAACGAAGCATACTATGCCAAGTTGCTAGACAATCTGAAGCAGACAATGCGTGAGAAACGTTGCGGCAAACGCTCAAAATGTGACCGCTGCTTGCAACAGGAAATTACATTAGTACACAATTGCCAAAGTACAATGGATGCTGTCGAGAAAAATGGGTATCAATTTAGATCACATCCTTCCTATCCACATGACCTTGCTGCTATAGACTTCTTACCTAAATGGGATATGAATGGTTGCAATTTTAAGTCTCATGAAAAAAGTTATTGATGCAGTTTAGGTGTGGTTCTTTGGAAAGCTCTCGAACTTCTTTACTTCAGGACTGATGTCACTTGACCACCTTTAACGTTGATTAATTTGAGTTTAACTCTTTATTAAAGTGCTATGGTCATATCCTTTTGGTCAAAGTGCATAGGCCTGGATGGAAAGTATTTCAAAAGAAAAGATGTCGATATAAACATAAAAAAGGTTAAGTCAGTTATTCATTGACCCATGCTCGTATTTGAGCATTTAGGCAGATTACACAAAATACATATTAATGTTTTGTATTATATGTCATGTAAATTAACAGTGATGAAGCCATTTTTAGTGTGGCAAAATTGTTGATATTGGTGTTTTGTATTCAACATATCCACCCCACAAAAAGAGCTTAAACGCTGTATGACCAAAATAAACCTTAATGTCTTTATACCCTCTATAACACCCATTATCCAAAGCCTCCCATGTCCTTGTAAGACTTAAAACCTTCATGCAAAAAGATGCCAATGGCGTACTCCAATGTGGACTCATTATCAAAGAATCGGGTACATGGTTTCTGTCAAATAGGGAAAATACTTATCTCTCCTAGAAAACAATCGATTTGGATTTTCTTCAGTTCTTTATTTATGGGAATGGGGTTTATTACTATTTATACGGTAATTAGGACCGTTCTGGAAATATATATTTTCAAGGTTATGTCATGTATTTACTTGTTGAATCAGGTAGTTTTAATAAGAAATTGAAATACATTTGAAAATACAATATTAAGTGCAGACGATTTGCAGAAATGAAAAACATTTACATCATTTTCGCATATTTGAGATTTTGGCGGCCATTTTGAAATTTAAAAAAAAAAATGACAAAAAAGCCTATTATAAGCATGGCAGCACTCTTTTAGATTTAATATACTCTATTTTCCTAAGAAATGATCTCATTTACATACAGAATATGATAAAAAAATATAGGGCAGTGATATTTCGATATTTAGTCAAGTGGTCATTTTGCGGCGGCCATCTTGAAAATCATTTGAAATGTCGAGTATATCCTAGGATGTCGATAGTCAACACTTTGAATTTTATTATAAGGCATCTAATAAACACTTTAATACAAATTCTAGCAATTATTCGCTGTGGAATTGATTTTCAAATGCAAAGTAAATATAAACAAAGGCAATATCTATACTATTTTTCTCTTGTTTTACATATTCAAGGGGCATAATTCATGCTAATTTTGGTGTGAAATTATCTTTTACTATTTAACGATGTGAATTGATAAAATCTATATGCATTTTGGTCATTTGCGCTTAAATTTGGGTTATTTTGGATCTCATGAATGTGTATATGGTGAGTTATAAACAAGTATGTTTTGTAATTCAAGGGGAGATAATCAATCGTTCCGCATATGCTTATCCAGCACTTATATATCAAACAACAAGTTGCATTTGAAAGGGAATTCATTAAGCTTTACAATGATATAGGTGTCATAAAATCCCGGTAGGGGGGGACCTAGGGTGTAGCCAGCCCACAGACTAATACTGTTGTAACATTTTATTATCATAAATTGAATGTACTTTCCAAAAAAATATAAATTAATCCTTTTGCAGAAATAAAGGGGCCAGTTACAACAGTATAGATTGATATCGTTTATCTGGCCAGCTACCGGTTCCGTTTGATGGAGGGGTGGACCAAATATTAGACTTCACCGAAGTTTTGTCCAGTAGCTGGCCCCTTTACTTTCCGCAAAATGATTAATTTATATTTTTATGGAAAGTACATTCAATTTATGATAATAAAAAGTTACAACAGTATAGATTGGTATCGTTTATCTGGCCAGCTACCGGTTCCTTTTGATGGAGGGGTGGACCAAACATTAGACTATACCGAAGTTTTGTCCAGTAGCTGGCCCCTTTAAGTTCTGCAAAAGGATTGATTTATATTTTTATGGAAAGTACATTATATCTATGATAATAAAATGTTACAACAGTATAGATTGGTATCGTTTATCTGGCCAGCTACCGGTTCCGTTTGATGGAAGGGTGGACCAAATATTACACTTTACCGAAGTTTTGTCCAGTAGCTGGCCCCTTTCCTTTCCGCAAAAGGATTGATTTATATTTTTTTGGAAAGTACATTCAATTTAAGATAATAAAATGTTACAACAGTATAGATTGGTATCGTTCATCTGGCCAGCTACCGGTTCGGTTTGATGGAGGGGTGGACCAAATATTAGACTTTACCGAAGTTTTTTCGGTAGCTGGCTCCTTTAATTTTCGCAAAACTTTTAATTCATATTTTTATGAAAAGTACATTTAATTTATGATAATAATATGTTACAACAGTATAGATTGGTATCGTTTATCTGGCCAGCTACCGGTTCTGTTTGGTTGAGTGGTGGACCAAATATTTGACTTTACCGAAGTTTTGTCCAGTAGCTGGCCCCTTTAATTTCTGCAAAAGGATTGATTTATATTTTTATGGAAAGTACATTCAATTTATGATCATAAAATGTTACAACAGTATAGATTGGTATCTTTTATCTGGCCAGCTACCGGTTCCGTTTGATGGAGGGGTGGACCAAATTTTAGACTTTACCGAAGTTTTGTCCAGTAGCTGGCCCCTTTAATTTCTGCAAAAGGATTGATTTATATTTTTATGGAAAGTACATTCAATTTATGATAATAAAATGTTACAAAAGTATAGATTGGTATCGTTTATCTGGCCAGCTACCGGTTCCGTTTGATGGAAGGGTGGACCAAATATTAGACTTTACCGAAGTTTTGTCCAGTAGCTGGCCCCTTTACTTTCAGCAAAAGGATTGATTTATATTTTTTTGGAAAGTACATTCAATTTATGATAATAAAATGTTACAACAGTATAGATTGGTATCGTTTATCTGGCCAGCTACCGGTTCTGTTTGATGGAAGGGTGGAGCAAAATTTTAGACTATACCGAAGTTTTTTTCGGTAGCTGGCCCCTTTAATTTCCGCAAAAGGTTTAATTCATATTTTCATTAAAAATACATTTAATTCATGATAATAAAATGTTACAACAGTATAGATTGGTATCGTTTATCTGGCCAGCTACCGGTTCTGTTTGATGGAAGGGTGGAGCAAAATTTTAGACTATACCGAAGTTTTTTTCGGTAGCTGGCCCCTTTAATTTCCGCAAAAGGTTTAATTCATATTTTCATTAAAATACATTTAATTCATGATAATAATATGTTAAAACAGTATAGATTGGTATCGTTTATCTGGCCAGCTACCGGTTCCGTTTGGTTGAGTGGTGGGCCAAATATTAGACTTTACCGAAGTTTTGTCCAGTAGCTGGCCCCTTTAAGTTCTGCAAAAGGATTGATTTATATTTTTATGGAAAGTACATTCAATTTATGATAATAAAATGTTACAACAGTATAGATTGGTATAGTTTATCTGGCCAGCTACCGGTTCCGTTTGATGGAGGGGTGGACCAAATATTAGACTATACCGAAGTTTTGTCCAGTAGCTGGTCCCTTTAATTTCCACAGAAGGATTGATTTATATTTCTATGAAAAGTACATTCAATTTATGATCATAAAATGTTACAACAGTATAGATTGGTATCTTTTATCTGGCCAGCTACCGGTTCCGTTTGATGGAAGGGTGGAGCAAAATGTTAGACTATACCGAAGTTTCTTTCGGTAGCTGGCCCCTTAAATTTCCGCAAAAGGTTTAATTCATATTTCTATGTAAAGTGCATTTAATTTATGATAATAATATGTTACAACAGTATAGATTGGTATCGTTTATCTGGCCAGCTACCGGTTCCGTTTGGTTGAGTGGTGGACCAAATATTAGACTTTACCGAAGTTTTGTCCAGTAGCTGGCCCCTTTAATTTCTGCAAAAGGATTGATTTATATTTTTATGGAAAGTACATTCATTTTATGATAATAAAATGTTACAACAGTATAGATTGGTATCGTTTATCTGGCCAGCTACCGGTTCCGTTTGATGGAGGGGTGGACCAAATATTAGACTTTACCGAAGTTTTGTCCAGTGGCTGGCCCCTTTACTTTCCGCAAAATGATTGATTTATATTTTTATGGAAAGTACATTCAATTTATGATAATAAAATGTTACAACAGTATAGATTGGTATCGTTTATCTGGCCAGCTACCGGTTCCTTTTGATAGAGGGGTGGACCAAATATTAGACTATACCGAAGATTTGTCCAGTAGCTGGCCCCTTTTATTTCTGCAAAAGGATTGATTTATATTTCTATGAAAAGTACATTCAATTTATGATCATAAAATGTTACAAAAGTATAGATTGGTATCTTTTATCTGGTCAGCTACCGGTTCCGTTTGATGGAGGGGTGGAGCAAAATTTTAGACTATACCGAAGTTTCTTTCGGTAGCTGGCCCCTTTAATTTCCGCAAAAGGTTTAATTCATATTTTTATGAAAAGTATATTTAATTTATGATAATAAAATGTTACAACAGTATAGATTGGTATCGTTTATCTGGCCAGCTACCGGTTCCGTTTGGTTGAGTGGTGGACCAAATATTAGACTTTACCGAAATTTTGTCCAGTAGCTGGCCCCTTTACTTTCCGCAAAAGGATTGATTTATATTTTTATGGAAAGTACATTCAATTTATGATAATAAAATGTTACAACAGTATAGATTGGTATCGTTTATCTGGCCAGCTACCGGTTCCGTTTGATGGAGGGGTGGACCAAATATTAGACTATACCGAAGTTTTGTCCAGTAGCTGGCCCCTTTAATTTCCGCAAAATGATTGATTTATATTTCTATTAAAAGTACATTCAATTTATGATAATAAAATGTTACAACAGTATATATTGGTATCGTTTATCTGGCCAGCTACCGGTTCCGTTTGATGGAGGGGTGGACCAAATATTAGACTATGCCGAAGTTTCTTTCGGTAGCTGGCCCCTTTAATTTCCGCAAAAGGTTTAATTCATATTTTTATGAAAAGTATATTTAATTTATGATAATAATATGTTACAACAGTATAGATTGGTATCGTTTATCTGGCCAGCTACCGGTTCCGTTTGGTTGAGTGGTGGACCAAATATTAGACTATACCGAAGTTTTGTCCAGTAGCTGGCCCCTTTAAGTTCTGCAAAAGGATTGATTTATATTTTTATGGAAAGTACATTCAATTTATGATAATAAAATGTTACAACAGTATAGATTGGTATCGTTTATCTGGCCAGCTACCGGTTCCGTTTGATGGAAGGGTGGACCAAATTTTAGACTTTACCGAAGTTTGGTCCAGTAGCTGGCCCCTTTACTTTCCGCAAAATGATTGATTTATATTTCTATGAAAAGTACATTCAATTTATGATAATAAAATGTTACAACAGTATAGATTGGTATCTTTTATCTGGCCAGCTACCGGTTCCGTTTGATGGAGGGATGGACCAAATTTTAGACTTTACCGAAGTTTTGTCCAGTAGCTGGCCCCTTTACTTTCCGCAAAAGGTTTAATTCATATTTTTCTGAAAAGTACATTTCATTTATGATAATAATATGTAACAACAGTATAGATTGGTATCGTTTATCTGGCCAGCTACCGGTTCCGTTTGGTTGAGTGGTGGACCAAATATTAGACTTTACCGAAGTTTTGTCCAGTAGCTGGCCCCTTTAATTTCTGCAAAAGGATTGATTTATATTTTTATGGAAAGTACATTCATTTAATGATAATAAAATGTTACAACAGTATAGATTGGTATCGTTTATCTGGCCAGCTACCGGTTCCTTTTGATGGAGGGGTGGACCAAATATTAGACTATACCGAAGTTTTGTCCAGTAGCTGGCCCCTTTAATTTCCGCAAAAGGATTGATTTATATTTCTATGAAAAGTACATTCAATTTATGATCATAAAATGTTACAACAGTATAGATTGGTATCGTTTATCTGGCCAGCTACCGGTTCCGTTTGATGGAAGGGTGGACCAAATATTAGACTTTACCGAAGTTTCTTTCCGTAGCTGGCCCCTTTAATTTCCGCAAAAGGATTGATTTATATTTTTATCGAAAGTACATTCAATTTATGATAATAAAATGTTACAAAAGTATAGATTGGTATCTTTTATCTGGCCAGCTACCGGTTCCGTTTGATGGAGGGGTGGACCAAATATTAGACTTTACCGAAGTTTTGTCCAGTAGCTGGCCCCTTTAATTTCCGCAAAAGGATTGATTTATATTTTTATGGAAAGTACATTCAATTTATGATAATAAAATGTTACAACAGTATAGATTGGTATCGTTTATCTGGCCAGCTACCGGTTCTGTTTGATGGAAGGGTGGAGCAAAATTTTAGACTTTACCGAAGTTTTTTTTCGGTAGCTGGCCTCTTTGATTTCCGCAAAATGTTTAATTCATATTTTTATGAAAAGTACATTTAATTTATGATAATAATATGTTACAACAGTATAGATTGGTATCGTTTATCTGACCAGCTACCGGTTCCGTTTAAAGGAGGGATGGACCAAATATTAGACTATACCGAAGTTTTTTCCGGTAGCTGGCCCCTTTAATTTCCACAAAAGGATTGATTTATATTTCTATGAAAAGTACATTTAATTTATGATCATAAAATGTTACAACAGTATAGATTGGTATCGTTTATCTGGCCAGCTACCGGTTTTGTTTGATGGAAGGGTGGAGCAAAATTTTAGACTATACCGAAGTTTCTTTCGGTAGCTGGCCCCTTTAATTTCGACAAAATGTTTAATTCATATTTTTATGAAAAGTACATTTAATTTATGATAATAATATGTTACAACAGTATAGATTGGTATCGTTTATCTGGCCAGCTACCGGTTCCGTTTAAAGGAGGGATGGACCAAATATTAGACTATACCGAAGTTTTTTCCGGTAGCTGGTCCCTTTAATTTCCACAAAAGCATTGATTTATATTTCTATGAAAAGTACATTTAATTTATGATCATAAAATGTTACAACAGTATAGATTGGTATCGTTTATCTGGCCAGCTACCGGTTCTGTTTGATGGAAGGGTTGAGCAAAATTTTAGACTTTACCGAAGATTTTTTCGGTAGCTGGCCCCTTTAATTTCCGCAAAAGGTTTAATTCATATTTTTATGAAAAGTACATTTAATTTATGATAATAATATGTTACAACAGTATAGATTGGTATCGTTTATCTGGCCAGCTACCGGTTCCGTTTAAAGGAGGGATGGACCAAATAATAGACTATACCGAAGTTTTTTCCGGTAGCTGGCCCCTTTAATTTCCACAAAAGGATTGATTTATATTTCTATGAAAAGTACATTTAATTTATGATCTTAAAATGTTACAACACTATAGATTGGTATCTTTTATCTTGCCAGCTACCGGTTCCGTTTGATGGAAGGGTGGAGCAAAATTTTAGACTATACCGAAGTGTTTTTCCAGTAGTTGGCCCCTTTAATTTCTTGTAGCCATAACTGGCTATCGGTTGCTGGCTACTGGTAACTAATTTTTATTTTTTAAGTAACTGGCTACCGGTAGCTGGCTACCGGTAACTAACTTTTCTTGTTCAAGTAACTGGCTACCGGTAGCTGGCTACCGGTAACTAACTTTTCTTTTTCAAGTAACTGGAACAAGTAACTGGCTACCGGTAGCTAACTTTACCTATCTGCAAGGGAAACACGGAAATGCCGAATGTAGTACAGTCCTAACGAGATTAACGCAACATCGGAATTATTCGGGTGACGTCGTAAATATTCGGCGGTGGAAAGGTCTACCGCCGAATATTTACAACTTCACCAGAATAGGTCGGATACGTAACGAATGTTTTAGCGAAATCGCAGAAAAAAATTCGACGTCGCGTGAATCTCAATAGGAGTGAACAATCATATATCCAGCATTTTCTTTCAATTTCAATTTTCCGACTTGCAACATGCATGCGGTGCGAGTACTGATGCAGTTTCTAGGAAGCGGAGCCGAGAGCGATTCTTGCAAGAACTTGTTTCCAAATCAAGGCATCATATAAACTTTGGTTAAATACGTATTTTTGGTTAAACTTTTTTCTATGACAACATAGTACAATCTAACCAAAATAATTATGTATTTTTTTCTTCAAAATAATTTGATTAACGCTTACCAAACTTTATACAACCGGGTCCAGGCATGTAAATCTGTGATTGAAAATGAATTAACATGCGATCGAATCGAAGCTGTTAAGAAATTTCTGAGAAATAAAAGGGGACATAAAAAGCTACAGACAAAAGACAAACCGACCAACAAGCAGTCTCAAAACCATACGAGTAGTTACGTTTTTCATAATAATGTACCCAGAATCTGAAATGCGAGGAGCCAAACCTGTCATCCCTGAGCTTGAAGTCCGCCACATTTATCCTTTCCTAAACGAGGCCTGATGCGCGATCTTTAGAGCGAGTTTTCTTGAGATATCTTGAGATTTCTTTAGATGTTTTAGGATAAATCGTTCTTCAGAACAAGGTTTTTAAGACGCCCAATGGGAGGCGCCCTTATATATATGTACATGTCGCAATTACCATATATTTCGTGCGGAAGCTCTCAGCTAACTCTGTAGAAACAAGAATTGACCCAGTTGTTCCGAATGCTTCATGACACCATGGTAATGCCTCCATACTTCATACATATGACGTCATAATGACGTCATTTGTATGAAGTATGGACCATTTGGGACACTTAAGAAATCTTAAAAAATCTCGCACTAAAGAACGCGCCTCTGGTATTGAGTGCTATTGACGTCCTAGACATTATTGCAAGCTTGGTGAAAATTGGGGGGGGGGGGGGGGGGGGGGGGGAGAAATTGCTGATAGTCAACAAATTCTCCTTCTGCCTAAATATCCGCAACAACATACACGATGTGAATGTTTTTACAACCGAGATAATTGACTGCAGTCTCCTTTCAAAATAGACTAGTCTAAATTTTCAATGATCTAGAGAGAGTTTATACCGCTCTTAGCCTGCTTCGGCGAGATAGACATAGATTGACATTTTCCATAGATTTATTGGCGCTTAACGCATCTTTCAACTGCTATGGTGGTATCGCGGTGGCTGGAGCACCTAAACATGGATTCCCCTTTTTTTCATACTACCACAGCACCCTTATCAAGCCTCCAGCTGCTTGCCCACATAAACAAGAGCTGTCCATAAGACAGCACGCTCGACTTTTCTAAGTTGCTTAACCCAGAATTTATAAGTCAAAAAAGGTTAAAATTCCAGTAAATTAAATGTGAGAGTAATGAATCTTTGCCAAGAGGTTAATATTATGGTCACAAAAGCATGTGCAAAGTTTCAGAGCAATAGCATAAGTAGAAACAGATGTTTGAAAAAACTTTAACCTTTGTTGCAACGCCGACACCAACGCCCGGGTGACAGTATAAGCTCTCATTTTCTTCGAAAAGTCGAGCTAAAAATTATATTAACAATTGAATTATCAAACCAATGGTAGGTGAAATTTTGTCAAAAAGGATATTTGCCACTGCCGGGTATCGAACCCGGGACCTCATGAGAGAGAGTCCGATGCGCTACCAACTGAGCCAATGGATGTGGCCTTTTTACAACAAGAGTGCCATGGTCACAATATACGCCGCTCCAGAGACTAAGTTTTAAGGGGGCATAACTCAGGCAAAAATCAATGAACCATAAAATCCTTCCTTCATGCACATCTACCAATTGAGGTGATAACATTGACCAAGTTTCAAGAAGATCCAGCCAGAAACTTAGGAGGAGTTGCGTTGACAAGAAAAGTGGACGGACGTACGGACGGACGGACGGATGGACGGACGGACGGACAGACGGAGAAGATGACGCCAATATACGTCCGCCTCCGGCGGCGTATAAAAAAGACTGGACAGACAGCCAGACGGGAAGATCACCTTCACAATAGGACTTACGCAAATCATTGTAGAGTGACTACATAATCGTCACCAGGCCAACAGATAATATGGATCATTCTAAATTCAAATCCAAATCCCATGTTGTGTGTACTCATTAGAATCGTCTCAATGAGACGATTTCAATGAGTACCAACAACATGAAATTTGATTAGCAATAAAGGAAACATCACATTTTGAAAAGCCATTACTCCTCTCCTAGCTATGCTCTGGTCATACAAGCATAGCTCCAGATAAGTGGTGGCGATGACTTTCTAAAATGCAACAATTCTTTTATTGTTCATCAAACCCCATGGTGTGGGTGCTCATTTGTATCGTCTCGTCGAGACGATTCAAATGAGCACCCACAACATAGGGTTTGGAATTGAAACAAGAGATGTTTGTAAAACATATATGCCCCCTCAAGGGCCTACATTTGATGTAGGTCAAAGTCCAAGGTCAAGTTAACAAGGTCCAAGGTCATGGTCAAATATGAAAGGTCTTGGTAGGAGGTGTCTACACTTAAAGACACTTCTAACGCAACACTTACCTTTTTGGTAATAACTTGATATTTAACAAACCATTCTTTATCAAATTTTCAACAAATTTAATTCATTCACAATTGCATAATATGTGTAATTTTCATAAAGAAAAATTGAGTAGAAATGATTAAATTTGCAGTGCATATAATATGACTTGAAAACAAAAAGTCGCAAAAAAGCTGTGCGAGCTGATAACGTAAATTCATGTTATTAAGGCCCGTAGGAAGCAATTTCATATTGGGGTGGCTGAAGCCCTTGTGCCTGGATATTTGGGGGCTAAATTGGATTGTCCCTTCATTTTCAATGTAAAATAAGGAAAATTTGGTATTTTGGGCAACATCGGGGAGGCTAAGCCCCCCTTAGCCCCCACTGTTCCTACGGGCCTATTATTAATGTAATAGCAGTAAAGTTTATGACATCATGCCAACATTCTGTGTGTCCGTCATGAACCTAAATGACACGAAGACACACCCTTCTCATTGATAAAGCATAATTGATAGTGAATCTTTGCTGGATCATTCTTAACTCGTCCCTATTAAGTTCCTGTTGCAGTTGATGAAAGCTTCTTGGAGCAAAAGGGCGAAAAACTAATGTCTGGTAACAAATTCAATGATTTTGTGCAATGCTGACACGTACAAAACATTAAACAAATAGGTGCGACTGTATTCTAGTTTTGCTTCGCACATGAAAGCATGTAATCAAATATTATGAAGCAGTGATATGAGATTTGAGCATGATTTGGTGACGCTGCTTTGATACTATTGAATTCTGCAATTGCCTGGGGTTTTGTGACTTTTTATATTTGAGTCTTAGTAAAAAACCTTAATATTTTTTATGTTCGGATCAGCCGATTTTCTTGAAACTTACAGAAAACATGTAAACGTAATTGATTGATATTTGCTGAAAATTACATAAAATATACTGCATTATTTATTTAGTTATGATGAAAAATGTAAGTGTTGCGTTGGAAGTGTCTTTAAGTGTATGTGTGAAATATCAAAGCTGTATATGTAAAAGTAAAATGAAACATAGGCCAGATTAAAGTTTTTAAAAGTAGGCCAAATGCCAAGGTCAAGGTCAAATGTGAAAGGTCTTGGTTGGAGGTGTCCATGTGTGAATATCAAGGCTGTAGGTGTAAAAGGACATGATATATATGCCTGGTTTCAGTCTTTTTAAAAGTAGGTCAAGCTCCAAGATAAAGGTTGCAATATTCAAGGTCATGGCAAAATGTGAAAGGTCTTGGTAGGAGGTGTCTATGTGTGAAATATCAAGGCTGTAGGTGTAATAGGACATAAGATAAAGGCTGGGTTAAAGATTTCTAAAAGTATGTAAAAATCAAAGGTCAAGGTCACACAGGCCAAGGTCATGGTTAAATGTGAAAGGTCTTGGTAGGGGGTGTCCATGTGTGAAATATTGAGTCTGTATAGGTAACAGAACATGAGATATAGGCCTAGTTTAAGTTTTTTAAAAGTAGGTCAAACTCAAGGTCAAGGTCCAAGGTTATGGTCAAAAGTGAAATATCTTGGTTGGAAGTGACCATGCGTGAAATATCAAGGCTGTATATGTAAAATGAGATGAAATATAGGCCAGGTTAATGTATTATTAAAGTAGGTCAAACACCAAGGTCAAGGTCACATGTTCCATGGTCATGGTCAAATGTGAAAGGTCTTGGTCGTAAGTGTCCATGTGTCAAATATCAAGGCTGTATGTGTAAAAGGAATTGATATATCGGCTAGGTTAAAGTTTTTTTTAAAGTAAGTCAAAGTCAAAGGTCAAGGTCACAAGGTCCAAGTCAAATGTGAAAGGTCTTGGTAAGATGTGTCCATGTGTGAAATACCAAGGCTGTATGTGTAATAGCACATAAGATATAGGCCCAGTTTAATTTTTTTTAAAAGTAGGTCAAACTCCAAGGTCAAGGCCACATGGTCCAAGGTCATAGTTGTATGTGATAGGTCTTGGTCGGAGGTTTCCATGTGTCAAATATCAAGGCTGTATGTGTAAAAGGACATGATATATTGGCCAGGTTAAAGTTTTTTAAAAGTAGGTCAAACCCCAAGGTCAAGGTCACAAAGTCCAAGGTCATGGTCAATTGTGAAAGGTCTTGGTAAGATGTGTCCATTTGTGAAATATCAGGGCTGTTTTTGTAAAAAGGTTATGAGATATATGCCAGGTTTAATTTTTTTTAAGTAGGTCAAACTCCAAGGTCAAGGTCACAAGGTCCAAGGTCATGGTTAAATGTGAACCATGTTGAAAGGAGGTATCTATGTGTGAGATATCAAGGCTGTATGTGTAAAAGGACATGAGATATAGGCAAGGTTAAGAATTAAGTGTAAAAATCAACAAAGGGAAATAACTCCAAGAATTTGATTGGCAGAGTTACGGTTCTTAAAGCACTGCACCTTTCCATAATGAAATCTATTCACCTATAAAGTTTCATGATTCTACCTTACATATTTTTCGAGTTGTGCTCCGGACAAGAATCAAGTTATAAAATCAACAAAGGGCAATAACTCAGAAAATTTGATCGGCAGAGTTACGGTTCTTGTGCACTGCAACTCTCCATAATGAGATCTATCCACCTGTAAAGTTTCATGATTCTACCTTACATACTTTTTGAGTTATGCTCCGGACAATAATCAAATTTGAAAATCAACAAAGAGCAATAACTCCAAAAATATGATCGGCAGAGTTATGGTTCTTGTGCACTGCACCTCTCCATAATGATATCTATTCACCTGTAAAGTTTTATGATTCTACCTTACATAGTTTTTGAGTTATGCTCCGGATAAGAATCAAGTTATAAAATCAACAAAGGGCAATAACTCAAAAAATTTGATCAACAGAGTTACAGTTCTTGTGCACTGCACCTCTCCATAATGAGATCTATCCACCTATGAAGTTTCATGATTCTACCTTTAATACTTTTCGAGTTATGCTCCGGACAAGGTTTGGTCTACGGACAGACCGACCGACCTACGAACCGACCGACCGACCTTCCCACCGACCGACCGACCGACACTTGCAAAACAATATACCCCCATTTTCTTCGAAAGGGGGCATAAAAATTGATCAGCAGAGTTACGTTTCTTGTGCACTGCACCTCTCCATAATGAGATCTATCCACCTGTAAGGTTTCATGATTGTACCTTACATACTTTTTGAGTTATGCTCCGGACAAGAATCAAGTTATACAAGAGATGTTTGTAAAACATATATGCCCCCTTCAAGTGCCTGCATTTGATGTAGGTCAAAGTCCAAGGTCAAGTTAACAAGGTCCAAGGTCATGGTCAAATATGAAAGGTCTTGGTAGGAGGTGTCTATGTGTGAAATATCAAGGCTGTATATGTAAAAGTAAAATGAAATATAGGCCAGATTAAAGTTTTTAAAAGTAGGCCAAATGCCAAAGTCAAGGTCATGGTCAAATGTGAAAGATCTTGGTTGGAGGTGTCCATGTGTGAAATATCAAGGCTGTAGGTGTAAAAGGACATTATATATATGCCTGGTTTAAGTTTTTTAAAAGTAGGTCAAACTCCAAGGTCAAGGTTGCAATATTCAAGGTCATGGTCAAATGTTAAAGGTCTTGGTAGGGGGTGTCTATGTGTGAAATATCAAGGCTGTAGGTGTAATAGGACAAAAGATAAAGGCTAGGTTAAAGATTTCTAAAAGTATGTAAAAATCAAAGGTCAAGGTCACATAGGCCAAGCTCATGGTCAAATGTGAAAGGTCTTGGTAGGAGGTGTCCATGTGTAAAATATTGAGGCTGTAAAGGTAACAGGACATGAGATATATGCATAGTTTAAAGTTTTTTTAAGTAGGTCAAACTCCAAGGTCAAGGTCCAAGGTCATGGTCAAATGTGAAATGTCTTGGTTGGAAGTGACCATGTGTGAAATATCAAGGCTATATGTGTAAAATGACATGAAATATAGGCCAGATTAATGTATTATAAAAGTAGGTCAAACACCAAGGTCAAGGTCACAAGGTCCAAGGTCATGGTCAAATGTGAAAGGTCTTGGTAGGAGGTGTCCATGTGTAAGATATCGAGACTGTATAGGTAACAGGACATGAAATATAGGCCTAGTTTAAGTTTTTTAAAAGTAGGTCAAACTTCATGGTCAAGGTCCAAGGTCATGGTCAAATGTGAAATGTCTTGGTTGGAAGTGACCATGTGTGAAATATCAATGCTGTATGTGTAAAATGACATAAAATATAGGCCAGATTAATGTATTATAAAAGTAGGTCAAACACTAAGGTCAAGGTCACAAGGTCCAAGGTCATGGTCAAATGTGAAAGGTCTCGGTCAGGTGTCCATGTGTCAAATATCAAGGCTGTATGTGTAAAAGGACATGATATATCAGCTATGTTTAAATTTTATAAAAGTAGGTAAAAGTCCAAGGTCAAGGTCACAAGGTCCAAGGTCATGGTCAATTGTGAAAGGTCTTGGTAGGCTGTATGTGTAACAGGTCATGAGATATATGCCCGGTTTAATTTTTTTTCAAAGTAGGTCAAACTCCAAGGTCAAAGTCACAAGGTCCAAGGTCATGGTCAAATGTGATTGATGTTGATAGGAGGTATCTATGTGTGAGATACCAAGTCTGTATGTGTAAAAATACATGAGATATAGGCAAGGTTAAGAATTAAATGTTAAAATCAACAAAGGACAATAACTCCAAGAAGTTGATCGACAAGGTTATGGTTCTTGTGCACTGCACCTCTCCATAATGAGATCTATCCACCTGTGAAGTTTCATGATTCTTCCTTACATACTTTTTGAGTTGTGCTCTGGACAAGAATCAAGTTATAAAATCAACAAAGGGCAATGACTCAAAAAATTTTATCGGCAGAGTTACGGTTCTTGTGCACTGCACCTCTCCATAATGAGATCTATCCACCTGTAAAGTGTCATGATTCTACCTTATATACTTTTTGAGTTATGCTCCGGACAAGAATCAACTTTGAAAATCAACAAAGGGCAATAACTCCAAAAATATGATCAGCAGAGTTACGATTCTTAGGCACTGCACCTCTCCATAATGAGATCTACCCACCTGTAAAGTTTCATGATTCTTCCTAACATACTTTTTGAGTTATGCTCCGGACAAGAATCAAGTTTGAAAATCAACAAAGGGCAATAATTCCAAAAAATTGATCGGCAGAGTAACGGTTCTTGTGCACTGCACCTCTCCATAATGAGATCTATCCACCTGTAAAGTTTCATGATTCTACCTTACATACTTTTTGAGTTGTGCTCTGGACAAGAATCAAGTTATAAAATCAACAAAGGGCAATAACTCAAAAATTTTGATCGGCAGAGTTACGGTTCTTGTGCACTGCACCTCTCCATAATGAGATCTATCCACCTGTAAAGTGTCATGATTCTATCTTACATACTTTTTGAGTTATGCTCCGGACAAGAATCAAGTTTGAAAATCAACAAAGGGCAATAACTCCAAAAATATGATCAGCAGAGTTACGGTTCTTGTGCACTGCACCTCTCCCTAATGAGATCTATCCACCTGTAAAGTTTCATGATTCTACCTAACATACTTTTTGAGTTATGCTCCGGACAAGAATCAAGTTTGAAAATCAACAAAGGGCAATAACTCCAAAAATTTGATCGGCAGAGTTACGGTTCTTGTGCACTGCACCTCTCCATGATGAGATCTATCCACCTGTGAAGTTTTATGATTCTACCTTTAATACTTTTCGAGTTATGCTCCGGACAAGAATCAAGTTTGAAAATCAACAAAGGGCAATAACTCCAAAAATATGATCAGCAGAGTTACGGTTCTTGTGCACTGCACCTCTCCATAATAAGACATATCCACCTGTAAAGTTTCATGATTCTACCTAACATACTTTTTGAGTTATGCTCCGGACAAGAATCAAGTTTGAAAATCAACAAAGGGCAATAACTCCAAAAATTTGATCGGCAGAGTTACGGTTCTTGTGCACTGCACCTCTCCATGATGAGATCTATCCACCTGTGAAGTTTCATGATTCTACCTTTAATACTTTTCGAGTTATGCTCCGGACAAGGTTTGGTCTACGGACAGACCGACCGACCTACGGACCGACCGACCGACCGACCTTCCGACCGACCGACCGACCTTCCGACCGACCGACACTTGCAAATCAATATACCCCCATTTTCTTCGAAAGGGGGCATAATAAGAAAGTTAGAAAGTCTTCATCCCCACTTATCTGTAGCCCAACAAGAACACACTATTCACATCTACGAAAGATTTTATTGGAAAATTGATCGCATTTATTGTTTAGCATAATCTTTTAGACTTAACAAATAAATAAATGCAAATGATTGGTGATTAAATTTAAGATAATCTTTATGAATCAACTTCAACACTTACTAAATGAGTAAAAATCTTTTGAACACATTGAGCGGTCACTCATAAAGTACTGCCAAAAATTTGTTTAGCACATTTTTGAGTACTTGGAAAACTTTATACTTACTAAATTATCAAAGTTTTAGATAGATCTCGTTAGCTCATTCAAGTAAAGCGTGTAGCACTTACATTTTAACCCTTTCCCAAACAGCAAATTTTAGGGTGATCCACTTCAAAAACTACCACAAATGACAAACTAGAATATATTTAAGATAGACTTTGTGCAAAATATTGCATGGAAAATATTGAGACAAAAGGAGAAACTGCTGGTTATCAGCAGTTTCTTCTTTTGTCTTAATATTTTCCCAACCCTATTCTATGAAGGACGTCAAAAACAGGTCTTGTTTGGGAAAGGGTTAAACAATCCGATCGTTATGATTTAATATGCTTGTATCAAGTATTATTTTTTAGAAAGCAGTCGATCTTTCGTGTCTATTGATTCTTTGCTCAGTGTCATGCCAATAAACTAAAGAATTTAAGCACAGAAAGGTTTGAGTAACTTTAAAGCAGCACATTTTGTACAAAATTAAGTTATTAGTGCAGTTCACATATTGCTGAAAGCAGGAAAGCTATATCTCTCAATATCATTGCGTTGATACGGTACATAAACCTAGTCATGCTAAACCTATAATACTCAAGTCATTCTGGCAGGCTGCATCCAACTATATCAGCCATTACATAATGTACATTGTATTCTGACCAAATTCTACATTGATTAATGATAACAGCTTTTTTCATATTTAGCATGACAAGTTAAGTTTAGATATTCCATTTTATATAAATCCTAGTTATTTCTTTGTTTAAAGTTGTCCAGATCGGAGAGCATTTTCATAAGTATTCTGATCTTTTTGTTCAGGTGCTAGTTTTATCATATCGTCAATACGCAGGATGGTGATTGCAGCTTCTGTCGCAAACTTCAGAGATTTAATCTTGGACATAGCAGGTTCCAAAACACCGGCCTTCTTGTTGTCACGTACAACTCCTTGTGTTAGGTCTAAGCCAACCCTGAAAAAATCAAGTATAGACAAAATTACTACTACAACTAAGAACTTCTATTTATACCAGAAAAGTTGAGATTGAGTTGATTATTTCATGTGTTGACTGATATTAAATATCATGCTAAAAGGGACCTTATCAGAATTCAAATGATCCAAATTTTAACAAACTGATCAGACTCCGCAAAAGTTAACCAGATATCGCATGAGAAAAATGGACATATAGTGAGATAGGGAAAACATTCCAGATTCAGAAAATTACGTAAAAGAGAAATATTTTGGCCCTAGTCTGGCTGCTCCGACTGACTAGAGTCGATATTTTTCACACTTCCTATAAGGTCCCATTTAATGTGACGGGTCACATTTGAATTGAAAGTGGCTACTGTTAATAGTCTAGTCACAATATCATGGCACATGTTTACAAATTTTACCCATGTAAACAACAGAGAAAACTTTAATTTTTTGTATGCATTGGATTGAATCTTGCAGGTGTGAGATACCTGCAAGATTCTAACCATCACATGCAAATTTTACAGGAGTTTGGAGTTTGATATTGCATTGTTTACAGAAGTAAATTTTGTAAAATTGTGCAACAATATTATGATAGAACTATAGCCAATTTGTGTAGATCATTTACTAACAGCCAATGTTTATATAACATGACATGTTAACAAATGATCATTTTCATTTATCCCACATTGTCACTCATACAACTCATATCATAATTGATGAGTAAAGATTATGGGAAGTCTTCATTACAATGTTCAATTCTTTTTCAACATAATTTATTTTTTTTTGGCGAGTACAAATTCCAAGGCCTTGCCAATGACAAAACAGAGACCTCCAAACTAAGTCTTCTATGGGAAAGAGTAAAACTTTGATTCAGTGTCTGTATCCAGCAAAAGAAGAAAATGTTGATTATTAAAATGAATAGGGCAAAATCGTACAATGAGTACGACTCAAAATTTCACATGGGAGACATAACAAGACCTCCCACCTCCCCCTACAAAAAATTGCATCTAAAAAGAGAGCTGCGGCAGATGAGACGATTGTTGCTCATAAGGATATGATTTGTGAACAATATAGCTCAGAAAATATTATGGCAAAAGGAGAAAATTCTGGTTATCCTCAATTTCTTCTTTTGCCTCAATGTTTTCGCAAGCCTTTTCGCAAGCCTTTTATAATATTAGGCCTTCCATGGGAAAGAGTTAACCAATCAACTTACCATCGCATATCCCTATGTTCTTGTTTCACTTGAGACATATTGTGGTAGGCTCGTAGTTTAGCTACTAAATCTGTCGAGTCCTGTGCAGCATTCACAGCGAGTTGTTTAGGTATAACCAGTAATGATCGGGCAAACTCTGCAATAGCTAGCTGTTCTCTTGAACCCTGCAAATGTAACCAATTTTTGTCATGGCATTGTAAAGAAATTTTGCTTTTTGGGACAATTTTTTTTTAAACTAGTATTTTCTGTTAGCAAGAGCTGTCAATACTGACAAACATATCAAGTCATAGAATGCAAAAGCAGAAAATATACCCATGATTTGCCATAAGTTTTCAGTGACACATTATATTATGACGGCACATCGACCTCCTTGACAATTTGTAAATAATCAAGCTTTGTTTGGCATTCCCATATTCTTGTTACAGAATCTTTCATATAATAGATCAATGATAATTTTGATTGACATCAGGGTTCGTTCAATGATAAAATACATACCAGAGATGTGGCATAGTTTTCTAGATATATAGACAGTGCAGCCTCAACTGCACCCCCTCCAGGGACTAGTTTTTACAGCATCAGTAATAAGTATAAAGCAACATTCAGGGAGCCGGACAAATAGGGAGTGACTCCTTCAAAGATAAAGACTTTGGAAAACATTGTGGAAAATGAAGAAATTGCTTGTGACAAGCAATTTTTTCATTTACCACAATGTTTTCTACAGACATACAAAAAATGTAGAAATTTACTCACTTGAAATTATTTTCTGCAATATCTTCAAATATGGAGCAGTCCGAAATTTTGCCATCTGGAAATGGGTTAAGATGAATGACTGAATGGAGTTTTGCATCCTGCTCAACTACTAATGTCATATGGAGACGGGACCTCACTTTAAAATCTCATCCGGAAGACTGGTTTAGGTGAATGAAGTCGTTTCCAAATTGGTGCAAAATAAGAGATTTGTTATTACTGAAATACATACCAGAGAAGTGGCATAGTTTTCTAGATAGATAGACAGTGCAGCCTCCACTGCACCACCTCCCGGGACTACAGTTTTGGACTCGAGGACACGTCGGACAACACACAAAGCGTCATGGACGGATCGTTCCATCTCATCACACATGAAATCATTCGCTCCACGGAGAATTATACTGGCAGCCGACCGGGCCTTAGGTCTGTAATCAAAAGATAAAACATTCAGAGTAACAGACAAAGAGACACTCCAAATTTATTTTTTTTAAATCCGAATCCTGTTATGGGTTCTCTTTGGGATTGTCTCAATGAACACCTGCAACAATAGGGTTTGAATAACATTGAAAGGTAGTTGCATTTTTTGAAATGCATTTAACTCCTATTATTTGTAGTTCTGTACATTGATTGATTGAGGCAATTTCAACATTTTCCAAATCAAAACCTGGTTTTGACATCCCTAATATAATAGGCTTAGAAAAATATTGAGACAAAAGAAGAAATGTGGATAATCAGCATTTTCTCCTCTTGCCTCAAATTTTTCTGTGCTATGTTTGTACACAAATCCTATCTTTATCAACATCTATGTTATTGTATGTAGCTGCTTTTGAAGAGGACCATCCTAAAATTTTCATTTTTGCTGTTTGGGAAAGGGTTCACAGTATTTCAGTTACATTGTGACGGCTGATTCCTGCAGCTGATTCCTGCATTTCTCTCATCGGTACTACCGTACTACCAAAACACCCTATCTAAGCCTCCAGTTGTTTAGGATTATCAACCATTTAATTCTAGACTGTAGATATATGTTAAAAAGGATCTTCACCGCAGCCGGGGATCAAAACTAGTCAATGAAGAAGAGTATAGTTGTAAATCTTAAAAAAGCTTTTATTGGTATAAAATAACTGTTGAATACAGTTTCAGAGCTACAGATAAGTGAGAATGAAAGCATTCCATTATTTTTCTTTCAAATACCAACCCTATGTTGTGAGTACTCATTTGAATTGTCTCGACAAGACTATTTCAAAGAGTACAAACAACACAGGGTTTGATGAACAATTAATGAAATATTGCAATTTTGAAAAGCCTTCACCTCCCCCTCTTATCTCTGCAGTGCCAGTTCTAACTCACCCTTTAATAAGTATTAATTCATCGTCGCAAATCCTCTCTTGTACAACCTCATCAGCTTGTCCTAGATAACTTGACTCAAATGTTTCTTCTCCTTCCAAGTTAGCAAGGGTTGATACAAACACGGCTGAAAAATTAATCATTGTATCAATTTGAGGATCTCCATGTGACATTCAGACATGGCAAAGAACCAGAAGTCTTTGTCAGACATTTGAACTGACAGTACAGGATAATCTGTGAAGACTGGATAAAATTGTGTCAAACCGAACTTGCGAACTATCATTCAGAGGAACTGACAGTAGCAAAGAAATGATCAGGCCGCGGCAAATTTTGTTTGGACATGTTGGATGGTCTTTGACATGACTGCTTCTTTTAACAAGAGGACCATGATGGTCCTATATCGCTCACCTGATCCAAAATGATATCAGCAACACTTTTGTTCAATTCAATAAATATTTATGACTTTAAGACTCAAAACAAACTTATGGTCAATAACGTTGTTAAAATCAAACTCATACAAGATCTTATGGTGCCCAACATTGTATCCATGTTTTGTCTTGTTTGATAAACAATTGTAGATTCTGGAGTATAAACAAGATGGAAAACAGCCGAAAACAGCAGTTTTGTCCAATATAAGGGCACACAACTCTCGACTTTTTGATCAGATCAGACTGAGAATCAAACTCATCCAAGATCTTATGGTCCCCAACATTGTGTCCAAGTTTTGTCTTGATTGATCAACAATTGTAGATTCCAGAGTATAAACAAAGTCGAAAACAGCCTAAAACGGCAATTTTATCAAATTCAAGGGCACATAACTCTCATCTTTCTGATCAGATCACACTGAAAATCAAGCTCATCCAAGATCTTATGGTCTCAAACATTGTGTTCAAGTTTTGTCTTAATTGATTAATAATTGTAGATTCTAGAGTGTAAACAATGTCAAAAACAGCCAAAAACAGCAATTTAATCAAATTCAAGGGCACTTAACTCTCATCTTTCTGGTCAGATCAGACTGAAAATCAAACTCATCCCAGATCTTATGATCCCCAATATTGTGTCCAAGTTTTGTCTTGATTGATCAATAATTGTAAATTCTAGAGTGTAAATAAGATCTAAAATAGCGGAAAATGACAATTTGGTTAAATTCAAGGGCAAGTAACTCTCAACTGTCTGATCAGATCAGACTGAAAATCAATCTCATCCGAGATCTCATCGTCCCCAACATTGTGTCCAAGTTTTGTCTAGATTGATCAATAATTTTAGATTCTAGAGTGTAAACAAGGTCGAAAACAGCCGAAAATGGCAATTTTGTCAAATTCAAGGGCACATAACTCTCGTCTTTCTGGTCAAATCAGACTGAAAATCAAACTCATCCGAGATCTTGTGGTCTGCAACGTTATGTCCAAGTTTTGTCTTGATTGATCAATAATTGTAGATGCTAGAGTGTAAACAATGTCAAAACTAGGTATTTTTCGCATTCAAGGGCAGATAACTCCTGACTTTCTAGGTCGATCTGACCCATAATCGAACTCATCCGAGATCTTATGGCCATACATGTTTTGACCAAGTTTGGTAAAGATTGGCTTATATTTGTAGATGCTAGAGTGTAAACACGAAATTGTGGACGGACAGACGGACGGACAGACCTACGGCTTGGTAGTTGTGTGGCAGCCTTACTTATGTGACAAAGGAAAAAGTGTTCGCACTGCACTGCCTTTGTGTGCTAAAGTCACGCAAGTTTGTCCTAGCTATTGTCACACGAGCAATTTCACGAAAGTTTGTCAAATACTAGTTATCATATGCACCCGAAGTAATGCTTTGACCCTCCTAAAGGTTGCGAGCAATGCCAATCAATTCATGTAATTTTCCTTTGCATTATATAGCTTTTCGTCATAACATGGAAATAATGTCATTGCATTTTGATATCATTTCCATGTAAACAACAAGCTATTTTTCATTTTATTTGGAAGTGAACATGTCCAGTGGTTTGTTTGTTTGTTTGAATGGGTTTTACGCCGCTTTCAACAATATTGCAGTTATATCGCGGCGGTCGGAGCACCTAACAATGGATTCCTGGTATTTCTTTCAATCAGAAGTTACCGTCACACTGTGTCGATGGTCGAAGTCATTATAATAATCAGCAATTTCTCCTTATCCCTAAGTATGTTATATATTATAATTTCTTTTAACCATTTCTTCATTATGTTTGCCATTAAAAGCAGGAAGAGATAATATGCTTGTGACAAGCAAATCGTCATTTTCTTTCAGCATTTTCTACTGATACATATTGTACTAACCTATTATTACTCAACTTCTAACCAGCCACTTTCTTTTTTGCATTTTTCAAAACTTTACAATTATGTTATAAGAACAAATATTCTTTCCTGTGAAAGAGTTGCCATTTTTATATTATATTGCACAAACATTAAGTGATATTAATAGGACTACTAGCGATTACATTTAAGACAAGAACCCTCAGTTTCAGAAATCACAAAAACAGCTACTTTCGACGGAAATTCAAGTTTATGGCAGTTGAAAACTCATTATTTTAAAAGTTCATCAATCAACACTGGTAGTCAGCTAATAAAGAAACACTATTTTCAATGATTATCAAATGATTATTCTATTCAATGACTAGCAGAATTTGTGGTTGTTATGTCGAAATTTTATATTTTTGTGACAATTAAGTGGCCGGTTCGAATACTTGACTAGTATATTTCTTTCAGTTCACATTACCTGGGTTACATGCATATAGTTATAAGCAATTTCTTCTTTTAACCCTTTCTCAAACAGCAAAATTAAAGGGTGGTCCAATTCAAATGCTGTTGCAGATAACTATCGATGGTGATAAAGAGTTGATTTGTATGTTTATAAAGCATGGAAATAGGAGAAAATGCTGGTTATCAGCATTTTCCTTTTTGGTCTCAATATTTTCCGAAGTCTCTACTACTAAGGACGTCAAAACCAGCTTTTTTTATGTCAGTTTTGTTCTGTTTGAATGCGGTTTAACGCCTGTTAACTGCCAGGGTAATATCATGGCAGCTGGAGCACCTAACCATGGATTCCTGTCTTTCTCTCACCAGTACTATCACAATATTCAAACCGAGCCTCCAGCTGCTCACTCACATAGGTTAAAGGCGGAATAACACTTAACATCTTGCAAATTTTGCGAGAACTTCGTACAAAAAATAAATATATAGTATTAAAATATGGCCTTTAAATTGCATATATGCCAAATTTTAGCTTTCTACCTTGTGTATTGGCTTAGATGTCGACGGATTTAAAACCCCATGATTTATTGTCCCGGGGATAATATTTACAATAATGGAACATATGGGGTTTTAAATCCATCGACATCTTAGCCAATACACAAGATAGAAAGCTAAGATTTGGCATAGATGCAATTTAAAGGCCATATTTTCATAATACATATTTATTTTGTACGAAGTTCTCGGAAAATTTGCATGATTTTAAGTGCCATTCCCCCTTTAACGATTATCAAACCCACTGGTAAGAGACAAATGTCTGAAAGAATATTTGCCGCGACCGGGGATAGAATCGGAGACCCCATGAATCGAAGTAAAATGCGCTACGGACTGCGCTATTGAAACAGCCTTTTTATTTAAGTATGAAATAGTGTATTAGTACAGTATTCCCTCCAGTTCGCAGGTATTCTTGTATGTGCTGCCGCAAAGCTTAACCTATGTAACAAGCATTTCCTCCTTCTACCTATAAAATAAGCATTTTATCCTTCTATCTATGCAACTAGCATTTTCTCCTTTTATCTATGTTTGTTGTTTAATAGGGTTGAACCCCTCTTTTAACTGCAATGGTGATACTGCTGCTGGAGAACCTAACAACGGATTCCTGTCTTTTTCTCACCAGTACTACAATATCCAAACCAAGCCTCCAGCTGCTCGCTCACATAGGTAATTAAACCCATTGGTGAGAGACAAATGTCTGAAGAATATTCATCGCGACCAGGAATTGAACCCAGGACTCCATGATTTGAAGTCTGATGCACTACCAACTGCGCGTGACCCCTTTTATCTATGAAACAAGCATTTTTTTCCTTTTATCTGTGAAACAAGCATTTTCTCCTTTTTATGATAATGATTTTTACCATACATTAGACATTCACATAACATGCTATTTATAACAATATGATTCTTTCAATTTACAGGCATCCTGGATTCCACTTTACTTTATCTTTGTACAAAGAGAAGAGAATGCATTGTCTGTTTAACAATTTATTTTTTTGTATATACAGAAAGAATGCTTATACTAGTTTTGTTTCTGAGATATCTTGAACAAAGTTTAAACATTTTATAAAGTAAAAAATGCTACTGACATTTTTACCATTTCCCCAGCCAAGGCCTGGCTTTATTCTTCCTCTTTGAAAATGCTTTAGAAAATATTGGGAAAAACAAAGGTGCAGCATTTTCTCCAACTGTCCCAATATTTTCTGCTTGATATTTTTAAGAAGTCACACCATTAAATTCACCACTATTTTTTTTTTTACTTGGAAAAGGGTTAAGAAAGATGGATTCTTATATAACATTGTAAGAAGAAAGACTATTTCTTTAATGCTTTTCGGTGGATTATCGGGAAATAACGGTAGATTATCATTTTGATAAACTCACCGCCTATCCAGTGAAATTATCAAAAACTTGTGCCCCGCTTACGTTCATTTCACCCTATCTGACGTTATACAAGCCGGGCCAAATAAGTGACGTCATCATAAGCGTTGCATAGCAGTCACGTGCAAAATGACGCGCTTTAAGAAAATTTGTCATATTTTTTTTGCATTTTGTCTAATTTTTGCATTAAAGAAATAGAATAATTGTTTGTTTTTCGTGTAAGATCGATTGATTTTTCATTTCGTGAACAACGAAAGCTACATTTTCACTCGTAGCTTCGCCACTCGTGAAAATAAAGCTTTTGTTGTTCACTCAATGAAATATAAATCGATCTTACACTGAAACAAACGATTATCCTCTATATTAATGAGCAGTTATATTAATGAGCAGTCACCCCTTTTGCCCATAGGGCATCCTATAAAGTTGATTTTGATTAACCCTTTTCTAAACAAGACCTAGTTTTGTTACCCTTACTATAAGCCTGGTAAAATTTAGACAAAACTAGAAATGTCGCAAAGCGAACTAAATACCCCCGCAGCGCTTTGTTTGAGAAAAGAAATGCAGTAAAATAAGGAAAAGCCCTATGAACACTTCTGCCAAGTATAAAGCCAATCGAGCAGAAACTGTAAATTATCCGAAGAATTTTCGCTAAATTTACGTCTCGCACATCTACACCTCCTAATGAACGCTTCTGCTAAGTTTGAAGCGAATCGGACAGAAACTGTAGGAGGAGTTGTCCGTACAAGCGTTTATCCTCATTCTGTGATCCAATCGCCAGATCCTCCCCATTCATGTCTGACTGTTCCATGTCTACTTCCCCCTTCTTATCAGAAGTTTCAGCAACATCTGCAATATGAGCAACATGTTTTACTTGTAAGGCCTTTTAAGAAGTCACAGAAAGAATACTAAACCTCTGGGACACACTACAAATGTGACAATCCATGGAAGTAATTCTTAAATGTTTGGACACATTCTATTTGCAACACAAGTCAATTTTTGAAGCACAAGCAACACATTTTGGTTCAATCCCAGAAGCAATTCTTAAATGTTTGGACACATTCAATTTGCAACACAGGTCAATGATTGAAGCACAAGCAACACCTTTTACAAAAGATAGCAGCACAAGTATATCCTCATGCAAGTATACCTTTCCTGAACTGCCAACTTCAAGGTCACTAAGACTAAAATCTACACATTCTTTTTTATTATTTCCATAGATCCCTCAACAGAAAAGCAATGTTTAATAATACAAATTTTTCAACGCTCAGAATAAAGATTGGAAATTAAAATCATCAGCTTCTTACCAGTATCCTCATTTTGTGATCCAAATGCCAGATCCTCTCCATTCATGTCAAACTGATCCATGTCTTCTTCCCCCTTCCTATCAGGAGTTTCAGCACCACCCCCCTTCCTATCAGGAGTTTCAGCACCATCTGCAAAATGACCCACATATTTTACTTGAAAGGTCTTTAATGATGTAACACAAAGAATACTTAACCTCTGAAGCACACTGCAAATGTGACAATCCACAGAGGTAATTCTCAAATGTTTGGACACATACTATTTGCCACACAAGTCAATGATTGAAGCACAAGAAACAACTTTTGGTTCAATCCACAGAAGTAATTCTTAAATGTTTGGACACATTCAATTTGCAACACAAGTCAATGATTGAAGCACAAGCAACACCTTTTTCTAAAGATAGCGGCACAAGTATATCCTCATGTAAGTATACCTTTCCTGAACTGCCAACTTCAAGGTCACTAAGACTAAAATCTACACATTTTTTTTATTATTTCCATAAATCCCTCAACAGACAGGGTGCCCATTCACGTACCACAGTATGTAATTCACGTAGAAATGCATCAATTCACGTACAGGTTTATAGGCCAAACGTGCAAGCAGGTAAAGAATAATAAATGTAGAAAGATAATGACCATTACTTGAATGTTTTGAATGAAAGAGTATCTGGTTTGCATGCCTGATTATCAGTTGTAAATCCAATCTTTAATTGGTCAGTCATTTATTTAAGCCATTGAAGAAGCTGTGTAACAGGTAATTCTGAAGTCGTAAACTTTGGGAGCCATGAAACTCCAATTATTTATGTCTGTATATCAAAAGATTTTTCAGTGATTCAACTGACTCCTGTTATTTATTCTATATTTAATGTTTAAACCCTCCCCTCTTCCTACGCCAGTGAACATTCTTTCTGTATATGCACAAATAAATTGTTATACAGACAATGCATTTTCTTCTCTTTGTATATAAAGATAACGTAAAGCAGAATCCAGGAGGCCTGTAAATTGAAAAATTATTGACATCTTCTGTGACTGTAAGACATTTGTTGGACAGATTGACTTGTGCAACTTTAGACAGAAATGGACATCTTGTGTGACTAACATTTGTTGGACAGAGTGTCTTGTGCAACTGTATGTTAGATATGGACATCTTCTGTGACTGTTGAATATTTTTTTGACAAAATGACTTGTGCAACTTGTCAAATATGGACATCTTCTGAGACTGACACATTTGTTGGACAGAGTGTCTTGTGCAACTGTACATTAGATATAGAAATCTGTGACAGAGTGGAAAAAGGGTGGGAAGGGTAAAGTGACTTATATTTGGTGAACTATCGCCATTGGCAAGCACGAGCATTCACAGTACCACCTTTCTCCGCCTAGACAGATAAAGAAAAGGTTCTTACTTGTTTTGATTGCACTATTCTCAAGCTCTTCCTGTGATAAGAATCTTCTGCATTTTCCCAACTCGACTTGTATTCATCGTTTTCCCACAGGATTCACAAAATGCCGAGCATGCTGTGTCAGGGTTTTTCCAAAACAATTCTCCAGAAAACTTTGACCCATGAATATAATTACATAATCAGTTATTTACAACTATTTCGGTCAAATCTTCAATACTCTCACGCCCCTAAGTCATCTTATTCTTGAAAGTTAACTAGAAGTTGTAGAAAGGAATTTCTTTGAATTCAAAATCAGAATTTTCAGTTTTCAAGGATATTTGGCTCAAAATTATGGGTCTTTGATCAAATGCAGCTTTAAATTTCCCTCCCATCAATGGTGATCATTTCTTTGTTTACATCGCGAAAACCCATGACATTTAGTTTTTTGCTATTGTTTCTTCATTTCTCAAGAGCAAGAAACAAGAATTTCTTTGAATTCAAAATCAGAATTTTCAGTTTTCAAGGATATTTGGCTCAAAATTATGGGTCTTTGATCAAATGCAGCTTTAAATTTCCCTCCCATCAATGTTGATCATTTCTTTGTTTACATCGCGAAAACCCATGACATTTGTTTTTTTACAATTGTTTCTTCATTTTTCAAGAGCAAGAAATAGTTAAAACAATAAAACATCAAATAGATAACCAAATCTGAGTAAATTACTGATGAAACCTTTTGATACACAGTGCTAAAAACTTGCGAAGAATTTTCAGTTGTAACTTGTAACAGGAAGTGTTGCTTGGGGGTACTTGGCTAGACTGGTTATCGATTTTCAGTATCGGCTGAGCGCTTGTTTATATGAAATCATGAAGCTTGTCATGCCTCTGATGCACCATGACTTAAACCAGTCTGGCATTTTTTAGTCCCAGTCTATTTAGTGAAATTTATGGTCTCATCCGTAAAAAATCGGACGTCCGATAACGATGAAACGTCCGTATGACTACTGCTGCAAATTTTACGGACACCAGTGACCTGTCACAGAAGTTATTCTAACATGTATGGACACATTTTTCTTCTGTGACTTCCACAGAAATCATCATTTGCAGCACAGGTATCAGTTTTTACCTACAAATTGCGGCACTGGTATATCCTCGTCAACCCGGACAGACAGACAGACAGACAGACAGACAGACGGACGACGGACAAAAAGTGACCACAATAGCTCACCTTGAGCACTTTGTGCTCAGGTGAGCTAATTATCCAAGTATTACAAAGATTTATGAAGAAGACAAGAGTATGAGATCTAATACTATAGAACATGTTGTGGACTCAAATTACCTCCAGTTGCCTTGGCTATTCTCTTCAGATCGACTTTCTTGCATCGACGAACACCCATGGCACCGCATTCCACAAAATATTTCAGACACAAATCATCGATACCACCAGTCGTCAAGATAACATTGGCTCCAGCTGCTACAATCTTCTGGATTCTTTCTTTTGTGATGTCTGACTCTCTGCAAGATAAAAAGAATCATTAATTTCATTAACCCCTTTGAGGCTTTCCAAACTATCCCTGATGTAGACATCCTTAAAGAAATCCCTAATGTTACAAATGAAAAGCAATCAGAGTAAGGTAGAAAATGCTGCTAATCAGCATGTTTTTTGTTTTGTTTAAAGATTTTAAATTTCAATCTACTAAAAACCCCAAAAGTTTGTCCAGCTCAGCAAAATTGACATTGTTGTCCCAAAAATGTATCAAGAATTAAACCATTCTCACATACACTGTGACATAATGAAAGAGGAAGGCTTACAATCATTTTGTATGACTCAAATAATAGAAGTTTTAACTTCTTACATAATTCATTAACCTATTACCAAACGACAAAATTTCGACTTCTCCAAATTCAAAGATGTTGCAGACGACAACTAAAAGTTAATGAAAATGTACATTTTTTAAGCATTTTGTATGGAAAATATTGTGGGAAATGAAGAATTTGCTTGTCACAAGCAATTTCTTCATTTTCCACAATATTTTCCATAGTCAGTTTCTTGTGGGGAGTCAAAAAGAGTCACTGTGTGATAATGGGTTAATGGAATTTATCGTAGAAACTAGAAGAACATTCCAAATTTCCTCTTTGACTGTCACTGACCTTTCAAAACCTTGAAACTAGCTATAATAAGCCTTTTTTACCTTTGCCTAACTATATCTAGTTGTGTAGGATTCTCAATAAGTACCTCGACTGACTCCCATTTTCATTTTGGAGCTCTCCATTTTCCACAATGTTTTCCAAAGCCTATAACTTGTAGGACAATAGACTTCTCACCTCTGTCTAACCATGTCTAGCTGTGTTGGGTCTTCAATGAGTACCTGGACTCCCATCTTCATTTTGGATTTGTGTAAACTGAAGTCTAAACATGCTATCTTAGCTCCGGTGATCTTCTTATTAGTGAGACCAAAATTTCAATTCAATAAAATCTTACACTTTTTGGTCATTCTAAGTAGAAAACATTGTGGGAAATGAAGAAATTGCTTGTCACAAGCAATTTCTACATTTTCCACAATGTTTCCCAAATCCATAAACTAGTGGGACGTCAAAAAGCATCATTATATGGTAATGGATTAAACATATAAAAGCCTGACTTCTCACCTTTGCCTAACCATATCTAGCTGTGTGGGATCCTCAATGAGTACTTGTACACCCATCTTCATTTTGGATTTCTGTAGACTGAAGTCTAGACAGGCTATCTTAGCTCCGGTGATCTTCTTGGGCATAGCTGTCAAATGTGAACAAATAGATTATCATCATAGTGTTTTGACTTAGTTAATGAACACAGAATGTATCTTTAAAGACAGGATTCTACATTTGCCTCATTGATTTTAGGCTTGGTTTTTAAATGAAAACAAGGAGTTTACAACAGTAAACCATACCACAGAACACATCTCAATGACAGCGCCTCTTCTTATCAAGATATGTTTAATGTATATGTTGACTGGTCTCCTGTTATGCTTAGTAATGATGCTTCTGATGCGTGGGTGCAGTTTAAGACTATTTTTCTTGATATAATTGACAAATTAGCCCCATTGAAAGAAATAAGAACTAAACAAAGAACACAACCTTGGGTAAATGAAGCTGTTCTTCTCAATATTAAAGAACGTAATCAGGCATTTTACACTTTTAAACATGAAAAGACAGATGAAAATTATGAAATATTTAAAACCCTCAGAAATAAAACTCAGAGTATCATCAATAAAACAAAACAAGACTACTTCTCACAACTATTAAATGATCATAGCTCGGACTCAAAGTCATTATGGAACTATCTTAAGCAACTTGGAATGCCATCCAAGAAGTCTGGTTGCTCTGCTGGTCAGAGTATTGGTCTCAATGTCAATGGTGATCTCTGTTTCGAGAAAATAACAGTTGCCGAACAATTTAATAATTTTTTCACGAATGTTGCATCAGATTTGGTCTCAAAACTCCCTTCTCCGTCTTTAAAATTTGGATATAGCTTTGTTTCCAGATTTTATTCTACTAAAGGTATTAGACTTGATAGTATTTCTTTTTCATTAGTAAGTGAAAATAAAATTTATAAATATCTTAGTAATATTTGTCCAGCAAAAGCTACAGGATTAGATGGTATAAATGCAAAATTCGTTGTCGATGGTTCTGCTTTAATAGCATGTCCTCTATCACATGTAATTAATTTGTCGTTGATTCAGGGAGTAGTTCCAGACGATCTCAAGTCAGCAAGAATTGTTCCTTTGTACAAAAAGAACAATAAAACGGATGTAGGTAACTACAGACCTGTTTCAATTTTAAGTGTGATATCAAAGGTCTTTGAGCACGTTGTGTATGATCAACTTGAATCGTATCTCAACCAAGAAAATATTTTGTATAGTTTTCAGTCTGGTTTTAGAAGACATTTTTCAACAGATACGTGTTTGATTCATTTAACTGATTTTATTTGATTTCAATTGGATAAGGGCAACTTAGTAGGAATGGCTTTATTAGATCTTCAAAAAGCATTCGACACTGTAGACCACTCCATACTTATTATGAAACTTGAATGTATAGGCTTGGGTAATGATATTATTCGATGGTTTAAGTCATATTTGTCATGTAGAAAGCAACTTGTTGACATAGCTGGAACTTTTTCAAATCCGTCATCTGTAACATGCGGTGTCCCACAAGGCTCAATCTTAGGTCCGCTTTTATTTCTTCTTTATGTGAATGATATGCCAGCTGTTATCAAAAATAAACTTTTGTTGTATGCCGATGACTCTGCTATTTTAGTTGCAAATAAATCAAGGGCTTCAATTGAAAGTCAACTCAGTGAAGATTTGAACTCAATAAGTGAGTGGCTAATAGACAACAAACTATCACTTCATTTAGGAAAAACACAAACAATTCTTTTCGGTTCAAAACATAAACTTAAATCAAATTCATCTTTAAATGTATCTTGTAATGGCGTTGAAATACAATCTTCATCTTCAGTTAAATACTTGGGTGTCACTATTGATCAGTCTTTGTCTGGTGATGATATTGCTATCTCAGTATTGAAGAAAGCAAACGCACGCTTAAAGTTTTTGTACAGAAAACGCAACTTCCTTACTGAGCAGACAAAAAAACTAATTGCCACGTCGCTTATACAATGTCACTATGATTATGTTTGTTCATTTTGGTACAATGGTCTCAGTAAAGCTTTAAAGAATAAACTTCAAACTACTCAAAACAAATTAATTCGTTTTGTTTTAAATTTAGAGCACACTGCACATATTAGTATTGAACATTTTAAAAGGTTGAATTGGCTTCCTGTGGAAAAACGAGTCGAACAAATAATTCTGTGCAATGTTTTCAAATTAAGGAATGGGTTAAGCCCTGAATACATGAATGATAAATTTGTCTCTTTTGATGCTGTTCACTCTTACAATACACGCTCCCATTCCACCGACAATTTTATTTTACCCAAGGTTGGCTCTAATGGTAAGAAAACGTTCGCTTTTAGTGGGTCTAAATTATGGAATTCTTTACCAAGTTCTCTAAAAGACGTTTCAAATCTCAATTCTTTTAAATCAAAAGTAAAACTTGTCTTACTTAATTGAAATATGTCCTTTTATTGTCTGTAGTTGCACTGTGATATATGTCTAGTCAATTATTTATTTTCCTACAGTCTTTCATTTCCTTTATAAAAACATTATTTTGTGATGCCTTCCTATGCTTATGCTCCCATTAAAAGGAATGTTTAGGAATTTAGACACATAACTTTTCTTTTATTGTGAAATGCATATTGAACTATGTTAATACTTTTATTATGAATAAACTATATATAAACATCTTAGACTTATGACAGAAGACAAATAAAGTTAACAGAAGCAGTCTTACACTGAGGGATCAACCACAGTAAAACTATGTTTCACTACAGTGGGAATATAAAAATTTGTCAATGTATTACCTTGAGAAGCCACAGTACAATTGAGGGCATAACCCTTCACAAGTTGACTCTCATTTGAACTTCTCCCATGCGCCTTCAGAATGTTTACGGCCTTGATTGGGTATCGATGTCCACCCTTGCCGTCTGAAGTCTTGACAGCGTACGCTGCTTCGACGACCATGTTCGAGAAGAATTCAGACTGTGGACCGATAATCTTGCTGGACATGCTTGTTTTTGCAGCGTTTATGATGCATTCTTTACCCAGATCGTCGACATTGGCTGTCAAGTGTTCTTGGATATATTTACATGCTTCCCTGGAGAAAAATAATTTTGTATGAATGATGTGTACAGAGCAACAAGAGAGAGTGGTTTAAGACATTCTGAGCCAATTATTTCAAAATCTAAACCCTACATTTTGGGTATTAATTTGAATCGTCTTGTTGAGCCGATGCTAATGACCCACAACACAGGGTTTGATGAACATTGAAAGATATTTTGCCGTTTCAAAAGCCATCACCATCTCTTATCCGTTCCTCTGGGTGTACTTCAATAACATGAAAAGCAAATAGACTAAAACTGGATCTAAAATGCCTTATTCTAAGACAAACATGAAATGAACAATGTTAGTATAAGAATTCTTGCAGGTTTTTATAACTATGAGATAAAATATAAGCTTAAGATCAGAAGTGAAATGTTTAATCAATTTAACCCTTTCCCAAACGACAAAATTTTATAGGGGTGATCCATTTCAAAAACTGCCACAAATGACAAAATGGATGTTATCAAAGATGTGATATGTGTATAATATGGCACAGAAAATATTGAGACAAAAGGAGAAACTGCTGGTTATCAGCAGTTTCTTCTTTCGTTTCAATGTTTTCCAAAGCCTTTTCCATTAGGGATGTCAAAACCAGGTCTTGTTTGGGAAAGGGTTAAGAGGATGAACAAACAAAGTATTCATTTGGCAGTAAAATTTGTGTCTATCATTTGCTAACAGCCCATGTTTATATAACAAAACCTATTTACAAATGATCAGTTTATTATATCCCACATTGTCACTCATACAACCAATATCATAATTGATGAGTAAAGATTATGGGACATTAAGAACTTAACCCTTTCACTGCCATAGGCGACTTTTGTCGACTATAGGGGGTCCCTGCCATAGGCGACTTTTGTCGACAAATTTATGGTATATATGATATATGAGTACCAACAACATAAAAAAAAATTTGTCATTTCATAAATTACCTTTAAATTTTGCTCACATATAGGTGCTTAATTTGTCTGTATGTGCTGAAAATTTGAAAGGAATCCATCAAATGAGTCAAAAGTTATGCATGTTTTTGTGAACAGGGTATCAAAATTTCTTCGAATTAATTCAGCAGTGAGAAACATGTCCGAAAAAAATATTTGGCAGTGAAAGGGTTAAAACAAAATTTAACTTAATCCTTTCAAAAAGACACAAAAAGACACAAGTCCAAAAACTTGAGCTTTGCCAAGCCTGAACGGGTGCTTGTCTATTTGAAAATAAAGAGCTGGTACTTTAGTTCATTAATGTAAAACTTGCATTGACATACATGTATGTGTACTATAAGCGTAAATAAGAATCAATGGAACGATGACACCAATATATCCCTGCTTTTCAACAAAAACCTTGTAACTGCAGCTTAAAACAAGCTGCAGTTACAAGGTTTTCGTTGAAAAGCAACAATATACACCCATCTTCCACTACATATGAAATTACAAATGTTTAACTTACTTGCAAGCTAGTCTGTAACCACTGATGATAGATGTGGGATGTATCTTACACTTGACCAACTCATCTGCGTTCTTTAGTAATTCAGCTGCAATGATCACCTGCAATAAATGGAATATACTTTAGTTTTTAGTATCCCGGTTCCCTTTCAGTGATGTGGTGGCAGGATGTAGGCTTTGGAATCAATATATCTTTGGTTAAAATCCTAATGGTGCAATGTAGATTTTCTAGAAGCAAAGAGGTTTCCCAATGTTGCTCCTCTTCACAGAGGAATATGTTATTTGATGTTATAAAGTAAAAGCTTAAAGCCTTCACAATAGTAACTCTGATGTAACTGACAGAGCTATCCCAACTCGGGAATCAAAAGTGATATAATTCTGGTAATAGAAAAATAATTTCAGAGACAGAGCAGAGCAACTGAATAGAGTGGGTAAAGACATTTTAATTTGTCGTTTCAATTCCAAATCCAATGCAATGGATACTCATTTGGATCATCTCCATGAGACGATTCAAAAGAGTACCCAGAACATAGAGTTTGATGAACAATTAATGAACTATTGCATTTGAAAAGCCCTTCTTATCTTAACCCTTTCCCAAATGGCATAAAAATAAACTTATAGAATTCAAAAGCTGCTCCAGAGAACAAATTTCGTATAATTTCCAATGGAAATTGTGTATATTTTGGCTCAGAAAATAATGAGACAAAAGGAGAAACTGCTGGTTATCAGCAGTTTCTTCTTTTGTCTCAATGTTTTCACAAGTCTTTACTCACAGGAACGACAAAACCAGGTCTTGTTTGGAAAAGGGTTAAGGTCTATATAATGCATACAACAGATTTGGTTCCGTCCCAACTTAACACCAGATTTTAATCAGAATCGGATTGAGGTTGATATAAACATACCACAGATGTTGTTCCATCTCCAACTTCCTGATCCTGCAAATCTGCCAGTTCTACAAGGACTTTAGCAGCTGGATGCTCAACTTCTAACAGCTTCAAGATGGTGGCACCGTCATTAGTGATAGTTACGTCCTATAAGTAAACAAATATGTGACCCGTCACGCTAAAACAGGGTTAGGCACTAACCTTTTTAGCAGGTGTCCCGAATGCATAATTTGGCAAAATCAGGGACACTTCACTCTATAAAATGCTGATTTTCAAGGGTCCCTCCTTAAATTTTGGGGTCCTCGGGATCCCGGGACACTGTTAGTGTCGACCCCTGTAAAAGGGACCTTATAGGAAGTGTGAAAAATATCGACCCTAGTCAGTCTGCGCAGTCAGCGCAGCCAGACTAGGGCCGCCAGTTTTCACTTGTATGCAATTTTTTATATCTGGAATGTTTTCCCTATCTTACCCTACGTTCATTTTTCGAATATGGTATCTGGTTGACCTGTGCCGAGTCTGACAAGTTTTCCAAAATTTAGATTTTTAGACTTCTGATAAGGTCCCTTTCAGCGCAACAAATATGTTAATGTTACCGTATTACATCTTCTGATGAGATACAACAAAAGCACGGAAAAATGCTTTCACTTGAATGTTTGACGAAAGTATGTGAATGGCGCCAGGGCGAGTTAGAATTGAGAATGAACCCTCTCAAAGGTGCATATAATACACTTTATCTCGTAAATATCTGTAGAGTTTAAGCTGAGAAATCTAAACAAAACGTACATTAAATTGGATGATATTAATTTTTATGTGAATGTTTCCCAAAAGTAAGGTGGGTTAGCCACTGTGATAATATCAGCAAGATAATCCTATGGATTCCTAAAGCCCCTATCCATGGGTAATTGAGAAATTATTGAATGCCCTAACAAAAGACATACTTGATTATTCAAAGAATAGAATT
Organism: Fragum sueziense; assembly: GCA_963680895.1. Lineage (NCBI taxonomy): Eukaryota > Metazoa > Mollusca > Bivalvia > Cardiida > Cardiidae > Fragum > Fragum sueziense. Next base: position 24,455,828 of record OY804608.1, read on the forward strand.
CAATATAAAATTTGAAACTTCATTTTCTGACATGATCACTGAGAAATACAGGGTTAGACACTAACTTTCCCAACCAAGGAGTCCGCTGGACTCCCATCAAGAGAACTTGGGGAGTCCAGTCAAAAGCAAAGGAGTCCGAAAAGAAGCAAACATTTTATGTTGCATGCATGTTGCCTTTTACCTGTGACGATGTCATTTTCATGTCTGCATGGAATACTAAAGAATAAAAGCAGTACAATAGATCCTGTTATTTTGAGCTAACAGCTTTTTATCATTTTGCTTATAATTTTTCGACATAATTTTTAAGGAGTCAGTCGGACTCCCTAGTTTGAAAATCAGGGAGTCCCACCAATTTTTTGGGAGTCTCGGACTCACGGACTCCCCTTAGTGTCGAACCCTGAAATACGTACCCCGACATCGTCGACCAACATTTTGTCGAGTCCTACAGGTCCCAGACTACTCTTCACTATGTTAGCAATGGACGCTGCTGCCATAACTGAAGCAAAATTTACGAATAAATTAACGTCTTTAAAAACGACAAATTTAGACTGTTCCAATTAAATTTGAAGGCTGCCACAAATGGATGTTGATTCTAATCTGCTGATCAATATAACAAGTTCAACCTTTCTTTAGATCTAGACTATTATTTTCTTGAAAATTGACAAGTCCAAAAATTTGATGTTTTTTATTCCTGGAACAATGAATTTGTTAAACTTGTTTTTGATGTCTAAATCCAAGATCTTGAATAAACAAAGTCTATGGAATGACTAGATATAGCAGAAAAGTTACGATTGGCATTGAAAACGAACAGATTATTGCGAAAAGATGGTTTTAAAAATATTCAACAACACAGGTGTGACACCTCCGTGGAATGTTCTAGACCATGTGGTTTTCATGCCTTCGGATTTGTGGAAAATTAGCGTGTGTCTGTTGCTCGAAGCCACATAAATTTATTCTGACAATAAGATAAAATATTCCGAATGATTTTAACTTGAAGGTTTGTTACCATTTTGAGTTCTGACAGTCTGGCCCGTGGTTCTATCTCCACCAACAGTAAGAAGTGATTCTGTGTCAGCCATGTTTGTTCATGTATGTAGGATATAGACTGGAATGCTTTGTGACAACAAATATGTTAGACTGGATATATATGAAGCACCAAGAATCTTCAAATTACTGTCGGATAGAATTTCTCTTTCTTATTTATTACTTCGAAATACAAACAATGCTTTTTAGATGTCTCTTTAACCTTTTTTTTTATAAACAACATCAGTTTTGACGTCCATAAAAGAAACTATTACCAGGGAAAACATTTCAATACAAGAAAAAGAAAATGCTGTTAACCGGCATTTTCTTCTTTTGTATCAATATTTTTATAGATCTAGTATAATTTACACGATTACTATCTAAATCAGCACCCACTTTTGTCGTTTATAGCAGTTTTCAATTGGGTCAAACCTAAAATTTCGCAGTTTGGTAAATTGATAAAAATCGTAGTCAATCTAGGCCTATCTAAAGTTTTGCAATAAAACACGACATTACTTAAAGTGTTGTCTACCAATATTACTTCATGTTGTGATATATAGAGATGCTAGGCTATTTTAACCCATTACCAAACGGCAAATTTTTGAGTTGATTTAAATTCAAAGGTGTTGCAGACGACACTTTCAAGAAAATAATTTTTGCGGTCTTTTGTGGTAGAAAACAATGTGGGAAATGAAGGGGGTCAAACGGAACCCCTATAATTGCAACAAAAAAGAGAGCTAATGACTAAAGAATAAATAACGAAGGACCCGGGGTATTATTCTCAAATCCCATCTGGACCCACCAGTGTTCTCAAACAGATTTAAAAGTCTCAAATCTAAATGTAAAATTATGATTATAAAACACATCGAATCGACGACGTTGAGACCCCCTCTCTATGATCGGAACCTTTTCCCCACCCTTCTTCAATCTTCCCTCCCAAAATAAGGGGAATACATGACCCCATCAACAAATTTCTTCATTCCCCACAACTACCCTGTACGGCCAAACTATGTCAAAGGATGGGTTGCAACAAGGCCTCAAAATCTCTCAAAGAATAGATTTTCTTTAAATTCTGTCAATTGATAGGGTTACATAATATCTTTAATTTGTATATGTAAAAAATCTGATGATGGCTTATTTTTGAAGATAATGGCCGACAAAGTGGGTGTGGTAAATTGACATGGGAAGTAATTTTTTACTTTGAAATTAAATAACCTTTTCTGTATTGATCCTATCCAAATGAAATTTCGCACGTGCCTTCAATGGACCAAAGGTAGAAGATTTCAAGCGCCATTTATCATAATTATCAATTCGTTGATTTTCTGTATTCATTCTAGAGATAGTTTCGTAAAGTTAGTGCATCAAAAATATGCAAAATCTGAGATTGACAGAAGAATGAATACAGAAAATCAAGAAACGGATAATTATGATCAATGAATCCCGAAATCTTCTGCCCTTGGTCCATTGAAGGTACACATAAAAGTTGATTTTGATATGATCAATACAGAAAAAGTTATTAAACTTCAAAGTAGAAATTTGCTTCTCGTGTCAATTTACCCCACCCACTTAATCAGCCATTATCTCCAAAAATAAGCCCTCATCAGATTTTTTACACATACAAATTAAAGATATAATATAACCCTATCAGTTCACAGAATTTAAAGAAAATCTATTTTTTACCCCTTGTTGCAACCCATCATTTTATTCGCTTGGATTTGTAGTCTGTAACATATCTTTGTTTGTGGACCAGCGTAAAATTTTGCCGCCTGGTAATGGATTACTCACCGTTAATTATTTCACTTCTTTAACAGCAAAGTTGTGGATTTATCCAAACTTAATACTCTGGCACTTGACGAGTGTATTCGACTACAAGAACCATGTATGCCGTATAGGCCTAATATCATACGTTGAGGTAGTTATGATAAAAGCTGAAAATATTGGGAATATAAGGTAATAATCTTTTATGTACTGGCTATCACAGTTTATTAACTCCTTTTCACTCGGTGTTTTCCAAAGCTCTTTATTGAGAAGGACTGCCAATGATTTTTCGGTAGAATGCCTATGGATTAATGATAAGGGGGGGGGGGGTCTCACCCTATTAGAAATTCCCATAGGGTTGTGCCCACGCTCAGAATTTCATGAAATTTGGTATGAAGTTAGTATTCTGTATCACGGTTTTATTCCCGAAATATTTTTCAAAAATGTATTCTGGAAAATAATTTTCTAAGAATTTTAAGATTTTTGCTTAAAATGGAGGGTAACCTAACTTAAAAAGGCCATATACACACATGTTTCTTGTATTCGAGCCAAATTGTCCCCAATAATAATGTATAATAATTTCTCTTCGTTTATAAACCAGAATAGTATATATTACTCTACAAAAACAATTTGCCAAAAGATTTTGTATGACCTCATCGCCAAATTTTCTAGTTTTTAAATATTTTGACCATATTCAGGTCTTAATTTCACCTAGTTCCAGTTTTTGTCAACCTATGAAATTTACATTAAAATTGCCCCCATAATTATATGCCCATGCTTATGGCAAAATATGAAGAAAAAATAAACCGGTGACAGTGTTGTTTTTTTAATTTAAGCGTAAAGGGTTCGTATTTCTATAAGAATGTAAAATCTAAGATTTTACTTAATTATTTTCATATACATTTGTAAATAGCTCATTATGCTTAGTTGTACCTTTCTTTAACATAACCAACTTATACATGGCATTAATTTTAGCATTTTTCACACAAAACATGATTTTAAAGAATAATTGGCACATTGTCGTACCCAACCCACCAATAATATGATGGGAGAAAAAATCCCAAACAACAGAGTAAATTATAAAATGTTGGGAGGAAAAATAAAGAAAATGTAATAATGTTACATATTTAACCTATTATGTCACCCTTTCTAACTTTCCTTTGTGGCTTATCAGCACTTAGACTGCTTTCTTCTTCTTCCAGTTACAGTGCTAGGCCCTTATAAGAGCATTTTCGCACAGTTATTAAAAATACAAACATTTATTTCTTTACTACACTGCTCAAAATGATAAAAAGAACAGAAAAGCAGTTTTATTGTACATTAATTGTGCCTATAAATGCAAAATTGTTAATATTTCTATTGTAATAATGAACTAGCCTCTGCTTTATTGACATATTAACTTTTAATAATTTCAGATTTGAGAAGAATATGCGTCATTTTCGCATGTTTGTGTCAACAATATTGCTATAAAAATGTTGTACAATGACTCCTCTTGCTATTTTGATGTAGGCAATATTGATATTTTGCTAGATGGGTACCATTGAAATCCGGGAGCATTTTAGGGTGCCGTTGTTCACAATTTTCATTTTTTGACAATATTACCGGTTTCAAATTTTCACCAAATTTTGCAAACGACTAGGATACATATATGCCTAACCTTTTTTTTTTTTATCAATTTCATATGTGGACAAAGACGGGAACATACAAATAAAATTGATTGAATATTAGGTTTTGAAAATTTCTTGGCTATTTTTCTGACAATTCCTAAATAAATAAATTTCTGAGAATTTTTTCTGAGTGTTAGCATCAACAATGTTGGTACCAGAATGTTCTACAGTGACTCCTCTTGCTATTTTGATTGAAAATATAGGACTGATATCCAAACTAGGTAAGAAGCAAAGTACTGAAAGTACTGTTGGGAAGCAAATTTGTTAATAATGTAGGCCTATCCAGAAGTAGAGTACTTTGATTATGTACTTTGATTATCCATTTTAATACCTTGAATACTTTGATTCCATTCTACAGTTGTTGAATCTATTTTTAGCACAACCTTTATGTGTATACTAATACTAACCAATCAATAGACGCGGTTTGCCAGGTACTACCAGTTGTAAATACATAGTATACACACAATGGGTAATTTATCGTTTGTGTAAATTGGCTATTTATAGCTTTGAGCCTTTGAATGTATTTCATAGTTCAGTAAACTTGACTGATCCATTTACAAGGAAGGCAATTGGACTGATCATTGAACCATAATAAAGCAAATTACTACGTCGGTCTTTCCTTCTCTTAATTTAACCCTCTCCCAAATGACAAAATTTTAGGGTGGTCCAAATTGGAAGCTGCTGCAGACGATAAAACGGATGTTACGAAAGGTAAAATTTGGTAGTAATTTACCTCAGAAAATATTGAGACAAAAGGAGAAAATGCTGATCATCATCATTTTCTTCTTTTGTCTCAATATTTTCCCAAGCCTATTCTATTAGGGACGTCAAAACCAGGTCTTGTTTGGGAAAGGTTAAGACATGATTAATTGAATTAGTTTCATTTTCAGACACACGATTCAATATCTACATGTTTAACTTCAGACATTCGAATGACTGTTACCTCATTAATCTTTGCTTTTGATAGAACTATTTATAGTGAGGAGGACCGGAAGATGTTGTGTGGTATGCAGAAAATGGTAAAGTGCAGAAAAAGGTGGCTGCAAAGAGAAGCAAATTTTGCAAATTTTGCATGCCAAAAATTGGGCTTTTGCTAGACGGGTACCATTGAAATCCGGGAGGATTTTAAGGTGCTGTTGTTCACATTTTTTATTATTTGACAATGTTACCGGTTTCAAATTTTCACCAAATTTTGCATACAAACAGGGAACATATATGGCTAACTTTCCTATCAATTCCATAGGTTGACAAAGACGGGAACATAAAATAAAAGTTTGATTGAATGTTAGGTTTCATAATTTTCTTTGTTGCTTTTCTGACAATTTCTGACTAAATAAATTTCTGAGAAATTATGTATGCATGTTCATTTTAAAAATATTGGTCTGAAAATGTTCTACAAGAACCCTTCTTGCTATTCTGTTTACAATTTGGGACCGATATCAAAACTAGGTAGGCAACATTGGGCTTTTGCTAGACGGGTACCATTGAAATCTGGGAGCATCTTTATAGGTGCCGTTGTTCACAATCCTCATTTTTTTACAAAGTTACCTGTTTCAAATTTTCACCAAATTTTGCATACAAACAGGGGACATATATGACCAACTTTCCTATCGATTTCATAGGTTGACAAAGACGGGAACACACACACAAAAAAAATGATTGAATATTAGGTTTTGAAAATTTCTCGGCTATTTTTCTGACAATTTCTGACTAAATAAATTTCTGAGATTTTTTTGTTCATGTTACTATCAACAATGTTGGTACCAAACAGTTCTACAATGACTCTTCTTGCTATTCCGATGTAAAATTAGGGACTGATATCAAAACTGGGCAAGCAAAATTAGGCTTTTGCTAGACAGGAACCATTGAAATCCGGGAGCATCTTAAGGTTGCCATTGTTCACAATTCTCCTTATTTTACAACGTTACCGGTTTCAAATTTTCACAAAATTTCGCATACAAACAGGGGACATATATGGCCAACTTTCCTATCAATTTCATAGGTTGACAAAGACGGGAACACACAAAAAAAGTTATAGAATTTTATGTTTTGAAAATTTCTCGGCTATTTTACTGACAATTTCTGACTAAATAGATTTCTTAGATTTTTTGTGCATGTTGGTATCAATAATGTTGGTACCAAAATGTTCTACAATGACTCCTCTTACTATTCTGATTTACGATTTGGGATTGATATCAAAACTGGGTACGCAAAATTGGGCTTTTGCTAGACGGGTAGCATTGAAATCCGGGAGCATCTTTAGGTGCCATTGTTCACAATTCTCATTATTTGACAACGTTACCGGTTCCAAATTTTCGCCAAATTTTGCATACGAACAGGAGACATATATGGCCAACTTTCCTATCAATTTCATAGGTTGACAAAGACGGGAACACACAAAAAAAGTTATAGAATTTTAGGCTTTTAAAATTTCTTGGCTATTTTTCTGACAATTTCTGACTAAATTATTTTCTAAGAATTTTTCACGCTTGTTGGTACCAACAGTATTGGTATTAAAAGTTTCTACAATGACTCCTCTTGTTATTTTAATTAAGACTTGTGGATTAATACTAAAACTAGATAGCCAACATAGAGTTTTTGTAAGACGGGTATCAATGAAAACGGGGAACACTTCAAGGTGCCGCGTATATGCCTATATGCACTCTTTGAGTAAAAGGAACAAGTGAACACATTTAGTGATCTTCTAAACCGTCCGATATGTTGATTAGTTCTCTCTATGCTAGTTACAAGTAGTGTGTGCATCGACTTCACCAACACGCGCTCTGCCTTCACAATTCAAATTCGCGACTGATAATGTGACGGATTGGTCTATATCAAGCTCCAAGGGGTCTTTTACTTCATCTCTGAAGAGACCGGCTTCAATATTTCCCTCTTTGACACTTTCTCTGAATTCTTTTTCAACATCACATTTGATATCTTCGATAATTTAAGCCTTAACAGGTGAGATAAATTTCTCGCTGATACTATGACAGGCATTTTTGGACGTCGAAGATTTATTGGCACTTTCACAGGAAAAGGTTTGTTTCTCGTTTTCTTGTAGAAATACTCCTGGGTCTACAATAATGTGGCTTTCATATTCACCCTGTAGCATTGTTATCATTTTCTTTTTACTTTTCTTTATTATTTTTTTCTTTTTCTTTTGCCAAACTGAGAACCATTGTTCAATACTATTATAAAATACTCAATTCAATATTTCGGCAAAATTTGCCTTTTTCAAGAGTTTGAAAATAAGTATGTAGTGCGTTTAAGTTTTTCAAACTCTTGAAAAAGGCAAAAAAGGCAAATTTTGCCGAAATATTGAATTGAGTATTTTATAATAGTGTTTTATTGTATTCCCTGAGGAATAATATTGTGATATTGCATTGTTCAATATTTGTTGTTTTTTTGCCTTTTCTATTTCTCCATTTGTCATTGTCATACTTGGTAAAATGTCATTACGCCGTCTACCTATTTGTGGAAGCTGGTGTGAATTACGAATGTTCATGCTGCCTTTTCTCTAGTTTGACACATCTGTGTTAAATATTTCTTCTCTGAAGTGAGCGGGCAACACATTTATCATATTAACAATCTCATTTAGTGTGTGTACGCTTAGGTCAGCGATATTGGTTGCATTTGTTCTAACGCCGGGCTCTCCTGTATACTTCTCTTTTTTTACAGCCAGACCTGTCGTCATTTTTGCAATGATCTGCCTCACAGGATTTCTTATCTTTCTGTTTAGTTGATTTGGACACATTTCTTCGACCCCCCCCTTTTTTTTTACAATTGTCTTGATTTTGTTCCCCAGAATCTTCTTGGCTTGGATTCCATTGTGTATCTTTGACATGAGATATCATAGACATCGTCACAGGTCCCTGATTCTTTATTCTTTTGCTTCGTCTTGTTTTTCTTTGATTTATTCCTTCGTTTCTCCCTTTTCTCTTTTGGAGAATTTTCTAGGATCTTTACGTATATTCGTTCGGATCGCTGAAAAATATTGAAATAGAATAAAATGAATTATTTCTTATTGAAACTTCCTTGCAATACGCGGTTTGTTGTTCTTTTTTTTTCTTCATAATATCTATATATATCATAAACATTTTAATACCATAGCAAGATCGAACTAAATAAGTAAAAAGAAACGAAGTTTTGAATCCACTAGACGTCGCGCACGGTATTGCGGCACTAAAATGTAACGTCAAACTAGCGAACGTCAATTGCGTAACAATACTTTGCGTAGACGGTTGTGTTGTGCTTTTAATGTTAACTCTCTATTTAATCTAAACTGATTCATAAAGACAGGACCACGTTTAAGAAATACTCCACTGTTTCCATTTTTTTGTCTTTTTATAGCTTTTCGCCACTTTAATTCGTTCTTTTTTTAACCTTAAAATGCGCACAATTAGATACTTTCAGGATTACGTCAAATAAATAAAATATACGTTTATATACATTTTCTGTCCACAAGAAAAAAATTGAATTTCTCTTATACGTTTCGTTATTTTGCGTCGAAATTTTGATATGATCAACAAGAAAAAAACGGTATCTCCACATTGAAATTAAATGCTTGTATGAATAAGAAAACTTATATTTTTTAAAGTCTAAATGGTAAAAAAGTAGAGTTTTCAACGCCATGAAACAATTTCTGTCCACACGAATTTTATATAATAATTGTTTCGTTTATTATGCTAACTGATTTTCTTCCATATATTATAGAAATAGAGAAAAATGGTATTTTTTATATCAAGTTTGGTTGCACTAGAGTCATAAATTAAGAAAATATTCAACAAAATTGTCATTTTTTCTGCGACGTAATTCTAATTGTTACACTTCGATTTTTGGTAAATAAACTGGGCTAATTTGCGTAATCGACGTAGAAATTTTATTTCCGATCGGTAAAACATCCTACAACATTTCCACTGTCACAAAATATATTTTTCCATGTGTTTGACGTTTCTTAATTGCAGAATTGCTAATACATATCCGTTACTCTTGAACATTTATGTTACATGTTACACACGTTTTTTCGCCGAATTTACGAAAAAAAATTCTTTCTAGCAAATTTATACAAAATAAGAACTTGAAATGAGTATGACATTGAAAAATATCAAGGCTTTACGCTTATTTTGATATATAACAAAGTTGAGAGAACGAAAACGATTCCTACAATATTCAGTTATGAATCGCGGGGGGTAGCGTTTTTTGAAAAGTGACGCAATACCGTGCGCGACGTCACAAGGCTTACATTTTGTGGAAATTTCCTAGCAGGACTAACATGCCATATTTCTTGAATTCAAATAGGCCTAAAAGGCAAATGTCATTTTCAAATGTATACAATTTTGTTGTCAGTAACACATTGAGTATTGGAGAAGTTTTAAAACTGTTCTGTTCTTACTCCAATTTCTATCGAATTGTCAATTCATTTCACTAATACGGTTACATAGCCTTCATAAATAAGTCCTGGTCATGACGGTCCCATCAAAAATTTTGGGAAAATAAGGACAAAGGAAGAAAATGCTGATATCTAGCATTTTCTTCCTCTGTATAAATATCTCCCGTTCTGTATTTTACAAAAATTATGTCTAAAGTTATCAACATCAGTTCGGTTGTCTACAGCAGCTTTAAATGTTCAGTCGTTTTGGAATGAAAGAACCGACCTGCGATTAGGATGCGCATTAGGCTACTAACGTTTTGACTAATACAGTATATTAAAATTTAAGTTTATTCGAAATGGAAGAATTTCTATACGAAAAACAAATAGCGTGTACATTCTTTTATTCACGAAGTAACATTTGATTTTGAAGAAAACATTGGGAAAATTGGAGAAACTCGGCATAATGTGTTTCTTTTCAGATGAATATTATGTTTTATAAAAAATATGTATGCCACGTCAAAACCATGGAATGGTTTGGAAAATGGAAGGAGAATTTTGAATTTTGTTCACAAGAAAACTACAGGTGCAATTTTGCGTTTGATTCTATTTTCACTGATCAAACAAGCCTAAGTTTTGACTTTCTGAATTTAAAATGCTCTGTGACACTGAATGCTAAGGGAGAAAGAGTAAGCATTAACAACCAACATTTTCCCCTTTCATTTCAATAGTTTATTCCTTTTAAGAAGATTCCAGTGTAGTGGTCCCCAGACAAAATGACCGCCATTCTGTTGTGGGAAGGGGGCGGCAGCCCCAATGGACCATAGATAATTTTATAATTGTATAAAGCAGGTGTGTAGGGGCGCAGCGCCCAAAATACCTTCAAGTGGACAAAGTGAGTGGACACTAATATTTTGGTAGGGACCTATTAACTGGAAGTGTTCAACGTAGTGTAACAGGTGGTGAAAAATATCGTGGCTCGACCGGGATTCGAACCCAGGGCCTCATGAATACCGTTCCTACACTCTAACCACTGAGTTACCCAAGCACATGTCGACATTGCCATACGATATAATTATGACCATAATCCTGTATCCGGCTACATATACCCCCTCCAAATTAAGAATTCGTCCCGAATTCTGGATACAAAGAAGCATCGTTAAACGTTCTTAAGGTGCCTAAGCAGTAGCCATATACATAACCACCGTCCCTCGGTGGGCACCAAATGTAACAGGTGGTGAAAAATATCGTAAATCGACCGGGATTCGAACCCAGGGCCTCAGGATACCGTTCCTACACTCTAACCACTGAGCTACCGAACCACATGTCGACATTGCCATACGATATAATTATCACCAAATACCTGTATCCGGCTACAGTAGTTTTTCATTTTCAGAAACCTTCGAATCGGACCAGCTTAATTTGTCGTTTTGGAAAAGTGTTACACAAACGTATACCCTTTATTGTTGTCTTTGTATGCCATTCTTCTTATTTTTGGTTATTCAACATTGCATTTATTTATTGCCTTCCCCGTAGACAAAAAAGGCTTCTTCGCGAAGAATTGTCAAATCAAGACAAACGAAAACAACTGCCAAACAACGTTTCTAAAGTTAGTAAAGACGTCAACATCATTTGACGTTGTCTACGTTTTAAATATAACGTCGTTTTGCAGGGGGAATAATCGCTGACATGTTTATTTCCGTACGTTCTTAGAGCATCATATTAATCAAAGACAGAGAAAAATTGAAAGGATGAATGATTTAATGGGTATACAGATTCTAAAGTTATTTCGGGATCGTGCAGAGTCGCCCAACATAGGGGGCCTACCTATTAAGGTGAAAGGTAACTCACATTTGCTCCTATAAAATTCTGTATAAAATATTCGTTTTCAACGCCAAATACTGCATTTGGGTTATATTTTACAAAAATATTTCGCCAAGACAAGTACTTCCTAGGTCGCAGTTTAAAATATTTCTTTAAAAATTCGTTCCTCTTTCAATGGCCAAACAATTCTCTCTGCGTGAATGATTTTGAGCTAAGGTTTTCATTTGATGCTTTGAATGATATATTTTCTCATTTTTGAGCCAGAATCCACATTTCTTTTCAGGACTATTTGTGGACACTCCACAACTGGAGTTTCTTCTTGGTCGTAGTGCACAAATAGTTACATCAAAAATAGATTCCACCCTTTTGTTGCAATGATTCTGTGTCTGTAGAATATCATGAAATATGGTTCTGTACATGACAGATCATCAGTACACTGCAAGAATGTTTTTAATGAATCGTTTCGGGAGCTACTTTTTGTCTGGTCCTGACTTTTAATTGAAGTGTGTCACATGCACATCCCGAAAGAGATGGCAAATTGCAATGGTGATTGTGTTCACGGAAACTACGTTCAAAGCGTTTGGTGCTATTGATACCACTTTCTTGGAAGTAGCCTAAATTAAAGGCCAAGGAATGATTTATCAGACAAACTAAGTCAAATGATCCACGGAAACTTCTGAGAGAAGCTAAATGCTGTCAAATGGACCCATTTTACTATATATTTGATAGGTCCGTTTCGTTGAGGAGTGACAACATTGATGAATTTGAGTGCAGAAATAGGCCTGCCTACACGAGACCACCATTTCCGACATCCAGGCTATTTTGACATGGGAAATACATGGTATAATTCATTTTGACTGAAAATTATGAAAAATCCCACCTGTGTGTCCATTTCCTGACAATTTCACTTGGCAAGTACGGATATGTCATTTTAAGCACAGATTGGCACAACAAGATGTTGTGAAAGGTGTGATGTCATATGTGTTGAAAAGGGTCTAAGGGAAGTAATTATGTGTTTGACCAATTTGTCACAAAAGTATACGAAAGATCCGGATGAATAATTACGATCAATGTGACATATGATTGGACATTTTTTACTGGAATTGAATATGATTTGTGACTGATTATACAAGTATTCTATTTTCAAGTTAAAAGAAAAAATCAATGACATTGAACCATTTTGGCAATTTTTGGGTCCTTTCAAAAGATGGGTAGGCATATTATACTCTAAAATGCTTCTGAGATTGACTCTGGAGTTAGGGTGATCTCAAAAATGGGGTCAAAGTTGATAGAGCTTTATGGATTCTAAAATTCATTTTTTTTTTCGGTTGTATGAATGGATGTTCTAGAATATAAGGTAGATCGGATCATTACTACTAACTCATGGGTCGAGCTATAAGCAATTATACTATATAATGGTCGTCAAGGGAAAATGAATTGGTTCTTATTATTATAGACCAAAAGGAATGGGAGGGGGGGGGGGGGGTACGCAGAAAGCCAATATGAGTGACCTGCCACCTTCACCCGCCACCTTAACGACAACAACAACTCAACTAAAAAAGTTAATCAAAGTTCAAAAAGTATGTTGTCCAGATTTATGAGATTTTCTTGTTCGAGCTTCAACACTATCAGAAAGTTGTCTTCTGATTCTATACCAGTGTTCGGTATGTTTTTCCGTCTATAAATGATGTAATATAATTGTCTATTTCTAGAATCTAAAAAAGGATAGACGGTTTCAGTGGTCGTTCGTACCCAATTATGTTCGTACCAATTTAGTTAGCGAGGTCAAAGCTATTTCAATTTTTTAATTTTTTACCTGATATGCATACATTTTCTTAAAAGGCTTGCATTGCTGAGTTCAAAAAGGCAAATGTTTTTAAATTTTAATAAAGACATGATTTTTTGTGATTTTTAGCTCACCTGAGCACGAAGTGCTCAAGGTGAGCTATTGTGGTCACTTTTTGTCCGTCGTCCGTCTGTCCGTCTGTCCGTCTGTCCGTCTGTCCGTCCGTCCGTCCACAATTTCGTGTTTACACTCTAGCATCTACAAATATAAGCCAATCTTGACCAAACTTGGTCAAAACATGTATGGCCATAAGATCTCGGATGAGTTCGATTATGGGTCAGATCGAACCAGAAAGTCCGGAGTTATCTGCCCTTGAATGCGAAAAATAGCTAGTTTTGACATTGTTTACACTCTAGTACCTACAATTATTGATCAATCAAGACAAAACTTTGACACAATGTTGTTGACTTTAACATCTCGGATGAGTTCAATTTGCAGTCTGATCGTACTAGAAGGTCTTGAGTTATGTGCCCTTGAAATTGACAAAATTGCCATTTTCGACCATTTTCGACTTTGTTTACACTCTAGCATCTACAAATATTGACCAATCAAGACAAAACTTTGACACAATGTTGGTGACCATAAGATCTCGGATGAGTTCGATTTTCAGTCTGATCGGATCAGAAGGTCTTGAGTTATATACCCTTGAAATTAACAAAAATTGCCATTTTCGACTGTTTTCAACTTTGTTTACACTCTAGCATCTACAAATATTGACCAATCTAGACAAAACTTTGACGCAATGTTAGGGACCATAAGATCTTGTATAAGTTTGATTTTCAGATTGATCGGATCATAAAATTAAGAGTTATACGCCCTTGAATTTGACAAAATTGCCGTTTTCGACTGTTTTTGACTTTTGTTTACACTATAGCATCTACAATTATTGACCAATCAAGACAAAACTTGGTCACAATGTTACGGACTATATGATCATGTATGAGTTTGATTTTCAGATTGATCGGATCATAAAGTCATGAGTTATACACCCTTGAATTTGACAAAATTGATGTTTTCGATTGTTTCGGACCTTGTTTACACTTTAGCATCTACAATTGTTGTCCAATCAAGACGAAATTTGGACACAATGTTGCTGAACATAAGATCTTGCACCAGTTTGAATTTCAGCTTAATCATAGTAGAATTTGCTGAGTTTGCTGAGCCCTTCAAATTGACAAATTTGCTGTTTTCGACTGTTTTTACTCTAACAACGACAAATAGCGACAAAACGAGACAAAATTTGGACACAATGTTGTTGACCATAAGTTTGTTTTCAGCGTTAAAGTCACAAAACTGAACAAAACTGTGGCTCATATCATCTTGGTTCAGGTGAGCGATATAGGACCATCATGGTCCTCTTGTTTTAAAAATCGGGGTTTCGATTTTTTTTCTGTCAATTTTTGGAACCTTTCATTTCATTTGCATTATATCATGTAAAAAGCTAAAATTCACTTTGATATAGACACTGTGCAGTTTCTTATACAACAATATACCATTTGTTTAAAATACTCATGCTAAAGCCAACAAATTTCCATTTAAATGACCACTTTGACCATGATCTTTGACAACAAAACAGTGATAAATATTATAAGTCTGGAAAATGACATAACATAATCTGAAAACTGCATCCTAGTACAATATTTAAAAAAAACAATACCATGACAGCATATTTCCATGGTAATTAAGCCTAGCTCTAATCATACAGACATTAATAATGCTAATTGGTCAATGTGACCTTGACCTTTACCCTTAATCCCTTACTAAACGTCAAAATTTTAAATGTGTCTAAATTCAAAGATGTTGCTGAGGACAATTTCAAGTTGATGACCTTTTACATTTTCCAATCTATTTTGGGAGAAAACATTGTGGAAAATAAAGAAATTGCTTGTCACAAGCAACTTCTTCATTTCTCACAATGTTTTCTTCCCCAAAGACCAAATAGCCTAAATGTAAAACTTTATTCACTTGTAATTGTCGTCTGCAAAATCTTACAAATTGGAGCAGTAATATAAAACAAATTGTTTGGTAATGGGTTAAACCAAAATTCCAGACAGCAAACAGTTGACAATAGTCAATATGAATAAAAGTGACTCGGACTGGTTAATCAAGCCAAGGCTGCTCTAGACTAACGTCCTAACGAGACCAAATTTGTCCCCCCCCCCCCCCCCCCCAATAATATCAGCGAGTTTCCGGTCGTGACCAGCAAGGATTTGAGCTACTTCATTATTTTTCACCAAAATTCCATTCCTTAAAATCGTTATGCACTTGTTAAAGTCCAATCATTCACGATCATGGCAAATCGATTCCAAAAATTGACAAAATGATAGACTTCAATCGCACAACAAACCGAATTTGTTTTACAAAAAAATAACCAAAAGCAACCATTCTGTCATATATTATCTTTAAAAACACTAAAGTAAGATTATAAGAAAGGTGCATACATGCTATATTCTTACCTAATAATCCTGTAAACTTCAGTAATTAGAGATCTATTCTGTAAATCGCGGTGAAAAGAGCGATCGAAACGAAACGAATGTAGA
Organism: Fragum sueziense; assembly: GCA_963680895.1. Taxonomy (NCBI): domain Eukaryota; kingdom Metazoa; phylum Mollusca; class Bivalvia; order Cardiida; family Cardiidae; genus Fragum; species Fragum sueziense. Next base: position 24,471,854 of record OY804608.1, read on the forward strand.
ATTTGATTCGCTTCGGATTTTATCCTTATCCGCATAGTAAAGCAGGTGCGTCAAGAACGGCAACTCTAGGCGCCCACCTATTTTGCGCGAAAAACCAGACAGTGGGGTACTTTGAAGGGAAATGGGAGACATTGCGCATTTGATGATTGTAAAATATTTGCGCGTACATTTTAGAGGGAATGTTGTTTTTAGCTCACCTGAGCAACATGCTCAAGGTGAGCTTTTGTGATCACCCTGTGTCCGGCGTGCGTCGTGCGTTGTGCGTCGTGCGTCGGAAGGCGTCAACAATTTCTTTAAACATCTTCTCCTCCTTAACCACTAAGCCAATTCTTACCAAACTTGGCAGGCATGTTCCCTGGGTGACCCTTTTCAAAACTTGTTTTCAAATTTTTGATTCGTCAAAAAATGTGGGCGTGGCAGGGCGGGGCTTATCAGACTTAGAGAAATTGTTACATAATTCTTCAAAAATCTTCTCCTCCTTAACCATTGAGTCAATTTTTACCAAAGTTGGCAGAAATGTTCCTTGGGTGATCCTTTTCAAAACTTGTTTTCAAATTTTTGATTCGTCAAAAAATGTGGGCGGGGCAGGGCGGGGCTTATCAGACTTAGAGAAATTGTTACATAATTCTTCAAAAATCTTCTCCTCCTTAACCATTGAGTCAATTTTTACCAAAGTTGGCAGAAATGTTCCTTGGGTGATCCTTTTCAAAACTTGTTTTCAAATTTTTGATTCGTCAAAAAATGTGGGCGTGGCAGGGCGGGCTTATCAGACTTAGAGAAATTGATAAATAATTATTCAAAAATCTTCTTCTCCCTAACCATAGAGTCAATTTTTACCAAAGTTGGCATAAATGTTCCTTGGGTGACCCTTTTCAAAACTTGTTTTCAAATTTTTGATTCGTCAAAAAATGTGGGCGTGGCAGGGCGTGGCTTATCAGACTTAGAGAAATTGTTACATAATTCTTCAAAAATCTTCTCCTCCTTAACCATTGAGTCAATTTTTACCAAAGTTGGCAGAAATGTTCCTTGGGTGATCCTTTTCAAAACTTGTTTTCAAATTTTTGATTCGTCAAAAAATGTGGGCGTGGCAGGGCGGGGCTAATCAGACTTTGAGTAATTGATAAATAATTCTTCAAAAATCTTCTTCTTCCTAACCATAGAGTCAATTTTTACCAAAGTTGGCATAAATGTTTCTTGGGTCACCCTTTTCAAAACTTGTTTTCAAATTTTTGATTCGTCAAAAAATGTGGGCGTGGCAGGGCGGGGCTTAGCAGACTTAGAGAAATTGTTAAATAATTCTTTAAAAATCAAATGTTGATCCAATTTGTACCAATCTTGGCTGGAATGTTTCTTGAGTGACTGTCTTTACTGCCTGTTGATGAATCTTTGATTCATCAAAAAATGAGGGCGTGGCAGGGCGGGGCTTATCAGACTTAGAGAAATTGTTAAATAATTCTTCAAAAATCTTCTTCTCATTAACCATTGAGTCAATTTTTATCAAACTTGGCAGAAATGTTCCTTTGGTGATCTTTTTTCAAAATTTGTTTTCAAATTTTTGATTCATCAAAAAATGTTGGCGTGGCAGGGCGGAGCTTATCAGACTTAGAGAAATTGTTAAATAATTCTTTAAAAATCAAATGTTGATCCAATTTGTACCAATCTTGGCTGGAATGTTTCTTGATTGACTGTCTTTACTGCCTGTTGATGAATTTTTGATTCATCAAAAAATCAGGGCGTGGCAGGGCGGGGCTTATCAGACTTAGAGAAATTGTTAAATATTTTTTCAAAAATCTTCTACTCATTAACCATTGAGTCAATTTTTATCAAACTTGGTAGAAATGTTCCTTGGGTGATCTTTTTCAAATTTTTTTTTTCAAATTTTTGATTCATCAAAAAATGTGGGCGTGGCAGGGTGGAGCTTATCAGACTTAGAGAAATTGTTAGATAATTCTTTAAAAATCAAATATTGATCCAATTTGTACCAATCTTGGCTGGAATGTTCCTTGAGTGACTGTCTTTACTGCCTGTTTTCAAATTTTTGATTCGTCAAAAAATGAGGGCGTGGCAGGGTGAGGCTTATCAGACTTAGAGAAATCATTAAGTAATTCTTAAAAAATCTTCTTCTCCTTAACCAATGGATCAATTTTTACCAAACTTGGCAGAAATGTTACTTGGATGACCCTTTTTAAAATTTGTTTTCAAATTTTTGATTCGTCAAAAATGTGGGCGTGGCAGGGCGGTGCTTATCAGACTTAAAGAAATCATGAAAAAAATCTTTAAAAATCAACCATTGATCAAATTTAAACCAAATCTGGCAGATCTGTTTCTTGAGTGACTGTTTTCAATGTGTGTTTATGAATTTTTTGATTTGTCAAAAAATGTAGGCGCTGCAGGGCGGGGCTTATCAGACTTGGAGAAGTTATTAAACGAATCCTTGAAAATTTTCTTCTCCTTAACTGTTAGACAAATTGTATCAAATTATCCAGGAATGTTCCTTGGGTACCCGTTTTTAGCTCACCTGAGCACAAAGTGCTCAAGGTGAGCTATTGTGGTCGCTCACCGTCCGTCGTCCGTCCGTCCGTCCGTCTGTCCGTCCGTCCGTCCGTCCGTCCGTCCGTCCACAATTTCTTTAAACATCTTCTCCTCCAGAACCATTTGGCCAATTGTGGCCAAACTTGGCAGGAATGTTCCTGAGGTGACCCTTTTCAAAACTTGTTCGCAAATTTTTGATTCGTCAAAGAATGTGGGCGTGGCAGGGCGGGGCATATAAATCGTAAGAAAATTCTTTAAAATTCAACCATTGGGCCAATTTGAACCAAACTTGGCAGGAATGTTCTTTTAGTGACTCTTTTGGTAATTTGTCCACAAATTTTAAGATTTGTCAAAAAATGTGGGTGTGGCAGTGTCAGACTTTAGAAATCCTAAGAAAATTCTTTAAAAAATCAAACAGGTAACATATGGTTAGTGGGAGTCAAAACCTCGTAACTACAGCTTGACAAAGCTGGAGTTATTAGGTTTTGATCCCCCAATGGGGAAATGTCTAATCCTATTAAATAAACAAAAGGCCGGAATTGTTTATACAAACTCGGCCAGAATGGGGAGCTGCATGTAAAAGGGGGTAAATACATTCTATTTGTTATTTAAGCTATCCTTTGTTGTTGGTACTCATTTAAATAGTTTTGATTAGATCATTCAAATGAATACCCACATCACAGGGTTTGATAAACATTGAAAGATATTTTGCAATTTAGAAATCCCTTAACCTCTCTCCTATTTGAATCTCTAGTCTTTGGATTTATAATCAGACTTGCTTCTATTTTGCAACTAATATATTCTCTTTAACTCTTTACCAAATCATTATAAAATTAATTATTTTGCAATGAAAAAAGGGCCCTGTGTTGTTGATTCTTGGGGTTTATATAGGGGTTAAGAGTTAGATCTCTAACATTTTGATCTTTGACTTGGAAAACCTTTTCATCTCAAAACGATATTTTTTAATAGGGCCCATGTTGTTGATTCTTGGGGTTTATATGGGTTGAACTCTGTTGATAATTGGAACCTTCTCATTGATATCATGGGAAAAGGGGCCTAAAAGACAAAATTCTTGTTAGCATTGTACAGGCGACAATTTTGGCCCAATGTTCATAAAAATTGATCAGAATGTTTGTGTAGTCACAGAGAATTGGAATATTGAATATTCCTTTGGATACCACGGGAAAAGGGGCCATAATGACAAAATCGGTGTTGGCACTTTAGAGGCCATAATTTTGGCCTAATCTTTGTTAAAATTGATCAGAATATTTGTCAAATCACAAGGATAAAGCTTATCAACAATCTGAATGTTCCATTTTGACATCATGGGAAAAGGGGCCTTTATGACAAAATCTTGTTAACACTCTAGAAGTAACAGTTTTGGCCTAGTCTTCATGAAACTAAAAGAATGTTTGTTTTAGTCACAAGGATAAACCCTATAAGAAATTGGAATATTCCTGTCGATATCATGGGAAAAGGGGCCTTAATGACAAAATCCTTGTTAGCACTCTAGAGGCAAAAATTTTGGTCCAATCTTCATGAAACTTGTGTTTGTCTAGTCACACCAATGAACTCTGAGGAAAATAGGAATGTTCTATGGGATAGCTTGGGAAAAGGGGCCTTAATGACAAAATCCCTGTTAGCGCTATAGAGACAATAATTTTGGCTCAATATTCATGAAATTTAGTCAGATTATTTCTCTAGTCACAAGGATTAAGCCCATTGACAATGGGAATGTTCTGTTGGATGTCATGGAAAAGGGGCCTTAAAGACAAAATCCTTGTTGGTAATGTAGATGCAATTTTTGTCCTATCTTCATGAAACATGTTCAAAATGTTTGTGTAGTCACAAGGATGAAGACTATTGAAAAATATAATGCTCTTTTGGATATCATGGGACAGGATGCTATCATTTCTCACCTTGTGAATCTCAGTTCAGGTGAGCGATTAAGGACCATCATGGTCCTCTTGTTATTTATTTTTTTACAAATTTGTGATTGGTTGAAAATATGGGCATGGCAGGATGTTTATACGACTAGGAGAAATGACAGGAAAATTCTTTAAAAATCAACTGTTGGGCCAATTTGAACCAGGGATGTTGCTTGAGTGACTCTTTTTAACAATAATATTGTTTGTGAATTTTTGATTTGTTAAAAAATTTGAGTGTGGCAGGGTAGGGCTTATCAGACTTCAAAAAATCATAAAGAAATTCTTCAAAAATCAACCATGGGGCCAATTTAAACCAAGAGAACAAAATGCTTATTGAGTTACTCTTTTCAAACACTTGGTTATAAATTTTTGATAGGATAATAAATGTTGATGAGGCAAGGAGGGGCTTATCATATTAAGCGTATTAATGCCTGTAATGTAGCATTCTGATGTTTCAAAATTGTAAATTGTTAATTGTAAAAGTTTAATCCTGATTATCAAACTGGAACAGCACATGATATTCAATTTTAAAGATGTATGCAAATGCTACTACATGCAATATGATTGAATACTAATGTGACTTCATTGTCTTCATTGGAAATTATGAAACTTAATTTACAATAGCTTGATACGACATACATATTTGTTTACAAAAAAAATTATATTGTACACCATCAAATACAGGAAAAACTCAGGTGAGCGATATCAGTGCCTTTCAGGCACTCTTGTTTATTATGCAGTTTGAACTTTTTTGAAATGTTAAAAGGTTATCACGCTAGATCATTCCGAAAAAGCGCCTTGTTTGACACTTAATAATTTCATAAAACTTATTATTTTCCTTAAATTTATGATGTATATCCTTTAAGGTGCCTCTCAGCTTTGGGTATACCAATTTTTAACGGTTTTGATTGGATAGTAACGGAGAAATGACGATTTATAGCGAACCACTATTTCTAGAAATTTAAGCCAAAGCCGGGATGCCATTAAGCGATAGAACACATAGACAACATGTAAACAGTTAATGTTTATTTCGTGTAATACATATAACATGGCTTAAACTGATTAATTTTCATAAAGTTTAGACCTTTGTCTTGATATGGGAATAATCAAACATGGATATTTTGGTACATTATGTATATTTAAAGGTGATTTTACAAGTGCATTTTTTGCCGTTGACAGATATAAAACGGCGTTCTAAAAATAGCTCTGACCTCGCTAATTTAGTTAACCTGCTCTGGGGTCACGTGATCAATGATGGACTGTTTACTTTTATACCGCTTGAAGAAAAACCAGAAAATGTAACCTTGGGACTGTCTATTTGGCGTCTGTGATGAATTATCAGTAATTATGAAGTGAGTAGACTGATCGGAATCTATGAAAGACGTGTATGGAACATTTGTGTATTGGATTATGGACATGAACTCTCTTTTGTATCTTTAACTCTTACCCCACCCACCTTCGTATTAGTGTATTGGATATTTACCTGTGTAAAGGGTGATTAGATGTCAATTTATATACTTGAGGGGGGACATAGCGGTAAATCAGTGTATTTCTCATGATGTATAGTTTGAATGGACACCGATAATAAGTAGCCAAAAGGAGAAATTTACTTCAAGCAAGGAATTTAATCAGTTATCGGTATAAGAACTTCGGCTGCATACTGATTGTTCGTTCTTTGAAACCCACATGTGAAAGTGACATAATCAATGGCTGATTCCACACAACAATCTGATCAATCAACATCGTCATCTTCATCATTAGACTCGCACATAAAAATCAACTGGTCAACAGTACCTACAACATCATCTGCCTCTGACATTAGTACCCCGGCTCAAACTTCCTCAGCTGATTCAAAGAAACGACCTCTATCATCTCCCTTAGACGTACACGAACCCAAAAAGAAATTGTCTGACACTATGGATGTTATTGATGTTGAAAATCCTTCGGAATCTGTCACTAAGATGTCCCTTTCAGATATGGAAGCGATTTCGAAAATTCTAAAGTCTTCTGTCCAGAAAGACATCGAAAGTTCAGTGAAATCATTTCTGGACAATACTGTTCAGAAAATTGTTGATGGAGTCCTAGCAGGATTAAACAAACGGGTCGAACAACTCGAGACCAAGAACGACCAACTTATGGCAGAAAACGATACTCTTAGGTCTAATAATGAAAAACTGAAGGAGAGGATTGAAAACTTGGAAAATGCAAGTGACAGACAGGAACAGTACAGTAGACGTAACTGTCTCAGAATAAGTGGAATTCAAGAAGAAAACGAGGAACAATCCGACCAATTAGTCATGAACCTTTGTAGCAAAATCGGTGTTCAGATTGACGAGAATGACATCGATAGGTCTCATCGTGTCGGGAAGCCTGGTGGTGATCGTCCTCGTCAAATCATTGTAAAGTTTACGTCGTATAGGGTCCGTCGCCAGGTCTATAAGGCGCGATCATCTCTTAAGGCAGTAGACAAGAAGGTATACATTAATGAAGATCTGACCAAATTCCGAAATAAACTGTTCTATGAAGCAAGAAAACTTCAAAAAGATGATCTAATTAATGGTGTATGGACCTCGGACGGTGTGATTATTGTGAAAGACAAAAGTGACAAATTCCACAGAGTTGAGACCATGAGACAACTGGAAGCTATTTATTCATTACACCCAGGCATGTGAAAAACTATTAGATCAATTATGAATACATTAGCATGTTATCGGATTTGTGTATCGCTGCTTTTCTGCGAAAGCGTCGAAACTGCATCTTATAACAAGCTGTTGTTGCGTGGTTTTCGACGAAAGGCCGTGATATATTCAGTTCTGTCTATGTAAATATTGTAATATCAATTAAAAGTGAATTTACCTATCCGGGAGCAATGAGGGAAGTGAAGAAAGATCTTGCAATAAGTTTTTTCTCTTTTCCCCAATGCTTCCGAATTCATTTACCGTAATATGTGTATTTTTGGTATCTCTTTGTTTTCCTCAAACTGCTATGCTTTGATTTTTTTCGATTGATTGACACAAATTATTTTACATATCTGTAATTGTTTCAATTTCCAAATGGCGAGTTCACAGTGTTTGTATGCATTTTAAAGCCCACGAAATATTGCTATTTGTCCCTGTTCATCGAACATGTTTATTGAATCGGTCGGCACAATTCTTTCAGCCAATCAAAAACGTCGTCAGCGGACCTGCAATCATTCGGTGGAGGTGAAAGCTTCGGTCTTTTTCGTTGAAGCATAACCAACTTTCAGCATTAATATCTCGACGACTACGCCTGATTTTTAAAAAATGCGTTGGTAGTTAGAAAGTTTAAATCACATTCTTTAAAGAAAGAGTTTTGTTTATGAATTTTAACGATGGATTTTTGAAATAATCTACCTCAAAGTTGGTATCCCGTAACGATAAAGACCGAGGTTGTACCCTCGATGAAAAAATGAAAGTGAGGCTATGACGTCATCCCGACTGATTCTATATACAGTATTCAGACAAACAAACGTATTTCGTCGTTGTGGTTCTAAAGCCCCGCAACTACATCTTGATTGAAGCGGTGGTTGCGGGATTTTATAACAACACCTAAAGTCTATTAGAAATAACTAAATTTCGTCTGCTTTTAGCACAAAATTCATTGCTATTGTTTGAATATACATGCGTCTATGTTCCAGTTTTTATGGACTGATCGTTAATTTGAATTTTCAGATTAAAGGAAACTTAATGTTTGGGGCAGCGCATGGGAGGGCAGAATGTTGATCAATGTCCTGTCCGTCTGTGTGAAGTTTTAAATATACATGGTACAAGGGAGTTAACCCAGATTATTGAACTGACTAACGTAAATGCCGTGTACAGTTGCAAGCTCGATGTTATTTGTTTCAACCATGTCAAAACTATTTTAATATATACACTCTTTCACTAGTCCCTGTCCAAAAATGTGTATGATTCTTAGAAATATCTTTACTAGAAAAATAGACGGGAAGAAAATGTAGATAACTTAATTTCTTCCTTTATTGCAACGTTTTGAATATGAAATCCTTATACAAACATAATTATGAATGGGACGAAAATGCAGAAACCTGCGATTCTTCTTTTCTTGTAATGTTTGTGCACACTGTTCAATCCCCTACTAGTAGTATGTGTCTCTTCCATGACATACAACGCTTATTCTGAGTAAAACGAGTAACTATATAACTATCGTCTCGTAATGAAGCATTGTGAAAATATACAAAATTTGATGAATGATATTGTATGAACAACACTGATTGATTGATTACTTTAATGTAACTTTTTAACTTATTATTATGTATTTTGCAAGGAGCATTGTAGCGGAAAAAGAAAATGCTGATAACTAGCATTTTTTTCTTTTGCCTCAATGTTTTTTACACTCTATTTTAACGTATTCTATCTTGCCGTTTGGGAAAGAGTAAATCTAGTGCTATGTCGTTTTCCTGCGCAATCACCAATATGACGGTTTCTCGTATGATGTTGAATTTTGAGTATGTTGTCGTGGAATCGGAACTTGTTTTGTGTCTTGTCAACCTTACTGACAAAACAGCCATGGTATACCCCTACCAATACGAATAAAAACAGTGACAAAATTTTATTTGAACAAAATATTAGTGTAGTTTAAAAGGGAGATAAATGGCAGCTATATATAGCGATTTATTTCCCTTGTCTACTACAAAATACTTTCGTATCACATCTCCTCTTCTTCTTCTTCTTCTTCTTCTTCTTCTTCTTCTTCTTCTTCTTCTTCTTCTTCTTCTTCTTCTTCTTCTTCTTCTTCTTCTTCTTCTTCTTCTTCTTCTTCTTCTTCTTCTTCTTCGATCAAATGCTCATGAAATACTTTTTCTAATTATATTTAAGAACGCCTTTATATATGATATTACACCATTTGTTTTCTTTTTATATAATCATGTTGTTAATTTCGTTTGTTCTAAACTCATTTTGTTATTATCATCATGTATGTCAAAGGTTATCCGTTATCTTTTGTGCAGAGTTTTGGCTGGTTGTGTTTTTTTGTCATAGTGCGTCCAATATTGAGGGGTGGCTTGGGGTTGAGATACTCGGAGCGCGTGTTGCTCCTGCTGCTGTTGATTTGTTTCCATCTGATGGAATAGGTTAATGAATAAACGATTCAGAAGTATTGCAGCGACACGTCGTCCCGCGTTCCCACCCAGGCTTACTCTGTGCCTTTTATTTTTTGTTGCAGCAAATACATTAATACTAAATGCTTTCTCTATTTACTGGAATCTTAAGTTCAATAAACCACCACGTTTTTACCCACACATGAGGAAGTCTGCCGTTATAAGCGATACGCACATGCGGAATATACGCTTTAGCATAGTTTTTGTATTTTATGTTGCTTTTGGACATTTTGCCACACTATTCTTTATTTTACTCAAATTAATGCTATCCGGCGATATCCATCCGAATCCAGGTCCTCGTTCACAGTCATCCGCTTCCACGAACGATTTATACAGTTTTCTAAATTTACCAAATCACCTATCAATTGTCCATTATAACGTTCAAAGTCTTGCGTGCAATGACAAAGTTGACATTCTCATTTCCGAATTTTCGTGCTTTGATATATTATCTTTTTCTGAAACTTGGCTAAACCAAAACAATCTTTCTGAAGATTTACTCTTTCCTAGCTTTCATACGCCGGAGCGAAAGGATCGGTCAAATAATCGTTACGGAGGGGTTATTGTGTATGTTAAAAATTGCCTTAACTACAAGCGCAGGTATGATTTGGAACTTGCTGGCCTAGAATGTATCTGGTTACAAGTCAAGTTACCTAATGGTAAAACTATTTTGTATGGTGTGTTTTACAGACCGCCAAATGCTGATGCACTTTATTATTCCCTAATGGAAGATTCTATCGGTCTCGCCTTGGATTTGCAATTAGATGACGTCATTATCATGGGCGATTTTAATTTTGATACATTAAGCCGTCCAAGTCGCAGGAAGATTGATTGGATCTGTAATCAGTTTGGTCTAAAACAATGTATTGACGAACCTACTCATTTTACTGAGAATTCATCCTCCACCATTGACCTCCTTTTCGTAAAAAATGCTAACTCAATTTTAACTTCGGGGGTAGGGGAACCTTGTCTTAATTCGAATGTTCGTTACCATTGTCCTATTTTCGGAGTTTTCAACTTTATAAAACCAAAATGTAAATCTATTAAAAGAAAAATTTGGAATTATGACAATGGTGACTATGATAATTTCAGAAGAAGTCTTATGGAAGTTGATTGGAACAATATTTATGATGAAAATCCTGATATCTGCACACGTAATATTTCAAATCAACTAATCGAAAAATCAAATCTATATATACCGAGTAAAACAGTTATTATAAATCCTAATGATTCATCATGGATTACAAGCTTAATAAAGAATAAAATTCGACAAAGAAAGAGGGCATATCGAAAAGCCAAAAAATCTAATAATTTGATTCACTGGGTAAAATTTAAAAGACTAAGGAACGAAGTCATATCTCTTATCAAAACTGCAAAACAAGATTTTATTGACCGCCTAGTATCTAAACTTAGATCCGGTAATTTTAATTCAAGAGACTGGTGGAAAATCCTAAAAGGATTCATGTCAACCCCTTCAGTTACATCCATTCCTCCAATTTTCGACCCCGTTACAGGAATAACTGTCATTGAGGATGACGAAAAGGCCGATGTTTTAAATACTTTCTTTGCCGAACAATCGTTTATTGATGATTCTGCTCATGCTTTGCCGGATGGTTATCCTAAATTTACTGGAGACTCTTTACATTCTATCGAGGTAACCCGAAATGAAGTCTTAGATATTTTGAATACCCTTAAGATAGGTAAAGCATGTGGACCAGATGGAATAAATAATAGGGTTCTTCGTGAAACAGCTGACCAAATAGCTACACCTCTTTCTTATCTCTTTAATCTTTGTCTCAGGAAATGTGTATTTCCATCACCATGGAAAATGTCTTATGTTTGTCCAATATTCAAAAGTGGTGACAATTCACTTCCGTCTAATTACAGACCGGTCTCTCTCTTAAATTCTCTCGAAAAGGTATTTGAGAAATTAGTGTATAAACACCTTTATAATTATTTACACCATATTAACTTTTTAACTCCAGTGCAATCTGGGTTTATACCAGGTGATTCCACGGTAAATCAGTTAACTTATCTGTATAATAATATTTGCAAAGCTCTTGATGATGGACTTGAGATTCGCACTGTTTTCTTCGATATTAGTAAAGCTTTTGACAAGGTGTGGCACAAAGGTCTTATTTTTAAACTTGAGTCAGCTGGAATTCAAGGAAACTTGTTATCTCTTTTGCAAAACTATTTAAATGATAGATTCCAAAGAGTAGTATTACCCGGAGGATCCTCTCATTTGTGTGAAATCAAGGCTGGCGTCCCTCAAGGCTCTATTCTGGGACCTCTTTTATTTTTAGTTTATATTAATGATATCGTAAACGACATAGGAACTAATATTAACCTTTTTGCTGATGACACCAGTCTCTCAATTATAGTACAAAACCCCAATGAAGCGAGCGAGTCTCTACAGTCCGATATCAACAAAGTAAATGACTGGGCAAAGAAATGGCTAGTAAAATTTAATCCTTCCAAATCTGAATCTTTAGTTATTTCCCGAAAGCGTAATAAGCCTGATCATCCTATTCTACGGATGGAAAACGTCCCAATTCCATCAGTTGAACAACACAAACACCTAGGCATTACTTTTTCTTCTGATGGTACATGGGAATGTCATTTTCAAACTCTCATTACAAAAGCCTGGAACAGAGTAAACGTTATGCGGGGTCTGAAATTCAAACTAGATCGTCTATCGCTGCAGACTATTTATTTTTCATTTATTAGGCCGATCATTGAGTATGGTGATGTTATATGGGATAACATAAATGAGCAACAAAAAATTCAATTAGATAAGGTGCAAAATGAAGCAGCTAGAATTGTTACTGGGTGTACAAAACTGGTGTCTATTGAAAACCTTAACAAAGAAACTGGGTGGGAATCCTTAAGGGATCGAAGGAGAAAACATAAACTCATATTATTTTTTAAAATGGTTAAAGGCCTAGCACCGAATTATCTATGCTCCCTCGTCCCTCTAGCAGTCGAAAATCGCACTAGGTACAATTTTAGGAACTCTGGAAATCTAACTGGCATAGCTTGTAGAACTACTCATTATCAGAACTCTTTTTTACCGTCAGTCATAAATTCTTGGAATTCGTTACCCCAAAATTTCAAAGATGCGGAATCCGTTTCTTCGTTTAAATATCTTCTTAGCCAAAGCAAACCAAAACCTAATAAACTCTTCTTTCATGGACAACGAAAACTTCAAATTATACATACACGTCTGAGGAATAACTGTAGTTCATTGTGCCAACATCTTTTTCTGAAAAATGTTGTTGACTCTCCTTTATGTGACTGTGGACAAGTTGAGTCAAATTACCATTTTTTTCTTGAATGCACGCGTTATAATGAGATAAGGCGTAACTTGGTCAGGGTACTTAACGAGTTGACTGTTGTTAACATCAACACCATTTTATACGGAGACCAAAATATACCTCAGAATGAAAATGAACGTCTTTTTGATGCTGTGCATGAATATATTCGTGATAGTGGCAGATTTACGTAGATTCCTTTTTACTGAATTTTCTAGTATTGTCTGCAACAAAAACAATACAATATGTACTTATGACAGGATGACCCTGCCAGTCTTTGCTCTGCTCTCTGCATTCCAAGCCTTTGCCTACTTAGGATAATGCCAACATTTTACATCATCTTTCATTTAGTCTTCAATTTGAATAATGTATCAACTAATTTAATTTGAATACATATTTTAAACAGTATACAATTGATTACGGAATCCCTATTCGGGAGAGGAACTTTATAAGCTTCTAGCTTTCGTTCCAATCCTTTTCATCTATGTTATTGTAAATGTATACTTATGTATATTACTCTGAATAAAATATGTTTAAACCAGTTAACCTGATTTAGCAAGGTTAATAATGACACTAATTGTTTATGTCAGAGATAATAAATCAAGCACACAATGAATCACCCAATAAATTATTCGATCAGTTTCTAAATTAATCATACAATCAATCAAATTAATAATCTGTCAGTCGATCATACGATCAAACAGATCAATTGATTACTCAATCACACAATCAGTCAATTAATTACTTTATCACACAATGCATCAACCACTCAAGCAATCACACAATCAATCAACGAATTACTCAATCAAACAATTAATCACAAAATCAGTCACTTATTCAATCAAACAAGCAATAACACAACCAATCATACAATTAATCACATAATTTATCATACAATCAATCAATTACTCAATCAGTCAAACAATCAATCACATATTCAACCAATTAATCACTTAATCACGCAATCAATTACTGAAAGCAATCACACAATCAATCAATCAAATAATTAATCCCAGTCAATCAAACAATGAATTAATTACTCAAGCAATCACAAAAGCAATCAATTAATTACTCAATCAAGCAATCAATCACCCAATCAATCAAACAAACAATTAATTAATCACAAAATCAATCAATCAAACAAGCAATCACCCACTCAATCAATCAATCAATCAATCAAACAAACATTTAATCACAAAATCAGTCACTCAATCAATTACTAAATCAATCAATCAATCAATCATACAATTAATTGCACAATCAATTACTCAATCACACAATCAATCAAACAAACAATCAATCACAAAATTAGTCACTCAATCAATCAATTACTAAATCAGTCAATCAATCAAACAATCAATAGAACCATCAATCAATCAATTACTCAATCACACAATCAATCACAAAATTAATCACTCAATTACTCTATCAATCAATCAAACAAGCAATCATACAATTAATCACCTAATAGATAACCCAATCAATTAACCACTGAATCAATCAATCAATCAATCAATCAATCATCTAATCAATGAATCAATCACTTAATCAATCAATCACCGCGGCTATGACGCAGTTGGTAGCGCATCTGCCTCTCATTCGAGAGGTCCAGGGTTTGATACCCGGTCGCGGCAAATATCCTTACTGACAAAAATGTCACCCATCAATGGTTTGATATCGTGAACCTATGTGGAGGTCAGGAGCAGCTGGAGGTTCGGTAAGGATGTTGTGGTAGTACTGGTATGAGAAACACCAGAAATCCATGGTAAGGTGCTCCAGCCGCCGTGATATGACCTTAGTAGTTGAAAACGGCGTAAAAACCCCAATAAGTCAATAAATCAAATCAATCAATCAATCACTTTATCAATCATTTTCATTCAATCAATCGACCAACTGACTGATCAATCAATCAATAACCAATCAATCAATAACCAATCAATCAATAACCAATCAGTCAAAATCAATAATTCATTCATTCACTCATTCAACCAACCAATTATTTTAAATTTTAATTAACCCTATCTCAAATAAGACCTGGTTTTGACATTCCATGGTTAAAATGCTTGGGAAAACATTCAGACAAAAGAAGAAACTGCTGATAACCAGCAGTTTCTTCTTTTGTCTCAATATTTTTTATGCCATATTATACACAAATTCAATCTATAATAACATTCATTTTGACGTCAGCAACAGCTTTCAAATAGGGACCAATTTTATCAAGTATACAGTGACGTAATTTTGGACAAACAATAGTAGCCGTAGTTACGAAATATTTTTTAACAACACAGGCGATTTATCAATATCAAAACATAATGGTAAACCAAGTCTATTTTTAGCACAAATTCATTGCCAATGGACCACACTATAAATTGCTGTTTGGGAAAGGGTTAATTTATTAATTAGTTAATCTCTGCCTTCAGATAATTTGGAAGTCAGCAGTACAGATGGAGTATACACTGTGGGTATAAATCGTCCAGAGAAGAGGAACTGTGTCAATCCAGAAACAGCAAGAGAACTTGTGACAGCCTTCAATCAGTTTGAGAATGATTCCACTGCAGATATAGCCATCTTGTATGGAAAAGGTATCATGTGTTATGTATGAAAAATTTCAATGTAGCTTTAAAAGATCAAAGAAATGAAGAAAATACTGATATTTTAAGATAGCTATCATTTTCTCTATTTCCCTCAATATGTTTCATGTTATTGGTATTAAACTAGAAATTTATATTTATACCCCCCACAACAAAGTTATGGGGGGGGGTATACTGGATTCAGGTTGTCCGTCCGTCTGTCCGTCCGTCCGTGGACATAATTTTGTGTCCTCTTCTCCTCCCACAGTTTTTGACCGATTTTGCTGAAATTTTAGCAAATTGTTTCCTATCATATGAAGTTGTGCACCTGCAATTTTCATCTTGATCCAGGCAGTAGTTTCAGAGTTATGCCACTTTGAACTTTAGCACTTTTTCAGTGACAACGCGCTAGTGGGGGGTATTTGTCCGCTTTGCGACAGTTCTAGTTACTTCATGTTGAATTCTTTTTATTGTCTATAAGACTGTATAACCATTTAAAAACCCTTTTCCAAACAGCAAATGTGAAAACTTTTACTTGAAAGCTGCCACAGCATGAGGGAACAAAATGGATGCTGATAAAGTTTCAATTTGTGAGCAATGTAGCACAGAAAATATTGAGGCAAAGTGAGAAAATGCTGATTACCCCCCCCCCCCCCCCCCCCCCACAGTATCAACATTTTCTTCTTTTGCCTCAATGTTTTTCCTAAACCTTTTCTTATAGGGATTTCAAAACCAGGTGTTGTTTGAGAAAGGGCTAAAGATTTTGTTCACTGATTACAGGTGAGAATTTCTGTGCTGGTTTTGACCTGTCTAGCCTAGCTAACCCAGATGATCCAGTTTTACAACAACACATAGAGGACATGCAGTGGGGTGATAACAGTGGCATAGCACCTTTAGTGAGTCACCTTTATTTTTGCAGCAGCTGGGCATCAATCCTGGACCCCATTAACCCTTTTCCAAATGCCAAAATTTTAGTGTGCTCCAAATTCAAAGGAGTTGCAAACGACAAAATGGATGTTATTTAAAATAGGAAATGCGTAATATGGCACAGAAAATATTGAGGCAAAAGGAGAAACTGCTGGTTATCAGCAGTTTCTTCTTTTGTCTCATTGTTTTCCCTAGCCTTTTCTCTGAGGAACTTCAAAACCAGGTCTTGTTTGGGAAAGGGTTACTTATTGAGAGTCTGATGTGCTAAGCAGTACTTTGAGTGAATAGATGTCAAAATTACACGTGTCAACTGAATTTTTCATGCTGATCTGTCAGGGTTAGTTTCACAAGGGTTCAAATAATGATGCAGGACAATAAATTAGGGTTAATTAACCCATTCCCACATAATTTTTGATGCCCCTCAAGAAAAAGGCTTTGGAAAATATTGTGACTGACCTAGATGAACAAATGGAACAGCACTAGTAGAGGACATGAAATGGGGTGACAACAGTGGCATAGCACCTCTAGTAAGTCAACGCTATGTTTCACTAATCATTAGGACTCCTGCATTAACCCATTACCAAACAGCAAAATTTTTGACTTGTCCGAATTCAATGATGTTGTACTCGACAATTGAAAGTGAATGGATGTTTCATTTTTTGGTACTTTTTATTTAGAAAATATTGTGGGAAATAAAGAAATTGCTTGTCACAAGCAATTTCTTCATTTTCCACAATGTTTTCCCAGTCCAATTTCTCTTGGGGAGTCAAAAAGAGCCACTGTGTGGTAATGGGTTAAGCTGAATGAAGTGCTGTTAACCCTATCCCAAAATGAGAACTTGTTTTGACGTCCTATATAGAAAAGGCTTGTGGTGTTGATAACTAGCAATTTCTCATTTTGCCTAAATATTATCTGTGCTATATTGTAGAGAGTTTACTTCTACATTACCAGCCAGTTATTGTGTGCAGCAGGTTTTAAATAGGGCCCTAAGGGACTACCCTAAAATGTATATTTGGGAAAGGGCTTAACATCGGTTCATTAAACAATATTTGATTCATATTTTACAGGGCCCATCAAGAATGTTTATAAAGAAGCCAGTGATTGCTGCTGTAGATGGATATTGCGTAGCTGGGGGACTGGAGCTATCATTGTTATGTGACTATAGAGTGGCGGGCGAGGGGGCAGTGTTTGGTGTCTTCTGTAGACGATTTGGTAGGTGAGTTGTCAGTCATGTGTGTTAGAGTAGTAAAAATGTAGAAGCTTTGTTATGCTTGCTACAGATTTGGTGCAGCAGTAGCACTATTCTAGTTCTTAGGGTAGACCTATTAGTATAGTCTATGCTCTTTTATATATATTGACCTTGGCTGCTTAATGCAAGATACAATAGCATGGATGGTTCTATCTTTCAGCTCCCCCAGGCGTCTATCCATGGATCTGTATGCCCATTAATACATCATTGTCCACTAAACCTGTCTTTAGTTTCGATCAGAATTAGTCCAATTTATTCACAGATTATCTTTTTTCAGTTGTCCAAATTACCATTTAAATGTTGGTAACTGCATTTGTTCCATAATTTTCTGCCCATTAATAAATTAATGCTCTTTCTAACTGATAAGCCCTTGTCTATGTGGAGCTTTAACCCTATCTCACACATAGACTGTTTTTCTACCGAAAAAGATAAACAAATAAATTTCATTGGCTTTGATTTGTCCATTGCAGCACTTTTGAATATGGACCAGTGAGTCTAAAACTTTGCCATCTGGTAATGGGTTCATCAATCAATTCTTGCAGGTGTCCCGTTGATTGATGGTGGAACAGTTAGATTACAGAAATTGATTGGATTATCTCGTGCAATGGACATGATTCTTACAGGTAAACAATGATTTTCTCATAGCATTGAAAACAGTGGTTTGCTTCCTTGTTTCTCGAATGAAAAAAAGACTATTAGAATATGATTGCTTTTGCAGCGACATAATACTTAGAAAGACAAAATTTTGTGTCAAGACGAAGTATTATTGTGTATACTGTATAGTATAGCAAGGGTGGATCCAGGATTTTTTCCGGGGGGGGGGGGGTCCAAGTCCAATTTTTTTCCAGGGGGGGTCCAAGCCCAAATTATGGCTTAAAATGTAGTAAATATGTAACATTACACTAAATTTATATAGTCAAAATTCAATTTTCAGCCAATGCCAGGGGGGTCCGGACCCCCCGACCCCCCGACCCCCCTGTAGATCCGCCCATGTATAGTATATTTCATATATGATGATCTACCAAAATCCTTCTTCTCTTTCAAATTCATCTGGAATTGTCTCCATTAGGAAAATGAAGCCATGTCTTGTTTCTAGCCAGACCAACAGATACAACAGATAAAAGCGAGTAAAAACTTTCTAAATTTTTCATTTCAAAACCAAAACTTATGTTGTGGTTACTATCTTGAATCGTCTCGATGAGACTATTCCAATGAGTACCCACAACATAAGGTTTGATGAACAATGAATGAAATAATTTCATTTTGAAAAGCCTTCCTTCACTATTATCTGTTGCTCAACCATAACAGTAAATAGCATGGAAAACATTGCAAAAAAAGATAATGCTGAAAAAAACAAAATTGTCCAATTTTCTCTTGCAATTGTTAATTAATTGATCGATCGATCAATCAATCAATCAATCAATCGATCAATCAATCGACCAATCAATCAATCAATTATGTTTCAGGTAGAGGTGTGGAAGCGAAAGAAGCCCATCAGTTTGGTCTTGCCAACAAGCTTGTAGATAAAGGAAAAGGTAGGATATTTACATCATACCCATTTCCAAATGGTGAAATTTTAGACTGCTCTAATTTAACTCATTACCACACTGTGGCGCTTTTTGACGCACCTCTAGAAATAGGTTTGGGAAAACATTGTACATAGACAATGAAGATTTTGTTTGCAACAATCAATTTCTTCATTTTCCATAATGTTTTCTGACTCAAAATGGATTAAAAAATCGTCAACTGGAAATTGTCGTCTGCAATTTTCAATCAGAACTATCCACAATTTTGTCATCTGGTAATATGCTAAGACGTTAGGGCGGATGTGGTGCAGTGGTTACTGGTAACAAGCTGGACTTGTAACAAAGGGGTCGTCATAAGTAGGGCGCACCACTCAAATCAATCATTCGGTTTAAGATGAAAATGTATGTGTTAGTATATGTATGGAATTAGTACTATATACTATAGCGTTGAATAGGAGACTGAAACATGAGAATCTTCAAGTCAGGGACTTCCTAAAAATTAGTTGGTATCACTTTTTGAACCAAAGTAGTACTGTCCTAAACTTTAAAAATCTAAATAAGCATACTTGGTTGGACAATCCTTATAGCAAAAGTTTAAGAAGACAATAAGTTTTTGTCTTAATATTTTCTGTGCTACTTGTATAGTGTTATTGAAATCCATTCTATTATTGCAAATTGTGTTGCTTGCAGCAGCTTTAAATGTGGACCGGGAAAATGAATTGCCTTTGAAATAACAAGTGGCAAAGTGTCGCTTTCCAACAGAAACATCTTAACTGCAGTTTGTTTTAAGCTGCAGTTACGAGGTTTTTGTTAAAAAGCATCGAAATACATATACGAATTTGTATTTCAGCTTTAGAGGAGGCTATGAAACTTGCCCAGACAATCCGTAAATTCCCACAGAAATGTTTAAATGCGGACCGACAATCAGCTTACTACGCGACATACAAGGCAACATCCTTGGAGGATGCGCTGAAATACGAGTATGAAAATGGTGCCAAAGTATTAATAGAGGAATCGGTGCCGGGTAAGTATTATCATGTTTTTAAGGTATTTTATCCATCAACAGATACCAAACACTTTGTATATCTTCTCGCGTCATTCATAGCAACAGAAATTGACGAGGATGTCCCTCGTCAATTTTCGTTGCTATGGATGACGTACGGAATTTGACATTGGCATCGCTCGTTGATTTCCGTTGTTATGGATGACACCCGAAGATGCACGAAGTGTTTCTGTGTGTATTATGGGTTGTAATCCTTAAAACTCTTTGTCAAAAGCTGATATCGAGGTTTGGGATTTCAGGGATAGAATGAGTTTGTGAAATACGATCTCTCTATACGGGAGCATATAGTGTTACTCGTGTCCTTCTGTCTGTCTCTCTGTCTGTTCGTCCGTCAGTCTGTCTTTCTGTCCACCCGTCTGTCCGAAAACTTAACATTTGCCTTTTCTCCAAAAGTATTTTACATACAAAGCTCAAATTTGGTATGTAAATTTCTTTCGATGATATCTATCTGTTCCATGCAATATGGCATTCCCCAGTCATCTGTTTACCCTTATCAACCCTTTGCACGAAAGGGTATTAGCTGCGGCCGGGTATCGAACCCGGGACCTCTCGAATGAGGGTCAGATGCGCTACCAACTGCGCTAAGGCCGCGGCCATAATTTATTATATGATTGGCTGCCAATTGTTAAACACAGATTAAATACTGCTTGCAATCATTTGTTCCATTGCCTTTTCAAAGTTCTCACAAGTGGGAAAGTTGGCCTTATCAAAGTGTATCATTTATGGTTGATCAGACCCTACGTTAACCCTTTCCCAAACAAGACCTGGTTTTGTCGTCCCTATTAGAAAAGGTATACGAAACATTGAGACATTGATAACCAGCAGTTTCTTCTTTTGACTCAATATTTTCTGTGCAACGTTTTTTTTACACAAACCTTATATTTATTAACATTTATTTTGTCGTTTGTAACAGCTTTTAAATTTCGTTCTTTGGGAAATGGTTAATAAGATGAAGCAAATGAGAACCCCGCCACCTTACTGTTACATAGAATCTAAAGTACAGTCGACACTCGTTGTGTCGAAGTCGGAGGGACCGTCAAAATACCTCGACATATCCGGAGTTCGACTCAGCCAATTTTGTTCCGCTTCGATAAAATTGATATTTGACCTTTTTTAAACTAATCAAGTACTATTATAATCGAAATATAGTAGGAAAAGGAAAGAAATTGCTCTTGTCGAGCAATTTCTATCCTTTTCCTACTATTTTTCAATAGCTATATTCAGTTCGAAATTATTTTATTTGGAAAAAAATTATGTCCATTGATGAGGACGGGACCAGATTTGAACTTCGACTTAAGCGAAAATTCGACTTATCCGATGTCCGATGTCGACATAACGAGTGTCGACTGTAATTGAATTAGTTTGCGATTACTGCCTACTACTCTTCTCTGGAAACGATTTGTGTTGTCATTTCAGGGGCCAAAAAATTTACCGAAGGTATTGGAAGAGGTGGAAGTTTTAACTTGGACAAAAATAGCAAGCCAAAACTGTGATATATTTACCTTCATTTTGTATAAATGTGATTTCTTTAATCCATTACCACACAGTGACTCCTTTTGACTCCTTGCTAGGTAATGGTATGAGAAAGCAATGTGGAAAATGAAGAAATTGCTTGTCACAAGCAATTTCTTCATTTACCGCAATGTTTTCTACGCAAAAAGACCACAAAAAAATCAAATTTTATTCACATAAAATTGTCGGCTGCAACATCTTTGAATTTGGACCAGTCTAAAATTTTGTCCTTTGGTTATGTTAATACTTTCATAAACGACACAAATTGAGTCTCTTCTATTTTGAAACCTGCTGGAGAAGTCAGGGCAATCGTTGGTGCCAGAAGATGAGATATTTACAATATAGCCAAGAAAATATTGACGAAAATTGAGAAAAATGCTGGTTATCATAAAGTTGGACGTCAGAACTAGGCCTTATTTGGGAATGGATTAACGAATGGATTGATGAACACTTTGGTAAAACTTATATTTAATTTGTTATAGCTCTGCCTAAATTTCAAACTTGTTTTGTGTTATCTATATATTTGTATGATGCATCTACAAAAACTTATAATTAAAAATATAATATTTTTTGTTACAACTGGATTGCATATTTTTTATGACGGTTGCTTTCTCGCTGACATGCCAAATTGCGTAGAGATGTTTTATGCATTTTGATAATGAAAAAAGTCATATTTTATGTTATTAAGCTCACACAGTTTCTATTGCTATTGCTATATGAAATATATGCCCTTATAAACCGTCTACCAAAGGTGACACTTTTGCGCTGGATTCATGAACGATCCTCTAGGACACTGAAAAGTTTCAGCGAAATCCTCGGAGTTTTGCAGCACGCCCAGGACTCTATATTTAGCCGGACTGTGAGGATCAGTGGCCAGATTATTCAGTAAGGCTTGTTTTCTCTCGTTGTTACACCATACCTGAAGGAAAATGAGAAATTTTGTTAAAATTCCAATTGATGTACATTGAAAAATTTCAGCGAAATCCTCTGAGTTTTGCAGCACGCCCAGGACCCTATATTTAGCCGGGCTGTGAGGGTCAGTGGCCAGATTATTTAGTAAGGCTTGTTTTCTTTCATTGTTACACTATGCCTGAAAGAATGCCGGTAATTTTTTTAGTTAACCCTTTTTTCAAATTTAGAAAACTCAAACGATCTAGACTTATAGGTGGCTATGGAAACAACTTTGGTGCTACAAAAATCAAAGCATTCGATTTTAGAATCATGCTAAATATTACCGGTATTAGAAAATGAGAATAAAAAGGCTAACTTTTTGGTCCAAATCTTATTGATCGTAAGGGCCAATTTCCATATCCGAAGTCATATTATGTGTGTGAAGTTAGCTGCCAGTTGCCAATTCAATGGGCGACTGGCAGCTAACTCCACATCCAGTTGCCGATTCAAAAATGAACAAAATAGGATATTTACGTACTCTTGTATCTGTATGCCTAGAAAAACCTCGCTGCTATGCAACAAACACTTTGCAACTGCAGCTGCGAGGTTTTTATGCCGTGCTCAACAATTAACCATTTAGATATATTTAGATATACATGTAAAATTTGACAAACCTGAGCAAAGCTAATAAAGAACAACTGATTGTTGTTGTAGTCTAAACCCGGAAGTAGGGGGTCCTCGTGACCCTGCGCTGTGATGAAATTTCTGTATGCCTGAAATATACGTGAGGTTTTTATATCGCGACTTGTGCAACTGACCAACTTTTTATGCCCCCGTATCGAAAGATCGGGGCATATTGTTTACTCGTGTCCGTCCGTCTACCTGTCCGAAAACTTAACATTTTGCCTTTTCTCCAAAAGTATTTGACATACAAAGCTCAAACTTGGTATGCAACTTCCTTTCAATGATATCTATATGTTCTACGCAATATGACCTTCCTCAAGATAATCTGTAAACCCTTATCAACCCTTTACACGAAAACTAAACATTTTAGAAAAATGGCCATTTCGGGGGCATTCGTGTTTCACAAACACATCTTGTTAACTTCTATATATCGCTGCTTTTCAACGAAAACCTCGTAACTGCAGCTTGAATCAAGCTGCAGTTACGGGGTTTACGTTGAAAAGCGACGATATTTAATCTCACCATAAATACAACATTCAACTTAATCATTAGCTGCGCTTTCCAAGTGCACTTTCAATTGTTTCAGAACGATAAATGACGCATACTTCTTTGCCTTTCGTCAATTGTAAGGAGTAATTTAATTCATGGATATCTTTTAACCCTTTCCCAAACGACAAAAATCTAGATTGGTCCAATTTCAAAGCTGCTGCAGACGACAAAATGAATGTTGATAAAGAGAGGTTTTGTGTATGACACAGTTGAAAAAAAACTACAAAAAAGAGAAAAAAACAGCAGTGAAGCAAAAGGAGAAAATGCTGATAATCAGCATTTTCTTCTTTTGTCTCAATGTTTTCTCAAGACTATTCTATTGGGGACGTCAAAACCAGATCTTGTTTGCGAATAAAGGTAATGTATCCGCGCATGGAGTTTCGCATATTCTTACCCTAAAGCTCTCCTTGAGTCCACCATTATCAGCTATGTTCTCGCCCAGCGTTAAGTTTCCATTTATCTGAAATAAAATTTAAAATTAATTTGAAATCAGTTCTCGAAAAGGCATTAGGTAAGAATAATTAAGTTTGTACAGATTGCGATCTTCAAGAAGTTCTCACTCACTTCGGACTTGTCCAACGTTTGTATACGTATGCCCCATGTCGAAATATCAACTGGTACTTTAAAGTGACATTTCAGAATTTTTTGTCATAAATTTTACTTTTATTTTCATCTGAAAGAGCATATTTCCTTATGAACATTCTGAAAATTTCAAGCCAAAATATTGTGCCGTTTATGAGAAATTTATATTTTTGTGTTAAAATTGAACAAATTGTTGTGGACAACAGTTCGGATTTATAAGCAATTTATCGATTATGTCTCAATTTTAAATGCGTGTTTCTCGCTTATTGGCAACAACTTAAAAAACTAATAGTATTTATACTCATTAGAATAACCAATCTTGGCATCTAGACATACTTTAAAAAAATGAAATTGGAATGAAATGTCCCTTTAATATCCGTCTGTAAAATCTGACTTCTCACGCTTTTGAAGGACTAAGTTACAAAGCTCATATTTGTCACCTTTAGGAAATTTCGACAATTGCGCATATTTTGGATAAAAGTTTTCTTTAATGACAAATGTCAATTATTACTCAGAAACAATTAGCATTTTTAGTATTTAGGTAGTCTACCCATAATGAGATTCGCGTGATGTCAGAATTATTCGGGCGATGTCGAAAACATTTCCACTGCCGAATGTTTACGACCGCACGGGGTCCGAATAAGTTCGGATACGTAACGACGGCGCTCGAAAGAAATCCGATCGACACTCGTTATCTCGACATCGGATGAGGCTAATTTCTGCTCAAGTCGCGGTGAAAGTCTGGTCCCGCTTCACATATGGCTATCAAAAATTTTAAACAGTTTTTTTTTCGAAATGAATATAGCCATTAAAATTTAGTAGGAAAAGGATAGAAATAGCTCATTTCGAGCAATTTCTTTCCTTTTCCTACTATATTTCAATTATGAACGCACTTGATGAGCAACAAAAATTGTGAAAATGCCATTAAAACAAAAAGTGGACAAAATCGGTTTACTCGAACTCCGGATATGTCGAGGTATTTTGACGACCCCCTCTGACTTCGACACAACGAGTGTCGATTGTATTTCAGATACACCACCTTTCCATTGACCTCTGGAATTTCAAATCCGCCATATTGGTTGACGAAGCAGGCTGTTCTGCGTCTAAACTTTTCAATAACCGACTGGTCCCACCAATTCTGTAGGTTCCCATCTTTGTTGTACTTTCGTCCTGAAAATGAGTACATCTCACGATAAATGACCTGGCAGAACATCCCTAGCTATTAGGTAGGGATGCTATGCCAGTTCATTTATCGCGAATTTTACAAAACATCTTCACAAGTCCGCATTATTGGTTCACAAAGCGTCTAAACTTTTCAATAACAGACTCATCCCACCAATTCTGTAGGTTCCCATCTTTGTTGTACTTTCGTCCTGAAAAAAGAGTACATCTCACGATAAATGACCTGGCAGAACATCCCCTAGCTATTAGCTAGGGATGTTATGCCATGTCATTTATCGCAATTTATACAAAACATCTTCACAAGTCCGCCCTATTGGTTCACGGAGCGTCTAAACTTGTCATCCCACCAACTCTGTAGATTACCATCTTTGTTGTACTTTCGTCCTGGAAAGAGTTTCCAACCCCTAATCAATACATAAACATCTTCGTTACTTTTTCAACCTTCATTTCTTATACATTGGTGGTATTATGTCATGGCTCTGGCCGTCCATCCGCATGTCCGAACAGTAGGAATTTCTTCTTCCTCCTACCGCTTCGATCAGAAGATGACCAAACTTGCTACTATTCATATCCAAAATGTCTAGTTCTGTATGCTTCTTTTAAAATTCTAACTACAGCTGTCGTTCGTTCTTGAATTATCTGCCATTGATTCGAAAAAAATAGTTCCCAACTTGACTGACAATCCCCCTTTAGGCGTACATATGCGATGCTACGTGAAACTTGTTTGTTATGACACTGGTGGTGAACTCGGCCAAAGCGAGGGACGTTTTTCGCTACAACAAGGTACAGATATTTTGCGTTTGAATGTGAGTTTAAAGATCTGATTGGATAGTTTTTCTAATAACAATGAATTTGTTTTAAAAATAGACCGGGTTTACCGATATGTATTGACAAACCGTCTGTGTTGTTATAAAATTTCGTAACTACGGCTTTATCAAAGCCGTAGTTACGATATTTTATAACAACACCGACGGAATACTATGATCGTGAAAAAACGTCCCGGGCTTTGGCCGAGTTCACCATTAGTGTATGACATACCACTCGAATTATCGAATTCATATCAATGGAAGGGCAGATGATGGTTTTAAGTACTGAGTATAGATTTACAAAGTGTGTGTGAAAAATTATTTTCAGAAAGAAAAACGTTCTGTTATTTTCCGTGGTCTTTTCAATTAGAGATCCAGACCAATTTGGGGGAAATTGATGTACATGTATCCTACCCTGGTCGTCAAATCCGTGTGTTAGCTCGTGCCCAATAGTCACTCCGATTCCGCCATAATTCATAGACCTGAAGATAAGAATTGACAGATTAGCTAGCAACGTGTTTTGACGTATCCAATGGAAAACAATTATTGTGAAAACATTGAGTCAAAAAGAAAAAAAGAAAAAAACATGTTGATAATATTTTCTTTCTTTACATCAATAATTCATGTTCTGTTTCACTTTGTACATCATACAATAGTCATTGCTTATCTGTCAACATCCAACAGTATTGAAAATAAGGCTTTTTGATTCGGAACAATAATAATGCTGATTTAAAACAAAACAAATAAAGCTGGGCATTGAAATATACAAAAAGGACACTACTGGCAGAAAAGAATCAAATAGCTTACATATAACTTGTAGTTTTATTTTCCCAACACGTTCTTTATGCAAAATTTTAATTTATTTCTGGTAATATTGTCCAGCAAGATTAAACCGGGACAGCTGCATATGTAATGACCCCAACTTCGGTAATGTTTTGTTTAGAGGCTCAACTAACGGACTTTGCGCACGAAAATTAAGTTGTCCCTGGTTAATTTGGGTGGACAATATTTATCTTATTGTTGACAACACCTTTGAACTTGGAACAGTAAAAAATCTTTAATATTGTAAAAGACTATCTTTACCTAGGTTGATCTTTCTCGTAAAATGGAGGCTGGAATATTGCTGCTGGGAATTCTGAAATAATCGAAAAACAAATGGTTTATTCGGTTAATATGTTTTTAAATATCTAGATTAAACACAAAATACTTAAAATAACTTAAAATAGTTGCTTGATAATTATTGCTAAGACGCGACCAAAAAGTGTTACGAAAACCTATCACTGATGATAATTGCCTTTCCCAATTAATTTGGATCGCGAATTTTAAAGTGACAAAATCATATTATGTTTTAATTGAGTACAAAGCAAAAACAGCAGCAGCAGCCCCCCCCCCGCAATAAAAGTAAACTTACGTATATTATTTAGTCGGAAGCTGTAGAATGCATTCACAGTTGTGGGTGGGTCTGAAAAACTGTAACATCATAGAAAAACTGATGTTAAATAAATAACACAATTTACGCCAATTCAATACGCTAGTGCGTATATAATGGTCATTGCACTCGACAAAATTTCTTATAGTAAAAACATCGCATAACCTTGACATTGAAAAATATTACTAACCACGTTACCAACCTAGAACATCGGAGATATCTGTTTGAAGAATAGGAAGAAACGGTTTTAATCTTTAATTCTTAATAATCATTACTACCACTCCGTATGAAATCGACGGAAGTTATAATTTGAATATGAAACAATAATTATGGCATGATGTATATGTATAATTCATTATTTATGCAAATTCTAGTTAAAAGAAAACTTTGTTTAGAAATAAAAAAAAATAATGACAGTAATAAATATTTTATATTAAATCCAAGGAAGAGAAACGACAGCACAGGTTACAGAATATATTCCATAGTCACCACACAACTGTAGCCGTAACAAACGACGTTGGAAACTATATCAAACCTGTTTTTAAGGACTTCCTGTCTCAATATTTGTAAATCACCATTACCCCATCTCTGTAAGTTACCAAGGACGTTTTGGAAATATTCTGTTCTGTTTACTTCAACCTAAAGGTAAAACGTAAATTTTACCACTTCACAAATTACTTTGCACAAAGCTTTAATAGCCCATTACTGGATGGCAAAATATTGAATTTGTCCAAATTTGTTGCTGCACATGACACTTTCAAGTGAATGGAGTTTTGCATTTTGGTCGTTCTTGGTAAAAATATTGTGGGAAATGAAGAAATTGCTTGTCACAAGCCAGATTGGTGCTTGGTTAAAGGTGAAACTACACCTGTATGAATTACCTCATTTCCACGCAATGACGCCTTTTGACGCCCTTAAAGGTAAAGGCTTGGCAAAACATTGTGGAAAATGCAGAAATTGCTTGTGACAAGCAATTTATTCATTTCCCGTAATATTTTCTACCCATAAACTTCAAAATTGTTAAATTCTATTTACTTGAAATTGTCGTCTGCAACACCTCTGAATTTCGATAAGTCTAAAACTCTGTCGTCTGGTAATGGGTTAAACATCATTTCTTCATCGGTACTCTGAAAGGTACTCTGATAACGGATTTCCGAGCAGATGAGTTTATAGCAGGCATACCCGCCGTTTCTTTTTCGTTTTATTATATCGTCGCTTTTCAACAAAAAAAACCTCGTATCTGCAGCTTATTTCAAGCTGCAGATACGAGGTTTTCGTTGTAAAGCAGCGATATTCTCCAGCTCATATATTTTTACTTACTTGAGAATATCTGTCATTTAGAATGTTGTTATCCAGAATATCATCGGCGTAGCCTATCCATTCACTCATCGCAAGTGCCTGAAATAGATCATTAAAGTGACACGGGCTAGATAAATCAAGCGCTAGACCAAAAGGTTGGCAGTCCAAATATGAACAGTAACGTGTTGCATCATATTAACTAAGACAAATATCATTTTAAAAAAATATGAAGTTATGTACTATATCGTCGCTTTTCAACAAAAACATCGTAATTGCAGCTTATTTTAAGCTGCAGTTACGAGGTATTTGTGTAAAGCAGCGATATGGATAACGCAATCGTTGAGCGGGAAGGTCGAATGACTCGAATTTGATATCAGCTTTTGTTTGGGAAAAACTACTTGGCAAATGCTTTTCCTTATAGACAAAAAAATTGAAATGCGTACGATATTTCTAGCAGATTATTATAAATGACAAAAGTGGTATTTTAAGGTGACTTTCAACAAGAACCTCGTATCTGCAGCTTAAGCCAAGCTGCAGATACGAGAATTTCGTTGAAAAGCGCCGATAACTTGTCCTACCTTCTCTTTAGCAGCACTTTTCGTTTTCTCGTCCATCCATTTCTCTTCTAACAATATTTGTATGAACGCATTTTTTATTCCATGTATCATGTCCAGAGCCTGTTTTGAGAAGAGCATGAGGTGTTATCAGTATTTGTTACAATATGTACCAACGAAAGATTTGGACTGGATCAATTCGAAAGAAGCTAAGCACTGCCCACAGGATCGATGTTGAAAAAGATAGCAATTTTTTTTAAATATGGCCCGGGAAATATTGAGCAAAAATTGGCTATTATATCATCATCTTCTTGTGATAAAAAGAGCACATCTTCACTTTTCAAAGAAACCCTCGTAACTGCAGCTTGTTTCAAGCTGCAGTTACGAGGTTTTTAGCTCCACTGGCCTTTCAGGCCAGCGGGCTATTGTCATGGCGATGTGTCCGTCGTGCGTCAGTGCGTGCGTGCGTGCGTGCGTGCGTGCGTCCGTAAACTTTTTCTTTAAAAATCTTCTCCTCAGAAACTACTGGATGAATTTCAACCAAACTTCACAGGAATGATCCTTGGGTGACCCTCTCTCAGATTCCTTCAAAGAATTTTGATCGAACAAGAATAACCTGAGTTATCTGCCCTTGAATGTCAAAAATAGCTGGTTTTGACTTTATTTTTACTCTAAGATCTATAAATATCAACCAATCAAGACAAAACTTAGACAGATTATATATAAGCATAATATCATGCCTGGGTGTAATTTTCAGCTTGATCTGAATTTTATATCATGAGTTATGTCCCCTTGAATTTGACAAAATTGCCATTTTTGACTATATTTTGACTTTGATTTCACTCTAGCAACTACAAATATTGACTAATCAAGACAAAACTTGTACAGAATCTTTTTGACTATAAGATCTTGCCTTGGTATAATTTTCAGCTTGATTTGAATTTTACATCATGAGTTATGTGCCCTTGAAATTGACAAAATTGCCATTTTCGGCTCTTTTTTGACATGTTTTCACTCTAGCAACTACAAATATTAGCAAATCTAGACAAAACTTTGATAAAATGTTGGTGACTATAAGATCTTGCCTTGGTGTAATTTTCAGCTTGATCTTAATTTTACATCATGAGTTATGTGCCCTTGAATTTGACAAAATTACCATTTTCGGCTCTATTTTTACTTTGTTTTCACTCTAGCAACTACAAATACCGATTAGTCAAGACAAAACTTGTACAGAATATTGGTGACCATAAGATCTTGCCTTGGTATAATTTTCAGCTTGATCTGAATTTTATATCATGAGTTATGTGCCCTTGAAATTGACAAAATTGCCATTTTTGGCTCTATTTTGACTTTGATTTCACTCTAGCATCAACAAATATGGACTAATCAAGACAAAACTAGAACAGAATGTTGGTGACGATAAGATAATATTGCCTTTGTGATTTTCAGCTTGATCCATAAGAAATTCAGGCCTGTGGAGCGACTCAAGACCTTCAGGTCTTTCTAGTTGTTGAAAAGCAGCGACATGAACTGAAAGATATGGAAGCAATTAGGGATCAAATGTTATGACCAATATTCTCCGAATAGATAGGCAATCAAATGAAAAGATAGACAGAACAATATTTATGTATCCCCGATACACCGAAACAGGGTCATAAAAAAGAATAAACATCTATAGAGCTTACTGTTTCCTTAGCTGTGGGATCGAATACTTCTTGTACGAACAATTTACCGACTGCCATTCCTAGCTGAAGAATAGTATAACTGACGCAGCTCCGCCAGTGGGCAATGGGCTTCGAACCATACATAGTCTGTAGAATATAACAAGATGTGTTGGTGAAACACAAATGCACCCAAAATGGCTATTTTTGTAAAATGTTAAGTTTTCGAAGAGTAAAGGGTTGATAAGGGCTAACGGATGTCAAATTGCACGGAACAGATAGATATATCATTGAAAGTTGTATACCAAATTTGAGCTGTGTATGTCAGACGGACAGGAGTAAAACAATATGCCCGATCTTTCGATACGGGGGCATAAAATACCATAGTCAATATGGCTAGCTTCCTCTCCTCCCTCGAATGTCTAGGCGTATCAATTCTAAAACCAATTTTCATTCGGAGTTTTAATCATCAAAAGCTGAACAAGATTTCTGCGTCTCTAAATTCCAATTAAAATGAAGTGAATGTTTGGTGGGGAAATGCAGAGACATTATACATGTATACGAGCAAAAAGTTATAGCCGATCACTTTAAAATGACGATAAACATTCTTAAAAGTCATTACATTTTAATGAAATTTGATATCTGTATTTGATGACAAGTACGACTAGTGACTAGTATAGATAATGCTGAAATGACGTCTAGCGAGAAATAGCGAAGTCAACAGAGGAAAACAGACAGAAACACAGAGATATCAAGATAGAATAAGAATGTCAAAGATTTTTGTTGAAAAGAGAATCGCAGAAATGCAGAGGCAATGTGGGAAAGAGAAAGATACAATACACATAGACAGGGGGATGTTTGAATGGACATACTAACATCCGGACATACCAACCTCGGAATACTGTGCTAGAATGTCTCTAAACTGTCGACCCAGATTTCTGGCTCTGTTCTGCATGATGCGCCATACCAAATAGTTGGCTATGGTTCTGAAATGTATCAATTGTACAAAGCCAATTGAGCTACAGATAAGAGGGCGTGATTGCTTTTCAAAATGAAATGTGACCCGTCGCGCTAAAACGGACCTTATCGGATGTGTGAAAAATATCGACCCTAGTCAGTCTGCGCAGTCCGCGCAGCCAGACTAGGGCCGACACTTTTCACTCTTATGTAATTTTCTAAATCCAGAATGATTTCCCTACCTTACTATATCTTCATTTCTCACATGTGGGGTCTGGTTGACCTGTGCTGAATCTGACAAGTTTGTCAAAATTTGGATTTTTGGAGTTCGGATAAGGTCCCTTTTAGTGTGATGTGTCACAAATGTTGTAATAAATGTTTATCAAACCCTAGGTTGCGGGTACTTATTAGAATCATCTCGTCGAGATGAGTCAAATTAGTACCTACAACATAGCGTTTAGATTTGTAATAAAAATAGTAGAATTTCTTTACTCTCTCTTATCTGTTACCTTGACCCAAATAGACAATATTGGTCTTAGGTGAAGAATAAGAGACAAAGGAAATTGGCGGGAAATGAAATAAAAACAATACATTGACATCATTTCTTGTTGTTTGTGGCTGCTCATCTTACAGATTGCAACTTGCTAAAACACCCAAGCAATTATTATAAAAAACATTTTCCTTTACATTCTTAATCGAAGAATCAATCATTTTAATTGCATTTGTAAAACGTTATATTGCTTGTAACACCCATGATTTGAAAAAAAAATCGAAGATTTTGTCTTTCGGAAAAAAAGATAAGACGCACCTCTTAGGATATTTCTGTAATACATTGAACAGCTTGCTATAGTAGACCATGTCCTTTACAATAATTGGTTCAGTTTCGTCCACTGTTACATTTACTCCCTCCAAACTGAATAGGCTCTCAACATATTCCATCCATTTGAACTGAAATTTAAAAAAAAAGCGTTTGAGACAAGTAAGAGATCAAATCGACCTTCGTATACACATAGTTTGCTCAAAGTCTGTGTGTTTTTTAAAAAACAACAACTTTAAGCAATAGGTCTGATTGTGTATGTAGCATGTGATTTACTAGTATTGGTTAAATGTTTCCTCTGTAATTTTGCTAGGTAACCTTATACATATACATAATAAAAAATAATGTTTTATGTTCAATATTCTGTTTGATTTACTATAACATTTACTCCGCCCAAACGTTTTATCATTGCTGTTTCCAGAGTTTACTAAATTATACAGTCTGAATTAATGCTGTTTTGGAAGGATTAAATGAAAGTTGTCTACATACGGATTTAAAATCATGTTTCAAATCAACCCTCACAACTACGACATAATCATGGATTCCGAACTGTACCTGAATATCATCTGTGGGTGAAACTTGGCGGGTAGATCAGCTAGGCTCATCTTGTTATATGTGACCCGTCACGCTAAAAAGGACCTCATCGGATGTGTGAAAAATATCGACCCTAGTCAGTCTGCGCAGTCCGCGCAACCAGACTAGGGCCGACACTTTTCACTTCTATGTAATTTTCTAAATCCAGAATGTTTCCCATATCTTACTATATGTTGATTTTTCGCATACGGGATCTGGTTGACATGTGCTGGGTCTGACAAGTCTTTCAAAATTTAGATTTTTTGAATTCGGATAAGGTCCCTTTTAGCGTGACGGGTCACCTTCCTGTAAATTGTAACCTAGGATACCAAAGTAAAGGTCGTGATACAAGGTCACTATACCTGAATATTATCTGTTTGTGACGGTTCTGGAAACTTGACAGGGAGATCAGCTAGGCTCATTTTGTTATAAAGTTCGTCATTATTCCGTCCTGTAAATTGTAACTTATGATACCAAAGTAAAGGTCATGATACAAGGTCACTATACCTGAATATCATCTGTGGGTGACGGTTCTGGAAACTTGACAGGTAGATCAGCTAGGCTCATTTTGTTATAAAGTTAGTCGTTGTTTCTTCTTGTAAATTGTAACCTAGGATACCAAAGTAAAGGTCATGATACAAGGTCACTGTACCTTAATATTATCTGTGAGTGACGGTTCTAGAAATTTGACAGGTAGGTCAGCTAGGGTCATTTTGTTATAAAGTTCGTCATTATTCCGTCCTATAAATTGTAACCTAGGATACCAAAGTAAAGGTCATGAAACAAGGTCACTGTACCTGAATATTATCTGTTTGTGACGGTTCTGGAAACTTGACAGGGAGGTCAGCTAGGCTCATTTTATTATAAAGTTCGTCATTATTCCGTCTTGCACTCGCAGGCATTGTGATCTGGGAAAAATCCAAGGAATGCATAATTTTGATATATATAAATTCACTGAATATACGAGTTCGTTGTTGTTGTGGTTGAAGAATATTACTAACAAATACACGACAACCGTTTTTATTAACTTGAAATAAAATTAGGACAAGAGCTGTCCGAAGACAGCGCGCTCGACTTTCTAAGTTGCTTAGTATAAAGGGGGCATAACTCCAAATAGAGTGGTCCAAGGGTCATGGGCCCTGATGGTAAGGTAGAGGGTGTGATGGGGAATAAATATTCCAAGTTTGGGTTGAATCCCTTTGATAGTATGGAAGTTATTGATGTTTGAAAAAACTTTAACCTTTGCTGCAACGCCGACGCCAACGCCGACGCCGACGCCCGGGTGACAGTATAAGCTCTCATTTTCTTCGAAAAGTCGAGCTAAAAAAGGTTTACTTGCAAGCAAATAGGATAATTAAAAAAATAATAGTTCCATACGTACATTAGCCAAATCTATCTCCAGGTCCATGATGTCCCTCATATCTTTTTCCGCAATGTTTGGATCAGCACCGAATGCTATAGCTACCCGTGTTGCCATCAGTACGTATGCGTCTCTGTACACACCAAGATAAGGCACTAAATAGTAGGATCTGTCTGGCATGCCAAAATCTTGCTGATCAAGCTAAAGCAAAATAGTAAAGAGTGGTTGCTGTCAACTTTTTCTACTGGACAAATTGGTCAAGTTAAAAAAAATTCAAGATTACTTCAAAAATAAGGTGAAATTTGTAGATTTTAAAAATAACTTGAAGAAAAGAGTGTCCTCAAAAAAATTCACGTTTTATATATTTCTCTGTAGCAATTTGATCATTTGATTTTCTGACTTGTTTTTTTATATCTCAATAAAAAATACAGATGTTACACATTCATGCACCATTTCTGCTCTTTGGACAAAATGTTTAATTAGATGGAAAGTGTTTTGACGCCCTACGGAAAACAAGCAATTTCTTCATTTTCCTTAATGTTTTCTCCAAAGAGACCAAAAGATGTAAAATTCAATCTTTTAATTGTGTCGTCTCCGACATCTTTAAATTTTGGAAATTAAATTTTTGTCATCTGGTAATGTGTTACAAAGTGTCGCTATCCTTACCGATAAAATAAAATTTGACGAGTTTTTATCATCAACAACGACGCTCAAATCCACGATAACTTTGTTGTTGTACTGCCTCAAAGTCGTCATCAGGCGGGTGAGGTTGAATTGGGATTCGTTCCAGTGACCGCCTGGTTGGTTACCCAGCACAGGCCAGCCGCCCAGCTCGTCCAGCAATGGTACCGCAACTGCCGAGCCTTTACTTTCTATCAGGTCTGAAAAGTTTTGAACAGAGACCTATATATGAGAGGAAAAAGCATTTTGGCACTTTTGGTGTTTAACCGACGTTGGTTTCCGTTGATACTGAAGGTGTTTTGAGAAATGATCCAGACTCTCGTTAGTCTATTTAACCCTTTCCCAAACGACAAAATTTTAGGCAGGTCCAATTCAAAAGCTGCTGCAGACGACAAAATGGATGTTAATAAAGATTGAAATTGTGTGCGATATAGCCAAGAAAATATTGAGGCAAAAGGAGAAACTGCTGGTTATCAGCAAATTCTTCTTTTGTCTCAATGTTTTCCCAAGCATATCCTATTAGGGACGTCAAAACCAGGTCTTGTTTGGAAAAGGGTTAAGTATAATCAATGGCGAATGTAAATTGTTTCTAAAGCTTTCGAAGTGAATCCCTGTTTTTTGGGGTTTTCCCCCAATTCCCTTAATGTTACAACTGGCATATATCTTAACTTATAATGCGAAACTAATCCTTGAGACGATCTACTGGCGCTTTACATTTTGAGGTTGTCCTGGCACGGGAAACGCAAGATATTGGTCTTGAAGTTGTCGCGAAGTACCATTGCAATAGATATAATCAGGGATCAATCAAATGGATGAAAATAATAGGCATACCTTCGTTGACACATGACATATATAGGTCCTTGGCTTTCTGTATTGCCGTGTCATTCTCTTCTCTTGACTTGTCTTCTAATAAATCTACAAATAAAAGAATATACAAAGTAATTTCAAAGACACACGATTATGGCGTGTGGAACGTTGCAAAATTCGATAAATATTTTTATGTGATAAAATTTTATATTTATATTCTATAATTTTTTATTTATATTCTAAAATTATTTTTATGTGATATATTTTTTTTATTTATTTTCTATTTATGTTCTATATTTTTATTTATGTTCGATAACCCGAAAAAAATTATGTGATATAATTTTTTATTTATATTGTATATTTTTTATTTATGTTCTATATTTTTTATTTATATTCGATAACGCGAGAAAAAATTATGTGATATAATTTTTTATTTATATTCTATATTTTTTATTTATGTTCTATATTTTTTATTTATATTCGATAATAGCGCGAAAAAAATTTATGTGGTATAATTGCATCATGGGATACTAGTGACATTTGTAACAAACGATTTGATTGGACAACTATTTTTCGGGGGGATATTGTTTTTGCCATGTCCGTCCGTCCGTCTTTCCGTCCGTCCGTCCGTCCGTCCATCCGTCCGTCCGTCCGTCCGTCCGTCCGACATTAGTTTCCGCGCTATTTCTTGAAAACTATAGACCGGATTTCAATGAAACTTGGCACACAGCTTCACTACAATGAAGACATGCGCATATCGTCGGGGTTACCCGGTTCGACCGTCGAATTTAGAGTTACTGTCCCTGACTGTTTAAGCCATATTATACATGTACATACATAGTGATATTCGTTTCCGCGCTATTTCTTGAAAACTGTAGACCGGATTTTAATGAAACTTGGCACACAGCTTCACTACAATGAGGACATGCGCATATCGTCGGGGTTACCAGGTTCGATCGCCGATTTTAGAGTTACTGCCCCTGACTGTTTAAGCCATATACATACATAGTGATATTCGTTTCCGCGCTATTTCTTGAAAACTGTAGACCGGATTTCAATGAAACTTGGCACACAGCTTCACTACAATGAGGTCAGGTCATGCGCATATCGTCGGGGTTACCCGGTTAGACCGTCGAATTTAGAGTTACTGCCCCTGACTGTTTAAGCCATGTACATAAAGAGTGATATTCGTTTCCGCGCTATTTCGTGAAAACTGTAGACCGGATTTTAATGAAACTTGGCACACAGCTTCACTACAATGAAGACATGCGCATATCGTCGGGGTAACATATATCATATAATTTTTTTTCGCGTTATCGAACATAAATAAGAAATATAAAACATAAATAAAAAAAAATATACAATAGAGATAAAAAATTATATCACATAAATTTTTTTCGCGTTATCGAACATAAATAAAAAATAAAGAACATAAACAAAAAATATACAATATAAATAAAAATTATAGAATATAAATATAAAATTATATCACATAAAAATATTTTTAGAATATAGATTAAAAAATATAGAATATAAATATAAAATTATATCACATAAAAATATTTATCGAATTTTGCAACGTTCCACACGCCATACACGATTAAGGTAGAATACCTGTAATGTGACCATTTTGAGATTCATAAAACATCGGATTCTTTTTCGAGCGTCGTCGTTACGTATCCAAACTTATTCGGGCGCGGTCGTAAACATTCGGCGGTGGAGAGTTCAACCGCCGAATGTTTTCGACGTCGCCCAAATAATTCCGACGTCGCGCATTCCCTTTAGGGGTAGACTACCTTAAGCATCGATCAAGATATGGATCCCTTTGGCATTTGAGACCAACATCAATCTGTATTAGTTTGTGACTCAGAATGGCCTTGACAAGCTCTACATTACTCTCAAAAGTTACTGAATGAAGAACAAGCTACAAGAGAAAAGCAGGTGTCCCGATTTATATGGTTCTTGTCATCGAATCGAATGTTTACACACATATTAATTTTGTCTGGGTTTAAGTGTATCCGTTTACTTTTTAGCTCACCTGAGCACGAAGTGCTCGAGGTGAGTTATTGTGGTCACTTTTTGTCCGGCGTCCGTCCGTCCGTCAACATTTGGGGTGTTTACACTCTAGCATCCACAAAAGTTACTCAATCTTGATCAAACTTGGCCAAAACAAGTACGATTATAAGTTCTTGGACAGTTTCGATTATGGGCCTGATCGGACCAGAAAGTGCGGAGTTATCTGTCCTTGAATGTCAAAAAATGCTGTTTTTAAGTTTGTTTACACTCTAGCATCTACAATTATTGATCAATCAAGACAAAACTTGGACATGATGTTGGAGACCATAAGATCTTGGATGAGGTCAATTTTCAGTCTGATCTGATCAGAAAGATGAGAGTTATGTGCCCTTGAATTGGGCAAAATTGCCACTTTTTTGCTGTATTCAAAAAAGAGTTAATCTAAGGGAAGGAACTCTGACACTACTTTTATTCAGTATAAGTAGAGTTGTCTAGTTTGATAGAGGATATAAATAGATTTGCACTCTAGAACAACAAAATTTTAGCCTAGTCCAAAATCATAGGTGTTGCAGACGACAAGTTCCATTGAACAAAATTCAACATTTTTTGGTCTTTCTTGGTAGAAAACATTGTGGGTAATGAAGAAATTGCTTGTCACAATGTTTTCCAAAGCCTTTATTTTGTGGGGCATCCAAAAGCGCCAATGTGTGGGAAAGGGTCAATCAAGACAAAACTTGGACACAATGTTGGGGACTATAAGATCTCAGATGAGTTTGATTTTCAGTCTGATCTGATCTGAAAATCAAGAGTTACGTGCCCTTGAATTTGACAAAATTGCTATTTTCGGCTGTTTTCAACCTTTTTTACACTCTAGAATCTACAATTATTATTCAATCAAGACAAAACTTGGACACAATGTTTTGGATCATATGGTCTGCGATTAGTTTGATTTTCAGTCTGATTTAATCAGAAAGTCAAGAGTTATGTGCCCTTGAATTTGACAAAATTGCTGTTTTTTACTGTTTTCGACATTGTTTACACACTAGAATCTACAATTATTGACCAATCAAGGCAAATCTTGAACACAATGTTGGAGACTATAAGATCTCAGGTAACTTCCATTTTCAGTTTGATCTGATCAGAAGGTCAAGAGTAATGTGCCCTTGAAATTGATAAAATTGCTGTTTTTGGCTGTTTTTGACCTTGTTTATACTCTAGAATCTACAATTATTTATCAATCAAGACAAAACTTGAACACAATGTTGGGGACTATAAGATCTTGGATGAGTTTGATTTTCAGCCTGATCCGATGAGAATGTTGAGAGTTATGTGCCTTTGAATTTGACAAAATTGCCATTTTCGGCAGGTTTCGACCTTGTTTACATTCTAGAATCTACAATTATTGATCAATCTATACAAAACTTGGACATAATGTTGGGAACCATAAGATCTCATATGAGTTTGATTTTCAGTCTGATCTGATCAGAAAGTCGAGCGTTTTGTGCCCTTGAATTTGACAAAATTGTTGTTTTCGGCTGTTTTCGACCTTGTTTATACTCTAGAATCTACAATTATTTATCAATCAAGACAAAACTTGGATACAATCAGGGCTAAAGATAAGTGGAGGTGAAGACATACTAACATTGTTTTTTCGAATTCAAATCTTATGTTGTGGGTACTCATTTTAATTGTCTCGACGAGACGATACAAATGAGTACCTACAACATAGGGTTTGATGATCACTGACAGCATTATTGCAGTTTGAAAAGTCACCATCCCCTCTTATCTGGAGCCCTGTACAATGTTTGGCACCATAATTTAGATCTCTGATGAGTTAGATTTTCACAACCTTATTGACCATAAGTTCTTTTTCAGTCTTAAAGTAATAAATATTAATTGAATTGAACAAAAGTGTTGCTCATATCATTTAGGTTCAGGTGAGCGATATAGGACCATCATGGTCCTCTTGTTTTTCATTTTAGGCTACACACATTACTAGCTGATATCGGGTACTCATATTAACTTGTTCGGGTACTCATATTTACTGGTCGGTGTACTCACATTTAATGATTGATGTACTCACATTTACTGATGACCTCCACGTCATCACGTAGTATCGACCATATATCTATAGCCGCATGATCCTCCGGTATGACGTGTTGTTTGACCCACTTTCCACACGCAAACTCGTAAAAGTTGTCACATGGCTTCACGGATCGGTCAATCGCCTGTGATACACGTGCGGCTGAAGAAATAAAAAACAAAATTAATTATCTTAGATATATTACACCTCGGGAAGAAAAAGTAGTTTTAAAATCAGAATTCAATTTCTTAATTCTTCTTTACAAAGGCATTTGTCCTTAAGACATCTATGCGTATGAAGGTTTATGATATTGGGGGGGGGGGGGGGGGGGGGGGGAACAAATGTTACAGTGAATGGAACCCGACCGAGCGTAGCGTTGCTAGGGGTTTCTATAGCATGCCCCCCCCCCCCCCAGAAAAGTTTGAATCATAAGAAGTCATTTCCCTGCAATCTGGACACTTTCAGACACCATTTTGTACCTGGGCCTTTTTTTGAAAGAAAAAAATGGATGTGTTATTCGGGCCATAGGATATGCTGGCCCCTTCTAAATTATTGGAAGGGCCTGTCCCCGCTCCCTCTTCCTACGCCAGTGTATGAAGTATCTCATGTGTATCTATAATCAAACACTCAAATATTCACATAATATTTTACATAAAAACTATTAGATCTATGTAGATCAACATATTTTGAATCTTTGAAAATTACTGTAAAATCGTTGATTTTAAACCTTAAAGCGTTTTTGAGGTGTTCATGTGTAAGAAAAAAACCTGATCTCAGAAATCGATTATTGTTTACCATAGAGTAGTGCCTAACAATTTATGAATTCTCCCAAACTCGGTAGGTATTTTAACCGCTTCCCAAACAAGACATGGGTCGCGTTCTTTGGATAGTGGAGCGGATAAAGGTCAAAATCGTGCAAATGATGATACAAGCACCAAATTTGGTGTGGTAGTACCTTA
Organism: Fragum sueziense; assembly: GCA_963680895.1. NCBI lineage: Eukaryota > Metazoa > Mollusca > Bivalvia > Cardiida > Cardiidae > Fragum > Fragum sueziense. The sequence goes on from OY804608.1 coordinate 24,513,496, forward strand.
AAGCAATAGAAAATTTTTGAATCGATGGGCCATTGAAAAATCCAATATGGCGGCCATTTTTCAAGATGGCCGCCAAACTGATGCTTCAAAAAGGCAATATCAATAGATTTGGGTCTGAAGCTATGTATTAAACTAGTTTCAAAGCACAATTTTGATGCTCTTGTATGTGTTTTGATGTGTTTTCTCCATAAGCACTAATAAATCAACATGACCGCCTATTTCAAGATGGCCGCCAAGCTGGAAAACTCCAAAATTTCATATGATGGTGAAAAACGATGTTTCAATTCACATTTTACACTGTTTGTTATATTAATGCTATTTGTAGGACTGTCTTGAATATGCTTTTTGTGATTGTATATTTAAATTTACATTTCACAAAGTCTAATATGGACGATATGATGAGTGATAGTCGAATAGAGTGAGCCACAATTTCTGTAAGGTGATGAATTTTGGAAAAACGAAAACCTGACTCTTGTTCATTGTAGAAACTTTACGTGTACCTAAAACAAACAAGCAGATGCAAAATTGCGTTAACATCTCATTAACATATCGAACGAAAGAAAATCATCATTACTCTTTCCCAAACGACAAAAATCGGACTGCATGAATTTGGAAGCTGCTTCAGACGACAAAATGAATATCTATTGAGAAAAAATTTGGATAGAAAACAAAATAGAAAATATTGAGACAAAAAAAGAAAATGATGGTTATCAGCATTTTTTTCATTTGCTTCAATGATTCCTAAAACTTAATACATTAGGAACGTGAAAATCAGGTCTTGTTTGGGAATAGGTAAGAGTGAGGCTAAGTGTCCGTGGCCAAGGCAAACCTCTGATATAGGGGAAGTCGGCTGTGGCCAGGCCTGGAGAGGGATAGGCTCCTCCAGGCGCCGTTGCCTTAGATTCGCTACAAAATGAACACAACCAGAACGATTTTTAAGCCAGCTCTGTCATCGCCCGGAATATCAAGGACCGTCACAAGGCCGGGCACCAAGACGGAAGTGGGAAATATACTACTGGTGCCAACAATGATAACAGTAAAGACGAAATCAGTGCCAGACGCAACAACAGTCATTGGTACATGGAATGTTAGGTACACTAAATGCCTCTGGCAAGCTTGAGGAATTAACACATACTATGAGCAAATACAGATGGAATGTTTTGGGAATTTGCGAGATGAGATGGAAAGGCATTAGAGAAACAACGGCCCATGAAGGTCACAAGCTCTACTTCAGTGGAAGAGACGATAGACGCGAAGAAGGTGTGGATTTCCTTGTGCATTAAAACACAGCTAGTTCAGTGATGGGATGTCGATCAATATCCAGCAGGCTCATCACCATACGCCTTAGGTCATTACCTTTTTAATTTTACAATTTTACAAGTGTATGCCCCAACCACTACACACTCTGATAAAGAAATAGATATCAACAGTGACCATGAGCTTTTCATGATATCATTCCGCCTACACCATAAGAAAGCAAAATAGTTAAATGCTCCCAACAGAATAAAGTTTGATCTGGAGAAACTAAAAGACCAAGAAGTGGCGCGTGTCTTCGAGGCCACAATTGGCCCCACTCCTGGTACTTGATGCAGATGACATAGACGCAGACACTTCCATTGGCATGTTCAACAATGCTGTGACGGAAACGGCCAATGAAGTTCTTGGTAAACAACGGACCATCAAGAAGCCATAGGTAACACCAGACTTACTGAAGCTATGCGACTAAAGGAGAGACCTGAAGCAGTCCAAGTATGGAAGCAGTGAGGGAGCCAATAAGTACCGGCAAGCAGACAAACTGGTAAAGATGAGTTTGTTAAAGGCAAAGGTGGACTGGGTTGCAGCGCAATGCAGCGATATTGAATCAAGTCTCAAAGCCAACAACACCAAAAAGGCATACGAAGTAGTGAAAGACCTTGCCAGTGGAAAACAAAATCAGCCAAGCACCATCCCAAATAAGAACGGGAAGTGTCCAACCCAAACTAAAGACACTTTGAACAGATGGACAGAATATACCTCAGAGCTGTACTCCTACTGCACAACGGAAGATTCAGAAAAACTCAACACAACCTTGTCATCAGATACACACAACTTTCCCATCCTTAGAGCAGAAGTGGAGGAAGCAGTCAAGGCCCTTAAGAAAGGGAAGTCAGCAGGAACCGATAACATCCCGGGAGAACTATTACAGGCTTGTGGTGATGCAATGATCAATGCCCTGGGAAGATCTGTGAAACAGGAGAATGGTCTACACAATGGACCGAGTCCTTAGTGATCACACTACCAAAGAAAGGCAATTTACAACAATGCAACAACTATCGCACCATAAGCGTAATATGCCAGCAATGTGATGCTCAAGATCATATTGAATAGATTGACACTGCAGGCAGAGACAACCATAGCAGAAGAGCAAGCACGATTAAGAGCAGGACGTAGCACTACTGAGCAGATCTTCAACCTAAGGATCCTATGTGGAAGATATCTACAGCATCAGCAAGAACTCTACCACATATTCATAGGTTTCAAGAAAGCCTTTGGCAGAGCCTGGCATGCCACACTTTCGGCTACTATGAACCATTATAACATCAACGCTAACATCACCCAAGTCATACAAAATCTATACGACAAGGCCAGTAGTGCAGTATACCTCAACGGAGAAATTGGTGAATGGTTAAGAACATCAGTTGGAGTAGGACAAGGATGCCTGCTTTCGCAAACACTCTTCAACATTTTCCTAGAAAGAATTATGACCGACACACTTGAAAACTACGAAGGAACAGTAAGCATTGGTGGCAGAACGATCACAAACCTGCAGACTTTGCTGATAATATAGACGGACTGGCAGTCTCAGAACAGGAGCTAGAAAACCTGGTCAACCAACTCGACAAATCCTATGCAGACTACGGTATGAAAATCAGCGTAAACAAAACCAAACTCATGACAAACACCATTCATGGAATTCAGACTGACATCATCGCAAACGGAGAAAAAGTTGAAACCGTAAAGAACTTTAAATACCTAGGTGCACTAGTATCAGATGAGGGATCTAAACCTTAAATATCGGCCAGAATTGCTATGACAGCTGTAACCCTAGCTAAGCTTAACACCATCTGGAAAGATAAATCCATCAAACTTGGCTCCAAGATAAGACATATGCGCTCCCTCGTCCACTCTGTATTCCTATATGCCTGTGCAACATGGGCCCTTACAGCAGAAACAGAGCTAAAGATTTAGGCCACAGAAATGAGATGCTACAGAAGACTGCTGGGCATATCTTACAAAGATCACATAACCAACGAAGAAGTAAAAAACAGAATACGACAATCTATAGGTCCATACGATAATCTGCTAACTACAGCCAAAAAGCGTAAACCCAGATGGTTTGGTAACGTAACCAGAGGAGGACAGGGAATTGTCAAGACGGTGCTCCAAGGAACAATTAGAGGAGGGAGAAAGAGAGGAAGACAGAAGAAAAGATGGGAAAATAACATCACAGAATTGACTGGGCTGAAAATGAATGAGGCAGTCAAACAAGCAAAGGACAGAGACGGTTGGAGAGAACAGGTTGTAAGGTTATCCACAGCCCCAAAACGGCAAATGCCACGGGATAGGTGAAGAGTTAGGACAGCAGTGAGGACCAGTGCCAGTAGTCGATCTGTCCGATTGACTGACTACTGTGTCAAAGGTACTACCTCTACTATGTACCCTACACCCCAAAAACATACAAGTACAGAATAATTATTCAAGACCGTCTTAAAATTGAAGAGAAAATGATTTGATTTAATGGGGTTTTACGCCGTTTTCAACTTCTAAGGTCATATCGCGGCGGCTGGAGCACCTAACCATGGATTCCTGACGTTTCTCATACCAGTACTTCCACAACATCACAACCAAGCCTCCAGCTGCTCCCCAGCATAGGCTCACAATATCAAACCATTGAGAAGAGAAAATGAAAGATAATGTGAAAAATTAATTGTATAAAAATGAAACATTAATTATTCTATCATTAAATAAAATATGAGGACTTTCAATCTTGGCGGCCATCTTGAAATAGGCAGCCGTTTTGTTCTATTTGTACAAATGGATTAAATGAATCATTATACATGCGATTTTATCAAAACTTAGCTCCAGAACTGCTCTAAATCAAAACCTTGGTTCCAAATTTTATGATATAGCCCTTTCAAAGGTTCATTTTGGCGGCCATCTTGAAAAATGGCCGCCATTTTGGATTTTTCAATGGCCCATCGGGTCAAAATTTTCCAATTCCCTTCTAGTACCACCACACCAAATTTGGTGCTTGTATCACCATTTGCACGATTTTGCCAAAAAATGGCACTTATCCGCTCCACTAGGAGCGATATTTTTTAAGATTTCTTTTCAGATGTTTTAGATAAAGCGTATTTAAGAACTAGATTCTGACCGAGATGTTCCAAATGCTCCATATTTAATACAAATGATGTCATGATGACCTCATTTGTATGAAGTATGGGATTTTACCATGGAGCATTCGGAATATCACGGTCAATTCTCTCTTATATTATTTCTACAGAGTTTACCGAGGTTTTCCGCACGAAGTATAGGGTAATTATGGCGCCTCCCATTTAGCGCCTTAAAAATCGTGCTCTAAATAACGCTTTATAATAAAACATCATCTTAAAGATACATAATTACTGATTTACGGTGTTATTTTCTGAAATAAAATTTCGTTGCTTGGGAACTGTATTCAATGAGAAAAAATGGGGAATATTTTCATTTCATTTCATTTATTTCAAAAAGGCTTTAAACACACATTGTGTTTTTAGCCAATACAACAGTACAAATATACAATGGTTTGCAAAGATCTTAACAAATTACAAATGGAGAAAAAAGTAAGAAAACAAGTCAAGAAAATAAGTCATATTATAATAATGGCATTGTCAACAATTTAATTTCACAATGATTTTTAAGTTAATTTCTCATCCTGTTCGCAAAGAAAATGTATTTTGATAATTGTAAAATTGCATTTTTTGAGTTCATTGTCAGCAGAGTTTTGAATTTGTGAATTGTAGGCCAAATAAAAAAGTATTTTTTCATGAATCTTTTTCTTAGTTCTAAATATTTTGGACAACTGAACCGACTAACATTTTTTGGAATATAGGTGGTCACAAATAAATACCTGCTCTGGTACAGCCTGCCGTCAAACATACGCCTGAAATAAAATTCAAAGGCTGACACACTCACTGGTGGTGAACTTGGCCAACGCGAAGGACGTTTTTCGCTACAACAAGGTACAGATATTTTGCGTTTAAATGTGAGTTTAAAAGATCTGATTGGATCTGATTGGATAGTTTTTTTAATAACAATGAATTTGGCCTAAAAATAGACCGGGTTTACCGATATGTATTGACAAACCGTCTGTGTTGTTATAAAATCTCATAACTACGGCTTTATCGAAGCCGTAGTTACGATATTCTATGACAACACCGACGGAATTCTATGATCGCGAAAAAACGCCTACGCTTTGGCCGATTTCGCCACCAGTGACACTCTTTTATTTCATATTACAACCGTGGCTTTTAGGACCAAGAACAAGAGTTTATTACAAATTAGGTTTGGACACAACCGTCCATCACCGTCAAACAAGATAACAAATACATGCGAAAAAACATGAAATACAAAATACAAAAAATTCCAAAAACTTTTAGGAAAGTGTACTACTGTAAGGTAGTCTACTCATTATTCGAATTATTCGAGCGCGATCGACAACATTCGGCGGTGGAACTCCCCACCACCGAATGTTTACGACCGCCCCTAATAGGTTCGGATACTTACTATTTATAAACGCAGTAAACCGTAAATAATATCAACCTTTCGGGCGTTATTTGATTCAATTATCAATAAATCGGCGAACAAAATCGACAGAAATAGTTCTGCATGACACACGGAACTTACTGAATCATAATTTCGAAAATGGATGCCCAGTTACGAAATTATGCAAAGTTCCTTGCCCAGTTTCAAAAATAGGCATGCCCAGTTTCGAAATTAGGCACAAAACTAAAAAAAAAGGCACAACATATACACGTTTTTGTAATTTGCACGATAGACAAAATGTCTTATGCGTAAATAAAAGTTTCAAGTTTCAGGTTTCGTAACGACGCCGCTAAAAAACTCGATGTTTTATGAATCTCAAAATGGCGACATTGCGGATATTCTACCTTAACTATCCAAGTTTTTCTTACAAAAGAAATCGTTTACAAATGCAACCGAGCGCATATTGTATAGAAGGCATTGTGAAAAATGCATGTCTTTGTTTGATTTTTTCTCATTATAAAACATTGCCGAATTTTTCAAGTGCTTGCTTTTAATAATCTTTATTGTCTTTTAAAATTTGCAAACTTCGTTATATGAGACCAGGCCCTGGTTTCTCAGAAAAACTTAAGTACATACTCTTGAGTACATGCTCAACTTCAATGGAATAATCTCCAATGTTGAAGGGTATTCGATTGATGTTCATGTGGATTTCGTGTGATTTGAGTACGGTGCTCAGATTTGAGTCTGAGAACGTACTTAAGTTTGTTTTTGATTTTTTCGAGGAACCGGGGCCAGAAGTTCATATAGTATTCTGCTGAATCAACAATTATTATATGTCAATCCATGTTTTGGCGAACGATAGCGATATCGATGGTCAGTTTCAATAAAGCGTAAGAAGATAAGCGAAAGAATTGCAGCTAGGATAATCTTGCTAGTTGTTTATTTTAAGAATTTAAGATACACCAAACAAGACCTTGTTTTGACGTCCCTAATAGGTATGGTTGGGAAAATATTGAGACAAAAAAAGAAACTGCTAATAACCAGCAGTTTCGCCTTTTGTCTCAATATTTTCTGTGCTAAAATATACACAAATCCTTTGTTTATCCACAACCATTTTGTCGTCTGCTGCAGCTTTTAATTTGGACCACCCTAAAATTTTGTCGTTTGGGAAAGGATTAAGATATAGCATTACAAGTATATCAGCTAATAAAGAGGGTACATTAATCACCTTATCTGTGAAATATGACATACTGACCGACTTTAATGCACAATATTTCCATAGCCATAACAACAAAAAAAAATGCCAACATTTTTGTAGGAGCATGCAAGATATATGCAATATCTTAGCATTTGAGATAGTCCAAGCTGGTTGCGATTGTTCTGTGTAGCAAATGTAAAATCATTCAAAGTCCCTTTACAAGGTAAAGTGAGGCATAAACAATGGAAATAACTACATAATTTTTAAAACTACCTCACTGTTACTACTGTTACTAATATTGCTTTGTCTACTAGATTACGCCTTTGAAATATGTTTTCATTTCGATTTGGTAAGCGAGTCGGCCATCTTGCTTTTTTCTTGTTACGGTTGTTGGAAATTTGGTTTGATTTAAATAAAACAAGGTAAAAAAGTGAAAAAAAAATTGATTTAACTTTCTATCCATACCATTTTAGATCTAAATTTCGATTTCAGATACACAACAGTAGTAGTTTGAGGGCTAAACCTCCGCTGTTTTCTGCTGGTTGATGTGCTATATACAAAATGGCGGATCTGATAAGACCTGACATAACGACAAAGAACAAAATATGTCAGGGCTTATAAATAGGACTACATGTACATTTGAGAGGGTGAGTGGTTCCTACATTTACAGTCGACACTCGTTATGTCGACGTCGGATAAGTCGAATTTTCGCTTAAGTCGAAGTTTAAATCTGGTCCCGTCTTCATCAATGGACATACTTTTTTCAAACAAAATAATTTCGAACTCAATATAGCTTTTGAAACATAGTAGGAAAAGGATAGAAATTGCTCGAAACGAGCAATTTCTTTCCTTTTCCTACTATATTTCAATAATAATCGTACTTGATCAGTATCAAAAACAGTCAAATATCAACTTTATCGAAGCCGAACAAAATCGGATAAGTCGAACTCCGGATATGTCGAGGTACTATGACGGCCCCTCCGACTTCGACACAACGAGTGTACATGGACCATGGCTAAATGAGTTATCTATCAAAGCTCCACGCATGCATTGTAGTTGTGCCGTGCATCGTATTTACACTGACCAAATTCAACACACAATGACTCTGTTTGACTCCGTACAAGATAATGGCTTTGAAAAAGATTGTGGAAAATGAAGAAATTGGTTGTAACAAGCAATTTCTTCATTTCCCACAATCTTTTCTATCCAGAATGATCAAATAATGCGAAATTTCATTCAATTCATATTGTCGTCTGCAGCATCTTTGAATTCGGACAAGTCCAAAATTTTGTCGTTTGGTAAAGGGTTGAAGAAGCATCTAATAGTATAGCGTGGCTACCAACTTTTTTTTTTACATCTCATATAATTATGTAGCCTAGAGAAACAGCTTTCAAATGTTACAAACAGCCGGTATATCAAATTGTGTTGACTACATTATGGAGCGTTATTAATGCAAACAAGATGTGTTTGTGAAACATATTAAAATGACCCCAAAATTGTCATTTTTCTATATATACTGAAACAAAAAAGAAACGCAACTTCATTTGCAATTCCTTCTTACGCAAAGACATCAAATCAGATTAAAACAAAACTTAATACATTTAAAGCAATAACATTTCACCTTGTAAAGTTCACAAAATCTTGTTGGTATTGTCCAACAAGATTAACCCGGGACAACTTAATTTTCGTGTGCAAAATCCGTTAGTTGAGTGTCTTAACAAAACATTGCCGAAGTGGGGTCATTACATATGCAGATGTCCCGGGTTAATCTTGCTGGACAATAGTCAATTTCATTAGTAAGAAAACACCCAGTTTAAACCGAGCGTCAACACAATACGACAAAGATATTGGATGGAGGTCGAAAAAAAAACAATCTGTTTCGTTCAATTTTGTCCGATATTTGAATGTTGTGAAGTCCATACGAGTTATTTGCGGTCTCCGTTGCAGTCTTAAACCTATCCCGTAGGTGGGGTTAACGTGATTATTCGGTCCTGCCTTGACGTCATAGGCCTATCTCTTGCACGTCTGCCTCGTGCTCAATCGGTTGTGATCCAATTGAGAGCCAACAACGTATACAGTAAAACAAGTGTCGATTTTTTTGCCCCATCAATGTCTTACGACAACATTTTGAATCTTTTCCACCAACAGCATCTGTACTGCAGTTAGGCGCTGGTTTTGGCCTAGCATTGCTATGCGTAGCGTAGTGAAGAGTGTGTGCACGCTTTGGCGTCTTCTTTGTCTATGTTCTAGCTTGTGTTTAATGAAAATTTGTTTTGATAGTAGTCATCTAGAAAACACGGCAGGGGATAATCAGTTTTTAACAATTTACCATGTATCACGTGATTTAAGTACGACATCTGAAGAAAATGGCACTGTATTTATGCGTATGTATGCAGGTATATCAAAAAATGTACTCAACAGCCATTAAAAACATATTTTGTCGAAAATATATTATGAAAAATTGGGGTTGCGTATCTTTTTTGTCCTAGTATATTTAAGACCTTGTGTAATCTTTAACCTTCACCTACATGGATGACCTTGACCTTGTTACTAAATATCAGTGAACGGACGCAGTTGGCTTTTCGGTTTTCTCTAAAATGAAAGAATGCCACCTAATCAGGAAATAGTCTTTGTGATACAAAAAAGAAAGAAATTCCATCATTTATTGATCCGAAAAGTTGCAATTTGAGTAAAAGGCTACAGATAACGCTGACATTTATCATTCGACCAAACGACAAAATTTTGGACTGTTCCAATTTGAAAGTTGTTGCAGACGACAATCTCAAGTGCTTAGAATTTTACATTTTTAGGTGTTTTTGTTTAGAAAACATCGTGGGAAATGAAGAAATTGCTTGTCACAAGCAATTTCTTCATTTTCCACAATGTTTTCCAAATCATTTTGTCCTTGGGGCGTCAAAAGGTGTCAATGTTTGGTAATGGGTTAAAGGGACACGCATTTTTCAGATATTTTTTTTCTTGTGTTAAATTGTGATGGTATGCCTAAAGACCAACAAATGCGTGTTTTCACCTAAAAACAGTCTAATAACTGCATGAGATATATATTATTCAATCTGGTTTGTTATTTCTTACATAAAGAATAGCACTATATTTCGTTTTTTCAGTTATGGGACAAAAGTTATACGATAATGGTAGAATGACATTCTTCTTTTGTCTCAAAGTTTTATTTTCCCAAACCTTTTGTCATGTCTTGTTTTGGAAAGGATTATATTTTCATCCTGGTCAAAATGATTAATTACTTATATACCAATTGAATAAATTGAATCTAAAATGTTTAAAAATAACAAGTTTATTAACATAATTATGTTTTATTCATATGATAAGCGGCCTATTTTACTCAAGAGTTATCAATAGGCATATAAAGCCTTTAAATTTTGTGTTTGATGGTTTATATATAATATAGCCTACATACGCTTGTGCACTACATGTCTATCTATCTATATATACTGCCTAACTCCCCTTTCGGGTATTACTGGCAGGTGTCATGTCTTCATAAATGGAGAAATTAAAGAATGATATCGTCCCTTGACAGCCAGAAATGGCTATCAGCAGTTAAATTCTAACTGCTGATAGCCACTTCTGGCTGTCAAGGGACGATATGTGACCCGTCACGCTAAAAGGGACCTTATCCGAACTCCAAAAATCCAAATTTTGACAAACTTGTCAGACTCAGCACAGATCAACAAGATACCGTATGCAAAAAATGAACATATAGTAAGTTGGGGAAAACATTCGAGATTTAGAAAAGTACAAAAAAGTGAAAATTATCGGCCCTAGTCTGGCTGCGCGGAGTAAGCAGACAGACTATGGTCGATTTTTTTCACACATCCAATAAGGTCCCTTTTAGCGTGACGGGTCACATATGTGAATCTTTCTTTATTTCCAGAAATATTTTGACCTTTTACCAAATGGCTCTGGTTTTGTCACTCAGACCTTCAGAATTGGTGGAATTTCAAAAAACCCTTATGAAAAAGGAAAAATGCTTCAATCCGGCTATAAAGTAACTGATTTTGACGATTCAGTGGAAAAGAAAAAAATGCTTATGCTGCTTTTATAAATACAATAACTAAATATTGTCATTCAAATATTCTCGGATCTTTTCGGTTTTCATGTTGCAAACGGTAATTCGTTGCAAACAGTCTCGAGGGTGGGCGCGATAATGGATTGAGATACCAGTGTAAATAAGTCTCCAGACTAATTTGACAAATATACTTTTGAAGTGTTGGCACAGTTATCTCCCTTTATTAAATAGTCGCCATTTACTTCAGGCGCTCAAAATGCCCGAAAATCGTTGTTTGTTAGCAAATAATTAATATTCCTTTAAATTAGGTTAGTACAGTGTTCAGTCAATAATAATATGAAAAAAGGCAAAGCCTTTGACCGTGGGGGATCAACTAGCTGCGAAATCGTAGCCACAAACTTGATGATGGGTATTGGTTTGTGGCTACGAGTCCACCCTATTCCTTCTTGTGGAGCAAGACAAAAGAGAGGAAAACACATTTTCTTGCATAAATTTTTGAATTCTAACATATCTAATCAGATGTGTATCCCATTAAAAGATATTCCATGTCACAAATTCAGTTAAAAAGTATCAACAAGAATTGTTTTCAATATTTTCTTCCAACGGAAAATTCAAGTCTCAGTAGAATAAAATGGGTGGGTACTCCGCTTCAAAATTGAATTAAACTTTATTTGAAAGTGATTTCAACATAAAACTATGCTGGATTGACAGAAAGATAGTTAACCTGTTGTCAGGTAACATTCTTACTACATTCCATAGCTTTATTTTGAAGTTTGACTATGCTAAACTTGCTGGAATGAATCATTCCAGCACCTGCTCCATTGCAACAAATAGGAAGGAATTGTAACCAAAACCCAGATCAAAATTCGAAAAGGTTTCGGCTACATTATTGCAGCTAGTGATCTACGAACCCTCTCTGTTGTCAGATTATTTTATTGTCATACACATATCATCAAATCTAGTCAATAATGGAAAAATGAGCCTCCTCACCATATATATTGGAGCCCCCTAAGGCCCTTCATAGAAGTCCTTGATCAACAACAGTTCCAATTTGCAAGGAGTTAACCCTTACCCCAGGGTTCCCAAAAACCCTGATATGGGGGTTTTCAGGTTTTGCACCCCCAAAATGCACCGTTCCGCTACTGATATCATAGTTTAATCCAATGAGAGCGCATCATTTATTCACCGCCGATAAGCTTGTTGCTCGGCTTCCCAAAACACTACCTGGCAACGTATATGCTCTAGTTAAGGCCTCCGGATAAATACGAAATTTGTACACATTTCTAGCATTTTGATGCTACTGATAGTTTCATCCAATCAGAGCGCATCATTTATTCACCGCCGATAAGCTTGTTGCTCGGCTTCCCAAAACACTACCTGGCAACGTGTATGCTCTAGTTAAGGCCTCCGGTTAAATACGATTTTTGTACACATTTCTAGCATTTTGATGCTAAAATGCGATTTGGGAAACTTTTGTATGGATTTAGGTATCCAAAACGAATGAAAGGGACAAGGTTCATTACATTTCACATTGACAAGTCCCGAATAAAGTGAAAGAGCTGTTTACAATTGATTGTAACGCATTTGACCCCTTTCATTGAGCAAATTTAAAGGCTTTGAAGACAGCAGATTAGATTTTGATAGAAAAATACAGCATAGAAACTATTGGGACAAAAGGAAGAATTGCGGATTATCAACGTGGATTTCTTCTTTTGTCTCAATATTTTCCCAAACTTGTTTTATTAGGGACATCAAAACGGGGCTTGTTTGGGAAAAGGTGAAGCCCTTTCTCTGTTACGAATTACGATGCTGCAGCTGGTTAATTCAAAATCATGTTCCTGGCATTTTCCATACAGATACGAACATAACATCCAATCCAAGCCACCAGCTGCTCATCCCGAGTAGAAATCAAGTTGAATGACAGTTGTAAATGGACGCGGGCATAAAATTACTGAGAGTGTTACTAAGTGTAGAAAGTTGGATGTTGTTCTAAACAGATCTACTAACATGAATAGCATTCAGAGAAAAGTAGAAAACAGGTTGGGTATCAGCTTGTTATTCTTTTCTCTCCATAGCTTCAGATTGACGGTGCGCCCGCGCCAATCCCGCATATTTTCAAAATATGACGCACGAAATTATGTAGTGGTGCGCCAACCGGGCGCATGAATTTCAGTGAAAGTATGATCATGAAATAGTAGATTTCAAACAATGTTGACCTTCGCATAACGCACCCGTAATCTGCTATACAGTACTGTACATGTACATCAAGCTAAGTGACCTACCCGATAAACCTATTTTAGATTATTATAATGACCTTACTTGATCAACCAATCATATCCCAAATTCAAACAGTAAACAAACAGTCAGCCAATCTCGGGCAATTTCCGTAACCTTCACCTTCAATTCGTTAACCTTCACCTTCGATTTGTTACTATTTTTATTATATGAGTCCGTGACGGTACCCGGCTTTGTGTTTCAAATCGGTAACCAGACAAACAAAATTAAAACATCCGGCTGTGTCAACTATCGTTTTGACGATGTTTCAAACAAGTTTTAAACACTTTTTTTTCAAACGGAAAAGCTGAGGAAGATACGGGTAAAATCACATATAAAGAACATATGGCTGCATTTTTAGCTCTACTTTTCGAAGAAAATGAGAGCTTATACTGTCACCCGGGCGTTGGCGTCGGCGTTGCAACAAAGGTTAAAGTTTTTCAAACATCAATGACTTCCATACTATCAAAGGGATTCAACCCAAACTTGGAATACTTATTCACCATCACACCCTCTACCTTACTACCAGGGCTCATGACCCTGGCTCCACTATATTTGGAGTTATGCCCCCTTTATACTAAGGAACTTAGAAAGTTGAGCGCGCTGTCTTCGGACAGCTCTTGTTAAATCGAGCGGATTATTTGTCAATAATCGCCGAATTTTCGGCGGAATGATTTGACCTTAAAAATTTGGCAAGCAGACGAATCTGAATTCGTGGCAAATGAAATCGTCATGGCCTAGCTACTCGCTCTTTCTATACCATTGAATTTGTTTGTTAAATCATTTCATCTCCCCCATTCATTCATACTGGAGTTAGGGGTTTTCGATTCCAGCAAATAGAATGATATTTATATCCGATTTATGTTAGCAACTCGCTGTCACTCTAGTTGAGTTTTGGGACTTTTCTAGTCCAGTACTACCACGCACTGATATTAAAAAAAATGTGGACAACAATTGATTACATTATCTGCAATACATTTCAAATTGGACTAGTTCTACACTCACCCGAACTTCTAAACGGCCACTTCTTTCACCTATAAAGCGACATCTCTGATGAAAACCTCATATTGTTTTGGTTCTTTGTAAAATACATTCATTTTTGAAAAATGTGACAAAGTTTCACAAAGCTGTGTTCATAATTAATGAAATGGTGACGTTTAGAAGTGCACTACCCCATAAATAAAAAGTCACATATCACAACTTAATACCCCATGTGATCTCTGTGTGCATTTATCATGGCAAAGAATCCTATTCTCGTGGATAAGATGAATTCTTGAAGATACTGTAGGGTATGGTACAGCGCGGAAATACCAGGTTTGCTGGATTTTCCGAGTCAAGTCTTCTAAATCATTTACTTTGGCAGTGCTCGAATCCGTATGTTTAACAAGTCCAAGACGAGATTGGTGATTCATAATTAAGAAACGTATTTTCTGTCTGTCCAATCCGTTTTCCGACAATATAGGGGATGTCTAGTACAGTTTAGACTTCAAAATATGTCTCACAGTGCTAAGGCTTGGACATTTCGATGACAAGGCGGCCTACGGTCGCATTTATTTAAGCGCCTCATAGCCTTTTGTAGTTGATTGGTAGGCTATGATTGCCCAACTTTCTTCTAGCGGTTGTTTGTACATGCATGAAATTATTTCTAGAAATTGCTCAAAAAAGTTGTCCATCTCGTTGACGAATAGCAGTCCTTAAGTGTGGTCTTCGACGTGTTTTATGAACACTTCCGGTACGCCTGCACTCGTCCAAAATTTGCTAATTTGTGAAAAAGCCGCAAATATCAGATTCGATCCATCGACAAACAATAAAAACGACATGTTTACACTAGAAACAAAAGAAATAGAATGATTGCATAAAGATTTTGCTAGAAAAGGAAAATATCAAATTGACCTTTCTGACTGGAGTCCCCACATCAAACTTTCCGAAGCACATTTCTCGCGTTTCAATGATAATTCTTGTAATGTTAAATGTTTTTCTGACTGGGTTATTCACGTGGAAAAAATATCAAAACAAAATCAATATTTATCATGTAATTCTAAATAAACACGTGCAACTTAAACATTTCGACCAAAATGACGCCACATGCTTCCTTTTTGACGTGACACTACTGTAACTTGTTCTAAAAAATAGAATGTGACTTCGTTAAGTACAAAAGGCAAACACACAGTCCAAGTGAATTGATATGAAGTATTTATTCAAAAAATAAAAGTGGCCGTTTAGAAGTTCGGGTGAGTGTAGTATGAAAAAAATATTGTTAGGAAAAAGTTAATTCAAACCATTAACACACTTAAAAATAAATAACTATAAATAAATGAAGTGAAATATTCTTAATTTTAACAATGTTTATATGCATCCACTCAAATACCGTAATTATTCTAATAAACGCCCATATTCTAATAAACGCCCATCCCCCAAATCTGAACAGAAAATATTCATATTTCAAGCACAAATTCAGCAGGAAAGGGTGATTCTAATAAACGCCCATCTCCCGATTCCAAATTAAAATAATGTAAGTCATAAACAAAGATCACTTCCAAAAGCAATGAAAGAAAGGATTTCATATCCCCCAATCTGTTTACAATGAAGGAATTCCATCCAAAAATCGTATTTTACAGTCCTTGTAACAAAACTTCCCAAACTTTAACTTGATTAATCTCCAGTACATAAATTGACAATTGATTCTCATGTTTTGATTAACAAAATTAGAATACCTCTAATAAACGCCCACCCCCAACTTTTCTACCAAACACTTTTCTAATAAACGCTCGGCGCACAAATTCAGTTTAGAGGCGCCACCCCTGTCGCCAGTATTTATCTAACTGAAGAAACGTAGTGCATTGAATTTTGATAGTCCTTACATTAGTACAGATCACTTACAACTTTGTTAAACATTTCAAGAAAATCGAGAGACTCGTTTCTTCAAAATATCAAAAAATAGGTCGTATTTTTAAATTTCCGTTATGTCGCCAGACGCAGTAGAGTAAATATTTGTGGTACTTTCTCACAAATAGATACATTTTATCCACTGTATATGCATTTAAAAACATCCGTCAATGGACCTAGTTTTTGAAAAGTACCTCTTTTGTTATTTGTCTGTCATAAAAACAAAAATAATTAAGGTCAAGTAAGTGTCGCCAAAGTTCCAAAGATTGAAGAAATGTCCGTTACCTTAATTTGACACTTGGTTTAAATGCAGTTTTCCGATAGATTTCGTCATCATTTTGCTTACACTTTGATTCATATAATTATTTTTTGAGAATGACATAAACCAGGTTGATATTTTACGAAATAAAATTGCTAAATGCTGCAATAGAGAGGTACCCCTCATGAAAAGTAAAAACATGAAATTTCCGTTATACTAAACTAAGTGCTCTTTTTGCAACATGGTTTGATTATTTATAGATCAAAGTGTTAATGCTATCAGAGAAATGGTATACTGCTAAAGTATTTGTACATAATGGTAATATGATAGAAAACACAGGGCAAAATGTGATAAATTTGAAATTTCCGATACCAAATTTCCGATACCATTTTTTAAATTTCCGATACCAAAATTAAATTTAATGGAAAACAGGTGCGCAATTTGGTGCTAAGGATCTATAACGTAGTGTATGATGATTATATCATTGAACTAACTACATAATACTGTAAACACAGTTCAGTGTTCATGTTTGGAAGACATATTTTATATTTGAAGTAGGAAAGGTATTTGCATTTTCACATGGTATTTCGGCAATGTTTATCACTATGCACTTACCTCTACAACTGGCAAATATCTGTAAAATACACATGTCCTACGAATTTTGTTGTATTCCAGATAAATTTGCGAGAGCTAATCATGAAAAGTCTGTTTTCAATGAGTAAATTTTCCGTTACCAATAGGTAACGGAAATTTAGTAAGGTAAATGCAGCTGTACATGTCTCAAAACGTGGCAAAAACGTAAATACTCGGTACCGGATTTTACCAATTTGAAATCGCTATGTTTCTAAGTCGTCTTTGATATTGTTTTCTCATAATAATGTGCTCGTTGTTACAGAAAATGTACGGTTGTATTTTACAATTAATGCAACTAAAATATTTCATTGCATATTACAAGTTCAATATAGTTCGAGATTCTCTCGCATTGATACTTCTCTTTTATCACAAAAGATGATACTTATTCTATCCACACGTTTGTAGGACTTAACAAAATACATAAGTATACATACAACGGAAATTTCAAGTTGGTAACGGAAATTTAATTTGTTTCAGTTTAAAATTCTGTAGAGATGGACACGTCAGAAGCTGAAATCTAAACGGCATATCGTTAACTAGATTACTGGCATTGATTAACAACTCGAAGCAGTTTGTCTTTCCCTCTAATGAAATTCATATTCTAATTTAAAAGATACCCGATATTCTTAAAAATGTGATTGAAACTATCCATTTTCGATGCTCAACTTTTCCGATGGAAAGATCATTTTGCATCCAAAAACATCGAAATATGTAACGTCAGATATACTTGTTTTCAGATATCAATATGGGAAACGAATCTGATGACATGAATTTTTCGACCATTTCAGACCCTAGTGGCGCCTCTAAACTGAATTTGGGCGAGATGGCGTTTATTAGAATAATTACGGTATATCTCATTCGGGGTGTACTACCTTAAATTAATATTTAGCTCACAAATAGCATTTTTCCTTCGACTGTAATTTCAACTGATAGCATTTCTACGCATTAGAATAAACAACATTTGCAAAAAGACATACTTTTAAAAAAATGAAATAAATGTGAAATGTCACTTTAAAAAATTGTATCAATGAAATTTACCACTACAGTTATTCAGGCAGTAGCGTATAGTAATCTGAGTTTATAATCTGAGTCTTCTCTGTACATACTCTCTTTTATATTTTTAATCTGAGTCTTCTCTGTACATACTCTCTTTTATATTTTTAATCTGAGTTTTCTCTGTACATACTCTCTTTTATATTTTGAGTTTTCGCTATTTACATCAGAGCGCATTTGCTTTCAAAACCGAAGTAAAGTTCGACACAAATTGTGGGCTTTGCTAAATAATAATAGCAACAAATAACAGTTATCAGCAAATCTGAATAAAAAATGAAACACTCAAAATTTGCCGATTAACTCAACACATCGGCAATCGATAATTACACTATAAATACCATTTTACTGAAAAGTCTTATTATTTTGTCAAAATTGTATTTTACCGAAATAACATGACATTACATATGTTTATTTAAGTCTCATTTATGTTTTCACAGTGGCATTTATACAATTTGAAATAGAAAACCGTATTTAAAACATGACCATTCAGAGTACACTATAAGAGACTAAAAGTTTTAGTCTCTTTTCTTTTTTTCTACATAGCTATTTTGCAGTTAAACTCAATTGCTTACTAACATTTCAAAGGTTTACATGCATTAGGTTACAGATAGCTTGATTCTACTATAAAACCACATGTTTCTATCATGTTTCTATCAGAATGTCTTATAACTAGTATCAGAGACATATATAATAACATGTTTATCTATGTCTCTGCTATTATGTCTCTTTGTTTTTTGTTCTATATGGCAGAAAATTTGTTAAATATAAAATAACCATTAAGAATGATTGCTATGTAAAATGTTTTTGTAGTTTTTTTGTTCCAAAAAGAGAATAGAAAAAACTGAGAGTAAGGAGGGGGTTGGTTACCAATCCATTCATCCTCTCATTACATGAACCCTTTTATAACAACGCCCACAGAAATACCATTGTTTGTCTGAAATTACGTCGCATTTAAGTGAACAAAGTGTTTTTCTATTTACTTATTACAAATTTTTCAGGTTGCGTTGATGCAAGAACAATGGCATCTCCAATTATTCAACTAGCAAGGTATTCACCACTGCAACAAAGTTGGCGTACCATTCATAGAATGCCTGTCAGGACTTTTGCAAGTAGAAGACTTCTGTGTACCAACTACACTGTATCAGGACCAAAGACAAGATTACAGATGGTTGTTGAAACTCATAAAAACAACTACTCTATGATCGCAGACTGTCAGCAAGATGTTTCCTGTCGTGAGTTTTCTTCTGGTGTAGATGGTGAAATCAAGCAAAAGCAATTAATTAAAAAAAGAGGTGCAAAGGCTCCAGCACGGAATAAAGAACGGGTTTTTACTCATCAACAATTTGATTCTTGGTTGGAAAAGTTGGTACTCTTACTTGACAGTGTAGACCTTACTGATGAGGAGTGTTTAAAGCTTGTTGAGCAGTCACCGAGATTAAGACAGACAGAAAATCTGGTACATTTATTGAATGCTGTGGCCATAATGAAGGATATTGGTTATGACGATTTAATATTAAAGTTTGTTGTTACTCGCTGGCCGACACTATTTCTTCATGTTAGCCTGGATAGCCTGAATTCTGTGTTGAAAGATCACAGAGAATTTATGTTGAACAATGAAAAGTATGATCATGTCTTTAAAGAAATAAGGCTATCAACAAATGCAAAATTAGAAGAGAGAGAATTATTCAGAATGTCTATGGATAAGTCATTTCAGCGAGGACAAGGTGTCTATCTACGATACCGACTAGTAGTTTTCCCATATAAAAAGCTTATGGTAGATAATATGCCGTACCGAAGTTTTGGAGAGTATGTGTCTTTACGACTTGGTGTAGAACAGAGAGTGGTCGATTCAATTTTGTGTTTCAAAATTAACAACCCAAGGTTGAACGAGTTGAGGGACACTCAACACTGGACCGAAGTTTACATTGCCGCAGAGAGAATTTCTATCTTACTCGACCTTGGGGCATCAAAACTCGACATTCTTGAGAATAATCACTTGTTGCGTTTGTCGAATGATTTAACAATTTACAATATTTCGGTCTTCTCTAAAGTGGCGAGAGAACACAAATGTTTATCCGGAAAAGTTGATTTGAAAAAAGTCACGAAATATTTCTTTCCACTTTCGCAAGAATGCATTTTTCAGACTTTAGGAAAACTATTAAAAATCCAAATGCATAAATATAAAATCCCCGAAAAGCTGAGATTATATCTCCACGATAAAAGTCAGGTGAACGCTGTAAGAGTGTTTCATTTGTTGACTGATGAAGGGTTTCAAGTGGAGGAACTTAGAAAATATATCTACCTCTTTGGTGTTGAGGTATCGGACATAAGGAGTTATTTAGAATCTAGAAAGGGAGCAGGTGATAAAACGTCATTGGAGGAATTAGTAGATGCCCTGAAACCAATCTGATTAAAAGCCGATGTTAACTTTTCAGTTACATCTGAGGCCCACCAGTTAGGGGTCATCTTCTGTGACTTTTCTTCGCACCAATGAAATATAAGGTTAGGTTAGGAAAAAATTAGAACGATTAACCCTTTCCCAAACAAGACGTGGTTTTGACGTCCATTGGAGAGTAGGCTTGGGAAAACATTGAAACAAAAGAAGAAACTGCTGATAATCAGCAGTTTCTCCTTTTGTCTCAATATTTTCTGTGCCATATTTTACATAAATCATTTCTTTATTATCATGAATTTTGTCATCTGCAGCAGCTTTAAAAACACCACATTTCTGTGAAGATCACTAATGTTTGTACGTGCTTGTCATGGACAATCGTACATAACAAGAGATTTAATTGGTTAACGTAAATATAACCCTTTCCCTAACAAGACCCGATTTTGACGTCCCTATTAGAAACTGCTTCGGAAAATATTGAGACAGAAGAGGGATTTGCTGATAATAAGCATTTTCTCCTTTTGTCTGAATGTTTTAACGCTACATTTTACACAAATTCTATCCTAGAAAATGATTATGAATAAAATCATAATTGGAAAAGAAGAAATTGCTGGAAATAAGCAATTTCTTCTTTTTAGCTCACCTTAGCACAAAGTGCTCAATGTGAGTTATTGTGATCGGTCGTTGTCCGTTGTCCGTCCGGCTGTCCGGCCGGCTGTCCGTCCGTCCACAATTTCTTTAAAGATCTTCTTCTCCCAAGCCAGTGGACCAATCTTCTTGAAACTTGGCAGCAATGATCCTTGGGTGAAGGGCTTTCAAAGTTGTTAAAGAATTTGATTCCATCAAAGACGCTGTCTGCCGTGGCATGAGAAAAGGGGAAAATAGCCATATCTTTTAAAAATCTTCTTCTGCCTAACCAGTTGGTCAATATTCTTGAAACTTCAAATAAATGATCCTTGGGTGAAAGGCTTTAAAAGTTGTTAAAAGAATATGATTCTACCAAAGACTCTGGCTGCCGCGGCAGTAGAAAAGGGGAAAATAGCCAAATCTTTTAAAAATCTTCTTCTGCCTAACCAGTCGGCCATAATTCTTGAAACTTCACATGAATGATCCTTGAATGGAGGGCTTTCAATGTTGTTAAAAGAATTTGATTCCATTCAAGACTATGGCTGCCGCGGCATGAGAATAGGGGAAAATAGCCATATCTTTTAAAAATCTTCTTTTGCCTAACTAGTTGGCCAATATTCTTGAAACTTCGCATGAATGATCCTTGGGTGAAGGGCTTTAAAGGTTGTTGAAAGACTTTGATTCAGATAAATCCTCTGGCTGCTGCGGCATGAGAAAAGGGGAAAATAGCCAAATCTTTTAAAGATCTTTTTCTGCCTAACCAGTCACCTAATACTCTTGAAACTTCACATGATTGATCCTTGAGTGAAGGGCTTTCAAAGTTGTTAAAAGAATTTGATTCCATTAAAGACTCTGGCTACCGCGCCGCGGCATGAGAAAATAGCCAAATATTTTTTTAAACAATCTTCCTCTGCCTTACCAGTAGGCCAATATTCTTGAAACTTCACATCAGTGGTCATTGGATGAAGGGCTTTGAAAGTTGTTGAAAGACTTTGATTCCATCAAAGCCTCTGGCTGCCGGGGCATGAGAAAAGGGGGAAAATTCTTTTTTGCTGGTCAAAATGTTTAATTTCAACAAGAAAGAAATCTCAGGTGAGCGATCTAGGGCCATCATGGCCCTCTTGTTTCGTCAACTCATGTTTTATACACAATTACTACATTTGCAATTATGAAAATGCATTATAATAGGTCCTTGACAGAAAATAAGTTAAAATGCCTCTATTTGGTGATCACTTGGTGAAACTAAGCTGTTGGGTACTTTTGAAAGTGTAGAGATATTACATTGATTTACATGAAGCTGCAGTGGGCCAATACAGCGTGCTGGGATGGGGGAGATCACTGGAAGTAAGATGGACACAAAAAAGTAGGACATTATAATACAGCTAAAGGTAGGATGGTGCAGGCTTTTCAATATCAGTGTTCTCCCCAGCATAATAAGCTGTATCGGCCCCACTACAGCTTCATGTAAAGCACTCATATGCCCCTACAGCTTAATAATTATTACCCCTACACCTTAGTTTCTTCAAAATGGTCACCAAATAGGGACATCAAGGGGCATTTCATGTCGAAAACTGATAAACAACCCAATCTTATGAATCGAAATGCAGTTATTCTGTATAAAAACATTATGGTAAAAGAAGAAATTGCTCAAATTGGGCGATTTCTTCTTTTTCTATTATGTTTTTATTCACAATTATTCGCATAAACACAATGCGATTCAAGGTTTACAAATTCTTATAACTTGCCACTACGGCTTCAAATTATTTTGCGGAGAACCTTGAATATGCAATATTTCAATTATTGTTCACCAAACCCTAGTTTGGGTTCACTCATTGCACTCGGCTCGTCAGCGCGATTCAGATGAGTACTCACAACATAACGTTTGGATTTGAAATAACAAAGTACTAGGTTCACCAATAGCTTAAATTGGTCCTGTAGTTAAAATGTTATAAAATCTCATTGATGAGAAAAAGTTTGTACAATATCGCTGCTTTTCAACGAAAAGGTCTTGATTGGGAAAGGGTTAATCGTTTTCAGAATATCGTAAACGTTTTTTTTTATTGGTCAGAGGAAAAGGTCATCGAAATTGACCCCTAAAGGATAGCTGTCAGAAGTTGCTCTAAACCTTATATCGGATTTAATCCCATTTCCAAACGTTAATCCCATTTCCAAACGACAAAAAAATAGGGTGTTCCAAATTCAAAGACATTGCAGACGACAAATTCAAGTGAATGAAATTCAAAAACTGTTGAAAATTTTTGGTAGAAAAAATGTGGGAAATGAAGAAATTGCTTGTGACAATTTACTTTTCCTAAAAGACTGTCAAAACATTTTTTGCCTTAAAGGGATAACCCTTTCCAAAATTCAAAGCTGCTGCAAATGAAGTAGTAGATGTTGATAAAGATTTGTGTACAATAATTATAAAGGACATAGAATATATTGAGGCATAAGGAAAAAACTGAGTATCAGCATATATTATTCTTTTGTCTCGATGTTTTTCCAAGTCATTTCTATAATACAAGGAGTAAGCTAAGACCAAGATCAGCCTTTAACCAAATCCAAACATTTACTGTGTAGTTAAAGTGTCCTATAAGACATTGGTTTGAAACACATTGACGGAAAAGATGAAAATGTTGATAGATCTAATTAGTATGCCTAATAATCAATGATTTTTAGCTCACCTGAGCACGATAGTGCTCATGGTGAGGTATTGTGATACCGCTGTGTCCGTCGTGCGTCGTCCGTCGTCCGTCGTCCGTCAACCTTTGGCTTGTGTGCACTCTAGAGGCCACATTTTTTGCCCAATCAACCTGAAATTTGCTCAGAATGATTGTCTTGATAAAATCTCGGACGAGTTCGAAATTGGGTCATCTGGGGTCAAAAACTAGGTCACGGGGTCAAATCTTAGAAAAACCTTGTGTGCACTCTAGAGGCCACATTTTTTGCCCAATCAACCTGAAATTTGCTCAGAATGATTGTCTTGATAAAATCTTGGACAAGTTCGAAATTGGGTCATCTGGGGTCAAAAACTAGGTCACGGGGTCAAATCTTAGAAAAACCTTGTGTGCACTCTAGAGGCCACATTTTTTTTACCAATCAACCTGAAATTTGCTCAGAATGATTGTTTTGATAAAATTTCGAACAAATTTTAAATTGGGCCATCTGGGGTCAAAAACTAGGTCACGGGGTCAAATCTTAGAAAAACCTTATGTGCACTCTAGAGGCCACATTTTTTGCCCAATCAACCTGAAAATTGATCAGAATTATGGTCTTGATAAAATCTCGGGTAAGTTCGAAATTGGGTTATCTGAGGTCAAAAACTAGGTCACGGGGTCAAATCTTAGAAAAACCTTGTGTGCACTCTAGAGGCCACATTTTTTGCCCAATCAACCTGAAAATTGATCAGAATGATTGTCTTGATCAATTCTCGGACAAGATCGAAATTGGGTCATCTGGGGTCATAAACTAGGTCATGAGGTAAAATCTTTGTAAAACCTTGTGTGCACTCTAGAGGCCACATTTTTGCCCAATCATTCGGCAATCAACCTGAAAATTGATCAGAATGATTGTCTTGATCAATTCTAGAGGTCACATTTTTGTCCAATCAACCTGAAAATTGGTATACAAAAAGTTATATTATATCAGGTGAGCGCTTCAGGGCCAATGGCCCTCTTGTTTCTGTTATTTTCACTGCTGTAACACGAAGAGTTAGGATTGTCTTCTGATCTAGTTCTTTCAATTTGGACCAGCCTAAAATATTGTTGTTTGAGAAAGCCTCTAATAATTTAAGTTATAAACCATGTTAATCTATTTGTATATACAGTTAGTGGAATTAATCAACTTTTCTATCAGATATTCCTGTAGCATACAGCAGAATAGGAATTTGCTATGGTCAGTAAATTATGTAATTCAATCCATTAGACCACTCCAGGAAGCCAATAAATTATTCATGGTATGTTTATACTGATAAGCCCTGGGTGTAACCCGAGTAACCATCATTGAATGAATGAAAACCAGCGAGAGTAAATCTTCTGAGTGATTTATTTGTCAATTTTTCATCAAATGGAGGTTTTTGGAACACAATTGACAAACTCGTACCTAAAATACATGAATTAAAGATTCAATGTGTTTGGTGGGATGAAATTAAGAAGATTCATTAATGTCTATCGAGGACAATTTATGTTGATTGACAACATTCATTCTTAAACACAATCAAAATTTTTGATTTGTACATCTATCAGTGTATAGACTTAATTATAATAATCCAATTTAACCGGAAAATGGCTTTGAAAGGGGCATCGATGTCAAAGAAAATGCTGAAACCCAACATTATTTTGTACTTTCCTACCAAGGTTTATAAATAACCATGACTGCCATTGACACTCCAAACATTGTTGGTTTTAAACTAGCCTTTTCTTGTTTTCAACCAACATTTTAGCATTAACTACAAACTTTTTGTTTGCTTGTAAAATTTTATTTTGTTATCAGTCTTTCACTACAGAGACTTTCAATTTCACCTAATTTTGTTTCCTATTTTAAAATCTCTTAGAGACTGCACAAGTCTACAAATCATGTTATATTTAATGGACTGATTCTGTGATTCAAGTCTTGGTTACATGGTGTGCACCAGATCAAGTATTTTTATATTTAGGTTCAAATTAATGGTTTTATATATTTATAACATGGAATATGAAAAAAGAACACTGATGACATAAGAGATCAGTATAGAACTAGATTATCGGTTGCGTTTGATCAGGATTGTTATTATTGATCTTGATCAGAATATATGTGACCCGTCATGCTAAAAAGGATCTTATAGGAAGTGTGAAAAATGTTGACTCAGTCAGTCTGCACAGTCCTCACAGCTAGACTAGGGCCGATACTTTTTACATTTTTGTACTTTTCTGAATTTGAAATGGACAACCCTAAAATTTTGCCATTTGGTAAAGTGTTTACAGGCCCGTAGGAAGCAATTTCATGGGGGGGGGGGGCTAAAGCCCCAGTGTCTGAATATTTGGGGGGGGGGCTAATTTGAATCTGCCCTAAGTTTTCAGTGTAAAATAAGGAAAATTTGGCATTTTTGGCCAACTTTGGGGGGGGGGGGGTAGCCCCCCCCCCTTGCCTCCCCTGTTCCTACGGGCCTGGAACTTTATGTCCATATGTAAAACAACTAAACATAGGGGTATTATTAACTGTTACCTAACTTCCATAATGAACAATAATTGAAAATCTGAAACTAATACAATACGGCTGTAAGCATCAAATGAGTCATTTTAAGTTTGTTTCTATGTAAAGTCTGGGTATCTACTATTATTTACTATTATTTGGGAATTTGTTTACCCACTACCAGACGGCAAAAATTTGGACTGTTCCACTTTAAAATGTGTTACAAAAGACAATTTCAAGTGAATAAAACTTTTGGGGATACAAAACATTGTAAAAAAATTGCTTGTTACAAGCAATTTATTCATTTTCAACATTTTGTTCTTAAGTCCCTTTATATTGTACCTGCATCAAAAGCGTCACTGTTTGTGAGTGGGTTATAAGTCAGTCTAGACCAACAGGCTCTAAAAATAATAAAGTTGTTAAGAAATGCAGTTCGTTATCAAATTCACAATCAGCTATGGCCAGGAGATTATTGTCCTCATGCTGATAGAGTATCCCTGAATGACCTCCACGGTGATTTCAGATAGCACGGTAAGTCGTGGACCATGGGTGAGACTCAAACATTGATTAATTCTCTCTACTGTATATGCATATTAAGAAAGTAAATAGTTTTCTTTCGCGAATATTTCTTCTTTTTATGCCCCCGTATCGAGAGATGGGGAATATTGTTTTACTCGTGTCCGTCTGTCTGTCTGTCTGTCCGAAAACTTAACATTTGACTTTTCTCCAAAAGAATTTGAATTACAAAGCTCAAATATGGTAATTAACTTTCTTCCAATGATATACCCCTAGCTGTTCCATACAATATGACGTGCATCAGGTCATCTGTCAACCCTTATCAACCCTTTACACGAAAACTTAACGTTTTACAAAAATGGCCATTTCTTGGGGCATTTGCGTTTCACAAACACATCTTGTTTAATTAAGCACCTTTTAAAATTTTTCAGTCATAAGTTAATTCATTATTGTCCACGCTCTGAGGCTGGGAATCGGTCGACCCTAGCTGTGACCTGCCCATTATTGACTCTAGTCTAGAGCATAGACAAATGCAAAATATTACCGCTCACTGCTGGACAGTACTTAGGAACTCACTTGCGTCTACAAAATTAATTTTATTTGATTGTCAAAAGCAGATGCTCATCCTGAACTTGCATGGTGGTAATGGGCAGTGGAGACAGGGTACGAATGATTACAAGCCAAATAAATTGCTTTTTAGCTCCACTGGCATTTAGGCCAGCGGGCTATTTTCATGGCGCTGTGTCCGTCGTGCGTCCGTGCGTCAGTCCGGTCGTCAACTTTTTCTTTAAAAATCTTCTCTCGGATGGATTCCAATCAAACTTCACAGGAATGATCCTTAGGTGGTTCTCTATCAGATTCCTTCAATCAATTCTGATTGAACCAGAAAGTCTCGAGTTATCTGCCCTTGAATTTAAAAATGGCTGTTCGGACTTTACTTTCACTCTAGCACTTACAAACATTGATCAAACAAGACAAAACTTAGTCAAAATTTGGTGACAATAAGATCTTACATGGGTGTAATTTTCAGTTTGATCAGAATTTTATACCATGAGTTATGTGCCCTTGACATTGACAAAATTTTCATTATCGGCTTAATTGTGACCTTTTTTCACTCTAGCAACTACAATTATTGGCCAATCAAGACAGAATTCGCGAACTGATACAGAATGATGGTGACCATAAGACCTTGCTTGGGTATAATTTTCAGCTTGATCTGAATTTTACTTCATGAGTTATGTGCCCTTGAAATTGATAAAATTGCCATTTTCGGCTTTATTTTGACTTTATTTTCACTGTAGCAACTACAGATAATGACCAATCAAGACAAAACTATGACAGAATCTTGATTACCATGAGAACTTGCCATTTTTTGGCTTTATTTTCACTCATTACAACCATATGTATCAACCAATCAATACAGAACTATAACAGAATCTTACTGACCATGACGTCTTGTAAACATGCTTGTAATTTGCAGCTTGATCTGAATCTTAAATCAATAGTTATATGCTCTTGAGTTTTCCAAAATAGCTGTTTTCCCCTTTGTTTTTACCCTCTTTACATCCACAAATAATGATCAATGGTCAATTGTGTCAAAGCTTTAGTAAAATGTTGGTGAAGTTAAGATCATGCTTAATGTCATCCTAAGCTTGATAGAAATATAACATCCTGAGTTATGTGCACTTCAATTTCACAAAATTGCCAACTGTATGTGTCTTTGTTTTCACTCCCGCCTGAGTTATCTAGCATGGATTCCTTGAAATCGAGACTCAGTGATATTATTCATGTAAAAGTAGTCATGCCTTTGCTTGTTTGTTCAGCCTGCACTTTTTAAATTGAATTCAACAAGACAAACAATTCAGGCCTGTGGAGCGCTTCCAGACCGCCAGGACTGTGTAGTTTGTACCTACACACAAAAAAGTACAATGCTCGTGCGAAAAAACATTCGCAAAATGAATTATATGGTAAAACGACCACGTGAACTTTTGTTTACTCGTGTACACATAAGAAGGTCACGGTCGAGCTAAACCGTGTCTATGTGTGGAGTGGGTTATTTATGCAAAAATTCGATTTGGATTATGCTTAGTGCGTAATTCGTACTTTACATAATTCGTATTGCTAAGTGCTTATTGGCTATTGATATTTATCATTGAACAGTGTGCATTGTGAAATATGCAACATACAAGCACGCACAATGTAGCCTAGGCCCTGCAGTGTGTCAAACAATTTGTATATTGGAGTAGGAACTATGCATGTTACAACAGCCATCAGGAATTGTGTAACTAATTCAATGGATTTTAAGATAAGACATGGGTAATGGGATATGTGACCAGTTATGGAACGAAACATGTATGGTGCGAATAGACGATTTAAAGGGAAGTAATTCTCATTGCTCTCCAATTTTGAATTTTTGACTTTTGTAGGGTTTTTTGCCTACTCTTCATACAATTTGGAAACATTTTCACAGAAATTGTTTAGAATATTCCCCTGAAATATGATCACGATCAGTTACTTCTGTTGTTAGGAAAACAGGCGATGTTGCATCTCACGATACTTTAAAAAAAGCCCAGACTTACAGACGTCACGGAAAAAGTCGAAATATAACGATTACACCGGAAGTGCATTACCCAGGTCTTACCTTAATCAGCAGTCATGTGGCATATGCTAACATGCATAATGGTAATGTCATCACACACTTTGATATTTTTGCGTTAATAACGCTCCATAACAGCAGACCTACATGATTTGTTTTCCGCTATAGATAGAAACGATCTTCCTTAAGGTATCTAGAATATCCGTAATGCCATTTTGAGATTAATAAATCATGGGCTTTTTTCCGAGCGGTGTCGTTACGTATCCGATCCTTTTCGGGCGCGGTCGTAAACATTCGCCGGTGGAAAGTTCCACCGCCGAATGTTTTCGACGTCGCACGAATATTTTCGACGACGCACGAATCGCATTAGGGGTGTACTACCTTGCTCATGAGGGGTGAAGTACCTTAACAGATTGATCAAACATCGTCCTTTTTCTTACGATATTTTTATGCCCCGTATCGAGAGATCGGGGGAATATTGTTTTAATCATATCCGTCCGTCAGTCCGTTTGTCTGTCCGAAAATTTAACATTTGCCTTTTCTCCAAAAGTATTCAACATACAAAGCTCAAATTTGATATGTAACTTTGTTTCAAAGATATTTATCTGTACCATACAATATGGCCGTCCTCAAGGTCATTCGTTAACCCGTATCAACCCTTCTACACGAAAACTTAACATTTTAGAAAAATGGCCATTTCGCGGCCCGGGCATTGGTGTTTTCGACTTTTCAGATAGCGTCTCTCTCAGACTCAAATTTCTAGATGAAGCTAGATTCCCTTTCGCTCAAAAAACATCAGTGAAAGGTAGAATATCCGAAATGTGGCCAATTTAAGATTCATAAAACGTATGAATTTTTCGAGCGTTGTCGTTATGTATCCTTATTCGGGCGCGGTCGAAAGTTCCACCGCCGAATGTTTTTGACGTCGCCCGAATAATTCCGACGTCGTGTGAATCTCACAAGAGGTGAACTACCTTAACAGGTTGACCAAACAATGTCATATTTTCGTAAATTTACATCCTTTAATCATTAAATTTTGAAATGAAGTTAGATTCCCTTCGTTCAAATTACATCAGTTTTGTAACAAAAAAAGAAAGAAAGAAACATACCCTGTTCCTCTTCTTTGATATATTTGACACAAACCACGATCAATGCCACACCGAGAGCAAGTATGATAGAGGTCAGTATCATCACAACAAATGTGTTGACCACATTCGCCCGTCTGAAATAATCAAAGTACTTATAGTACTGAAGGTCGGGAAATAGAGGATTCGAAATTCAATAAATGGCCATTTTAAAAGCTTTTAAGATATGAGAAACGAACGTTGAATACGTCGAATATTATCAGATTTCTCGGCTTATACGCTACGGATTTTGACGAGATAAAGTGCGCCGTACGCGCATTTGATAGGACCATTCCCGTTTGTAACTCACTCTGCTCCGAATTCCGTGGTTTATTCAAACATTCGAGCGAAAGTTTTATTGTTTTTTTTTTTTTCGGTGCACGCGAACTCTTCCTATTTTCGTTTTGTACCGAAAAAACTTTCGCTTGAATGTTTGAAGAAACCACTGGATTGTGAGCAGAGTGAGTTACAACCGGGAGTGACCCACTCAATTGCGCGTTCGGTGCACTTTATGTTACCACAATCCGTAGAACCTAGCCTAAGTTGAGAAATTAAACAAAATATACCTTGAAGCGGACGATTTTTCAGTGTGAACGATTCCCAAAAGTCACGTGGGTTACCCACCGTGTGATAAAAATTTTAGAAAAAAAGTGTTTGCAGATAGAAGTTGTCCGATATACAGAGTTTATCTCTCGTGTTGATCGATTTCAAATGTTGGTCGATGTGAAGTGAGTTGATCGAAGTGTGGTCAAATGTAGTTTAATAAAGATCCAAGCTGCTAACTTAACAGCTGTCTTTGGTAATTACACGGTGGATAATCACGTGATGCAAAATTTTCAGAAAATCTTCCATAACTTTGTAAATACTGGACCGACTTAAATTCGGTTTGAAGCAGAGAATGTGGACAGACGTCACGCATTAGATGGGCGTGGTTGATTTTTGAGAAATCAACTGATAAAAAAGTTTTTGAAGATAAACCAAAATTTTGGTTTTCTTCAATAACTTTTTTATCAGTTGATTTTTTTTTTTTTCAAAATTCCAACACGTCCAGCTTATTCCTGCCATTTCCCATATTCTCTGCTTCAAACCGAATTCAAATTGGTCAAGTATTAAAAAAGATACTGACGGTTATTGGAAATTCTGAGTCACGTGATTATACACCGTGAATTATGAAGTTATTAGTCTCAAATACTAAAATGGGTCTTTTCACACCATGGCTTAAGCCTTATTTCTTTCCAAAACATCGACAAGCGACCAAGTGTTTTTTTTTTTTTTTTTTTTTTTTTTTTTTTTTTTTGAGTAAATTTCGGGGAAGAAAAGAAGGCTTATAAATGAGCAAGGATCTGGAAAAACGTCCCTTATGGCATTTGAGCCCAACATGGTTCTAGATCAGCCTGCGTATACACGCAGTCTGATCATGAACCATGCTGGTCTCCAGGAGCTTCTTCGTGACATGTAGTCACTGTAAGACGGTAGCATGGATCCAGGTCAGACTGCAGTAAGGCACGGACTGATCTTGAAACATGGCTTTCTCAAATGCTTTAACCCTTTCCCAAACGACAAAATTTTAGGGTGATCCACTTCAAAGACTGCCATAAATGACAAAATAGATGTTATTAAAGATAAGATTTGTGTAAAATATGGCACAGAAAATATTGAGACAAAAGGAGAAACTGCTGGTTATCAGCAGTTTCTTCTTTTGTTGCGATGTTTTCCCAAGACTTTTCATTTAGGGACGTCAAAACCAGGTTTTGTTTGGGAAAGGGTTATGTGACGTTTTTCCAGATCCTGGCTCAAATGTATATAGTCCAGTCATAATATTATTATGCATGTTTACAAATTTTATCTATGTAAACAAGGGAAAAGGATATACAACCCTTCATTAGCACCAAAGAGCCAGAGGCGAAATTTGAAAAGTGTCAGTAAATCCTAAACTGTGTTATATTTCCATTCCAAATACAAACATAAGCATTTTGAACGGTTTAGAATTTTGAATAAATGCATAATTATGGAAATATTTGACAAAAATGTTGTAAATTACCTCCCTTGCATATGAATATAGATCTAGAGCAAAAAGATATTTGTAAATTAGTTTCTTCTTGAATCATGATCTTGAAATCCGGCACGGTGAATCAACTTATTTGAAGTGTATTTACAAGTGTGTGTAATTTGATGCATGTTCAATGGCTAGAAAGTGGTGTTTCTAATGATGGGTCATATACCTTAATTTCTAATACAATTAGTATGCATTGGTTCAAATCTTGCAGGTGTCTTACGCCTGCAAGATTTGAACCATCGCATGCAAAACTGCTGTAGTTTGGAGCTCGATATTGTGTAATTAACCCTTTCCCAAATGGAAAATATTTAGGGTGATCCACTTCAAAATCTGCCACAAATGACAAGATGGATGTTATTATAGATAGGATTTCTGTAAAATATGGCATAGAAAATATTGAGACAAAAGGAGAAACTGCTGGTTATCAGCAGTTTATTCTTTTGTTTCAATGATTTCCCAAGCTATTTCTATTAGGGACGGCAAAACCAGGTCTTGTTTGGGAAAGGGTTAATTTATGTAAATTAATCTTACCATCGGAATAAGAACAAAAATGTTGTGGACAATATTGAGGAGAAGGGAGTAAATTCTGGTCATCCGCATTTTCTTCCTTTTCTACAATATTTTCAAGGAATCCTTGTTTCGGAAAGCTGTCTGTATAATTTTGATTGAAGCTGTAGATGCAATAATTTATGATAACGTCGACGAAATGTTCCAGATTAGTTATTTGTGAAAAAATGATTAAGTATCGACATAGAGTTAAAGTGGCATTTCACAATCATTTTTACATAAATTTTACTTTTATTCTATCTGAAAGAGCATGTTTCTTATGCAAATTCTGAAAATTTCAAGCCAAAATATTTAACTGTTTACGAGAAATAAATATTTTTGTACTAGAATTAAACAAATTGTTGTGGACAACAGTTCATATGTTTATAGATTTTGTCATTTCTGTCTCAACTTTAAAGGCGTATTTTTCGCCTATGAATAACAACTTCAAAAAAACTGATAGCATTTCTACGCATTAGAATAAACAATCTTTGCATCAAGACATACTTTTAAAAAATGAAAAAAAATGTGAAATGTCACTTTAAGAACACTTACTTTTTACTGGGCTCCAAATCATGTTTCTCGCTCACCATCTTTCCACGCTGCCTATCCTCCTTTCTAACAAATTTATGTCGCGTCCGAAAATTTCAACAAATCTGCTAAAAAAGAAGCATTTTTTGGGCGTCACGTTTCAAAAAGGCGTTGAAAGTATCAAAAGAAAAGAAGAAATACTGAACATCAGTAGTTTCGCCTTTTCTTTTTTAATCCTCTCCATGCTTTCATATACACTTGCATTAAACGACAGCCATCGCAACGATCATTTAGATTATTTAGATATATACTATATGTATTGATGTTTTGGAAAAATTTTGTTGTTTTTTCGCACACGGCACATTCTTATTTTGAAACTAATGCTTATGGCAATATTGTTATTTTTTGCGATTCAAATCATAATTATTTGAAGTACTAAAATGACGAAATCAGCTGCCTCGTAGAATTTCAAAGTTGCAAATTTGAAAAATAAATTGGCCATTTAAAACCTAAGAAGAATGAATTCTGGCCATCCTCAGAATCTGGAAAACTACATGCACTAGCTCATTCAGAATTTTTAAAGGATACGTGTGCGTAGCTAAGAAAGAATATGATTCGTTCTTTAATTATTTCTAATTCACGACCAATCGTAGAACAAGAAAAAGAAAGGAAATAGCCATCCGAAATACTTAACCAACTTTTCGCACCAAGATAACAGGTTAAACTGTTACATACGAGACTAAACTTTAATGAATGGAATTAGTTTAGCCTATATCATCAAAACAAACATTCTGCATATACCAGTAGACAACTGAAGAATTTGTGACCTGTCATACTAAAAGTGATCTTTGATTTATGAAGATTGTAAATGAAAAGATAATGTAGGCCTATCTCTATTGCCGTTTGATCGGATTCGATTTTTTTTTTGTTTTTTTTGTTTTGTTTTTTTGTTTTTTGGTCTGTTTGATATATCTTAAAAACGAACTAAGCATATCAATAAAAACGGAATAGCATAACATTGGGTTTTTTTTTGGGGGGGGGGGGGGGGGGGTAATTGCTCAGACTTGTGGATTTCGAAATATTTTGAAATTCAAAAGGTACAATTTTCAGAAGTCGGGTCACTTTGACATAAACCTACATGTAATTATATCACATGACTCTGCCTTGGTCAACCCACTATCAGACGAAAATACCATCGCTTTTCGACGAAATCCCCTTGTAACTGCAGCTTAAAACAAGCTGCAGTTACGGGGTTTTCTTAAAAAGGCAGCGATATATGATTCTTTCTCAAACTACACACTATTTTATGTCATCTAATAGAAACAACTATTGGAACTTTGAGACAAAAAAAAGAAAATGCTGATAATAAGCATTTCTCCCTTTGTAAAAAAATGCACGAATCGTACACGTAATTGACCAAACGCCGACTGTCAATCAAAAACATCAATTAGCCAATGGACGACCAGAAAAATGTCATGCCCCAATTGTTCATCGTTGCACGTGTTATTGTATCGATTAATCGACTGACAATCAAAACAATCGACATGCCAATTGCAAAGAATTGTGTGCCAACAATAGAGTAGGTTTACCGTTATGTTTTGATAAACCGTCGGTGTTGTTATAAATTCTCGTAACTACGGCTTAAATCAAGCCGTAGTTACGAGATTTTATAACAAAACCTACGAAATACTATTTTGTTGGTCCGAATTTACGTCACGAATAACTGGATAAAATCATTCCCTATCAACGATCACATCCCCATTGTTTGTCTTAAATTCTATGTTGGGCGGAGCGATCTGTCGATTGGCGTTTGGTCAATTGTAAGCACACAACTTATCGCATGAAACAGCTTTTCTGTTTCAACAATTAAAATGTTGATGTTTAGGAAAGTGGTTCAAATGGCAATAAATTTTGTGCTAAAAATAGACTGTGTTTGCAGTTATGTTTTGAAAACCCGTCGGTGTTGTTATTGATAGTTACGAGATTCTGTAACAACACCTATGAAATTCTATTGTTTGTCCGAAATTACGTCACAGTTAGCTAGATAAAATCGTTCCCTATTGAAAATTCCTAGTAAGCATCCTCTGCTTGTATCTGTTCGACTGCGGCTCTTTCCCCAAAAAGACCGGGTTTTGAGGTCCCGAATAGAAAAGGCTTGGGAAAAAATTGAAACAAAAGAAATCCTATCTTTTGTCATTTGCAGCAGCTTTTGAATTGGACCACCCAAAAAAATCGTTTGGTAATGGGTTAACCCATTCCCACTTGATGGAGCTTTTTGACGCCATCACAAGATGAAGATTTTGTGTCCCCGAACAACCAAAAACGGTGTAATTTCATTCACTGAAATTGATGTCTCAACATCTGTGGATTCATATTTATGACCCGTCAAACTAAAAGGGACCTTATATGATGTGTGAAAAATATCGACCCTAGTCAGTCTGCGCAGTCCGCGAAGCCAGACTAGGGCCGACATTTTTCACTTTTATGTAATTTCCTGAATCTGGAATGTTTTCCCTATTAGTCCTTGGGCCAGGACCAGGAAAATGGGGTAAGTATTACCAGAAAAAAAGACAAAAGGACACCTATATATATTTGTAGATATACACCTGACGGATGTTTTTCAGTGATGATATCCGACATGAAGAGTTGCTAAATATATTTTACCCTTACCTTTATATAGGTACCCTTCACGACGTGAATGGCAATCTGGTTTGGGGT
The DNA here is from genome assembly GCA_963680895.1 of Fragum sueziense. NCBI lineage: Eukaryota > Metazoa > Mollusca > Bivalvia > Cardiida > Cardiidae > Fragum > Fragum sueziense. The sequence goes on from OY804608.1 coordinate 24,549,894, forward strand.
AAGGGAAAGGGAAAAATTAATGAAAAATATTAAATGAATGTAAGAGGGGTGTTCATTAAATAATGAAAACATATCTGCCAGTCTTTTCATACGCAACATAATTAAGAAATACTTATACATTTACAAAGAACTGCTTTTAAGCTTTCATTGTGAAAATCCAGACTGAACGTTCCGTGTGTTACTATGGAAACGCATGACGTCACATTCTCAATGGGTATGACGTCTGACGTTTTTTTGTGTTATTTTCGCTAAAACAGACTTGCATCATGGTATTTATTTAGAATTTGCGTACAGAAAATGTTTATTCAGCTTTATTGTGTGATAGTGTTATGTTTTTACTTCAAAACTACATATAAGGTTCTTGTATGTGGCAATACTGAAATCTTCGGCATTGTGATCAAGGGAATTAGGTAAATACAATGATATGAACGAAGGTGTTTACACGCTTTTTAACCATATATTCCTTTGTGATATGTACTAAGCTAATTTCAAACATTGATTTGAAACGTGCAGGGAACTTGTGATTGATTTTACTATGCCCCAACATTAAATTTCTTTTATTTAAAGTGTGATGACGTCACATTGTTGACCCCCCACACTTTGGATCAGGGGAAAAAGTCAAGATTTTCAAGATACAAAATTTTCGATAATGATTTTTTTTCTATTTTTTAGAGAGAAAGGTGACTTTTACTGCTATTTTATGTTTGAACATGAGACACAAAATTAATTAGTACAAGGTCAGAATGATTCCATTTTGTTTTCTTTGTTTTTGAGAGGGAAAATTGATGGAAATCGCTGGAATTTCAGAGTGGAAACCTTTGCAACTTTGTGACAGTGTTGCCATGGCAACGGTTATCATACACGGTTCTTGTTACCTTGAAAAAAGTTCACATACTTGTTACTTGCATATTAAACATTAACTATACAGTTACACATTCTTAACATTGAGCTGATAGTCTATTTTCATTATTTAATGAACACCCCTCGTATAAATCAATTTATTTGAATCCATACGTATGAGCATGTATTTCACTACTTATGAATCATGATTCTTAAATTATGTAATTATTATGACGTCATTACTCCTCTTCAAAATTTGCTTTATGTGCAATCAAGTATAAGAATTGGCCGAAATATTCGAAAAAGTATTTTTCTATAATTATCATTTATTTATTTTGCAAGAAGACATGATTTTTCATAAAGAACATTATCTTAGAAACATTTTGAGCGTTGTTTGCACTTTGGCCGTCGGGGCTTTTGGCTGTAACCCTTATCTTAAACCCTTAACCCTATCATTTCTTTTTGCATTCAAATTTATTATTATTTGGTCATATTTCCATTGAATATTGACCTACATGTGTCAAAATGGTATCAAATGAAAGCTTTTGGCTCGCTCTTTTGTTTGTAGTTATCTTATTTGAATTATCTCATTTGCATATTCATGAATATTAATGATTTCCCTTAAAAATTCCATTTTTGGCAAAAAATTTGATAAATACTTTCCAAAACAAGGCGTTTCTTTTCAGGAGGAATTTTGAAAACATGATTTTTCTTAAATAACATTTTATTAGAAACATTTTGAGCCTTGTTTACACTCTGGCGGTTGGGGCTTTGTGCCGTAACCCTTATCTAAACCCTTAGCCCCATCAAATTACTTATGCAAATTTTGAAAATGAATTAGGCCATATCATCATTGAATATTTGCACACAGTTGTCAGAATGATATCAAATGAAAGCTTATGACTTATTCTTTCATTTTAGTTATGTTATGCAAATTAGCTCATTTGCATATTCATGAATTTTCCTAAAATTGCGATTTTCGACGGAAATTTGGTAAATACTTTTCAAAACGAGGCATTTTTGTGCAGGGGAATTACGTTAACACATTAAATCTTAAAGAAAATTAATATATCAAACATTGTGAGCGATGTTTGCACTTAATTTGGCCGTAGGGGCTTTGGGTTATAAACCTTATCTAAACCCTTAACCCTATAAAATTGTTCAGTCATTTCAAAACGTTTTTGGTCATGTCTTGGTTGAATATTGACCTACAGATGTAAGAATGGTATCAAATGAAAGTTTATGACTTGCTCAATAATTTACCATAAATTTTATGCAAATTACCTTATTTGCATATTCGCGAATATTAATGACACTACTTAAAACTGCAACCCTTTTTGCGAATTAGGTTTTTGTTTGGTAAAAGTGTCATATCTCTGTTTTACTAACGCCATTACTCTAAAACTTTGCACATGCCTCTGTGACCATGATACCAACCTCAAGACAGATATCTATTGCTCTAGCATTTAATGTCGAGCAATTTTTACCTTTTTGTTGCCTAGAAATTCTTCATCAAACTTTAATGAGCATCTTTCAAACATCTGTCACAAATAAGTTTGTTTCTGTCATAACTATTGCTTTCAAACTTGGCATGAAATTTTGCTCTTGCTTCTAAGATCAGCATCTGTTATGTGGTCTAGTAACAGTTAATGTTCATTCGTCTGGCATATTCACTCATTTTCATGCAAGATTCAATCATTTTTTAGCATCCATGATTTTTGCATCTTACTGTAAATCTGCTTAAATATAAGGGCTAAACAAACCTTTTGAACGTAAAATAATACACCCTAAATCCAATATCAAATAGAAAATAATGTCCCTAAAGTTTAGGAAAACACTGATACAGTAAACTGAATACATTATTATAAATAATTGTTAAATATTTTAACACTTTCTTTGCACAATTTACACTAATGATTGAATGATTATGATGATGAACAGAACTGATTAGATGGTTCAAATGATTTCGTTTGATACTTTTAGAATTCAAAGTAGAATCAAAACACATGGATTAACAAAAAGGGCAACTGCAATATATTGAAAGTTTATTGACATCGTTTAAAATTAAGGTTGCAGGTCGTATACATGTATAGCGGATTCTTTAGGGGATAGCTAGATCTATGACAGAAGGTATAAATTTTGCAATTATAGTGTTTTCATTATTATTATACAGCGTTCTTTGGATGATATGTGCACTTCCGAGGAGTATGATCTTCTGCAGTTCCTCGATAACTGGTGCACCAGGGATTTGTTTGAATATTTTGTCAAGTCCCTTCTAAATGAGACCAAATGCACCTACAACGACTTGTACAGTTGTCGTCTCCATACCCCACATTCTGGCTACTTCTTTCTCAAGGTCTTTGTATTTTGAGTTTCTCAAGTGCCTTGACGGAGACATTTCTTTCAGATGGAACCGTCATGTCAATCATGATGAACGTCTTGTCCAATTTGTTCTTGATGATGATGTCTGGTCTATTAGTCTTGATCTCTGTACCAGTATTCGCTGACATGTCCCTCTATGACAGTTTTTGGTTGATGTTCATACATGTTTTTGTTTGCTGGGAGTCCAAATTGCTTGCAGATTTTCCAATGAATGTACCCTGCTGCCTTGTCATGTCTTTCAATATACTATGTTGGCACTAATGTTGGACAGCCTGAGACAATTTCATCATATTGGTTGCATATTCTACACTTTGGATCTGTACCATCTTTGATGATCTTGTTGTGATATGCTCTTGTAGCCAAACTCTGATCTTGTGCTGCTATCACCATTCCCTCTGTTTCTGCATTGAGACCTGCACTAGAGAGCCATTTATGTGTCTGATCTTGGTCAACATCTGGTTTGTCAAACCTTACGGGTAGTGTCCATGCATTGGTTTGGCTTTCCATGTTTTTGTCATCCTCTTTTGGGCATTTGCCTTATTCCTGTCTTGTTCTTTTGGCAAACTCTGTGACGGATTCTTCTCCATTTCTTGTCGTTTGTGCAATGTTCAGTTCTTGAATGAATTTTCTGGCTTGCTCTGAGATTGAGTAAAGTTTCTTGTTACGTTCATGTTCCCGGATCAGATGTAGCAGATTGTCTTGTGTTGTCTCCAAATACATGTTTATGCCATCTCAATCTATGAGAGGCCCCTGCCACCGATCTTTCATGGTAGATACAATCTTTCAACGTCAACTTTTGGGTGGTGCATTCTTTCTGTTGTTAGTAACTGTCTGGTCTTTGTGTCAAGTTTTCCTTTTTTCTTGCATTTGCCAGTTTATGACATTGAAATTGTTTGTGACAACTGGGACTGCCAGGGTGTTTGTGGCTTCAATCTTATCTGCAGCTTTTAGCTCACTCTTGATGGCAAGCCATAACTCTTCTGTAATACTCTTTTCTGATCTTTTCCCTCATTGCTGCATGTTGAATTCCGTCACCTTCATTAAAACAAGATATTTGTATTTAGCGTCTTGGTCTAGTTTCTTTATGATGTTGTCTCTTTCTAGCTGTATGTCAGATGTTGATGTTAGTTTTCCTTTTTTGGAAGGTGGCTTTTAGACATTTGTCCAGTTCAAATTGCATACATATGTCATCACTAAAGACCTTTACTGTCTCGAGCAGTTGTTTTTGCTGGTGATCGTTCTTGGCAATGGTCTTTAGGTCATCCATGTTGAAAAGATGGCTGATCTTCTTGCCTTGGATGTCATATCCATGCCCAGTGTCATTCAGTATGGTATTGAGAGGGACAAGAAACAAACAGAAGTGGAAGGGTGATAGTTATACGACTTTGCATGCAGGTGAGTCTAGAACTTCTTTGGCCTTGGTTTGAAACCTACCGGATGAGGACTCCCACCACGCCCATTTATTTGGGACCATAACCTTTGACCTAGTTACCCTGACCTTTGAGTTTGACCTACTTTTAAAAAATTAAAGTATAAAGGGCTTACAACAGGAATTTATCCTTAACGCCAAATGCTGTCAAAAACACTGTATACTGAGTCCCCCGTCTCTTTCTTGTCTCCTTTTAGATCTACATGCAGTTTACCTATAATTGTCCATAATTTGCCAACGAAGTAATAATTAATTTATTTGTGCATTATTTTACCTTTTGAATTACGGTATACAACATACATCATATTTACATTGCAACTAGAAATGTCTCATTTCAGCAATTTAAACACACAGGGGCATATTGTTTTACTCTTGTCTGTCTGTCTGTCTGTCTGTCTGTCCATCTGTCTGTATGAACACTTAACACTGGCCTTTTCTCCAAAACTATTTGACATACAAAGCTATAATTTTGTATGTAATCTTCTTTTGAACAATGATATTTATCTGTTCGTGCAATATCAATATGACCTTCCTCAAGGTCATTCATTAACCCTTATCAATCCTTAACTCGAAAACTTAGCATAAAAACTTAACATTGCCATTCCTTGGGCATTTGTGTTTCACGATCTTAAAGTTTTTATTAATATTCATAAGAATATTAATTAGTTTTGTGTAAGAGATGTCTTAACAAAATATCATTTCAAAACTAAAATGGATGTTTTATTACTATAATAGTTTTAAAATGTTTTTTGCGATAAGTTGAAGCTAATGCTGAAAGTTCTATAAGAAGACCGTTGCCGTGGAAACAAGAAGGTTGTTAAATTTTGCTTATCCTGCACTTTGAAATGGAACAACAGTCAGAATTCATTAACAGGTTCAAGAAAATACAGAGGGTTTTCATTTTTGGCTTATGACATAATAATGCCATACTCCATATTGAAAAGCATGTAATTTGCTCAGCTTCATACCTCCCTTTATGGATATATCTGATGTATTTTTATGCCCCCGATAGGGAGGCATCATAAATTTGACTTGTCCGTCCGTCCGTCCGTCCGTCCGTCTGTCCGTCCGTCTGTCCGTCCGTCCGTCCGTCCGTCTGTCTGTCCGTCCGTCATTCCGTCCAAAAACTTTAACATTGGCCATAACTTCCTTATTACTTAACATATTCGCTTCATACTTTACCACAACATTCCTTGGTACATTACCTTTCTGTAGGCACATACTTTGGTGACCTTGACCCCTGGATGACCTTGACCTTGAACATAGATTGGCCATAATTTAAAATCAAAGCGGTGTCGGGGGCATTGTCATCTTACAGTGACAGCTCTTGTTTTCATATACATACTGTGTAGGACAAATTATTCAACATAAATTGTATTTCTACGCACCTGGTTTATATATGCAGTGTATGCTTAGTATAGAAAGCAGTAAAGCCACATTATTTTAAACATTTCAAAACCTTGCATTGATTTTCAACTATCCAAACCCTATCAACTTTCAAATGCACATTCTGAGGTTTAGCTACTCTGCAGAGTGGATATCATTGCATTTTTGTTCTTCCTTTGGATAGGTCTTTCAAGATATATAGGTGTCCCTTTGTCCATTTTAGTGGTAACTCCAACCATATCTGGCCCAAGGACTATATCTTATTGTGTTTTAGCTCCACTGGCCGAAGGCCAGCGAGCTATTGTCATGGCGTTGTGTCCGTCGTGCGTGCGTCCGTGCGTGAGTCCGTTAACTTTTTCTTTAAAAATATTCTCCTCTCAAACCAGTGGACCAATTTTGACCAAACTTTGCAGGAATGTTCCTTGGGTGATCCTTTACTTAAATTGTTCAAAGAACTTTGATTGGTCCATAAATGTGGGCGTGGCAGGGCGGGGCTTATCAGACTTAGACAAATCACAAAATAATTCTTTTAAAATCAACCATTTCACCCATTTTTAACAAACTTGGCAGAAATGTACCTTGGTTAACTTGTTACTTAAATTGTCAGTTAAATTTTGATTAGTTCATAAATGTGGGCGTGGCAGGGCGGGGCTTATCAGACTTGGAGAAATCACAAAAAATCTTTAAAAATCTTCTTTTCTCAAACCAATGGGCCAAATTTGACCAAATTTTGCAGGAATGGTCCTTAGGTGACCTTTTACTTAAATTGTTCAAAGAATTGTTATTGGTCTATAAATGTGGGTGTGGCAGGGCGAGGCTTATCAGACTTAGAGAAATCACAAAAGAAATCTTTAAAAATCAACCATGTGGCCAATTTTGACCAAACTTGGCAGAAATGTATCTTGGATGGCTCTTTATTTGAATTGTTAGTGAGGTTTTGATTGGTCTATAAATGTAGGCGTGGCAGGGTAGGGCTTATTTGACTTAGAGAAATCACAAAATAATTCTTTAAAAAACAACCATTGAGCAAATTTTGACCAAACTTGGCAGAAATGTACCTTGGTTGACTCTTTATTACCTTGTCCCTGAAATTTTGATTGGTCTATAAATGTGGGTGTGGCAGGGTAGGGCTTTTTTGACTAAGAGAAATCACAAAATAATTCTTTAAAAATCAACCGTAGGGCCAATTTCAATTAAACTTGGCAGAAATGCAACTTAAGTGACCCTATACTTAAGGTAGCTGGATACCCCTGACGTCAAAAATGCGACTTCCTCTGAATCTTATGAAATTCTGGGGACAGATACTTTGGTATATGCGCTCTACGATGGCGGTCTTTAAAAAGTAATTGATACGTGCGTCATGGCGTCATTTTGTGACGCACCGTCTTTTAGTGGGTAGCGTTAAGTAAATCTCAATATCTCGTAAATTAATACATCGATTTTGACCAAACAAAAATTAATAAATCTGTAAATGGACATTAAAGAAATTTCATTGGACGTTGGAATATGATTATAGCGTAATTTTACACAATCGCATGTTACAGTTATTTTTATCGCTTTTTACGCGTCTATTCTGAAAGAACACTTTTTTACATGACGACGTTTATCTCAAAATTTAGTTAGAAAACCTATGCTGATTTTTTCATACGTTTAAGTTTGGCCAATTTTCTTTTAAAAAACGAAATAAAAAAGGTAAGTCATCGAGTTAGATTTTTTTTAAATTTTGATTTTTTAAAGTTTTGCTTACTTTTGACGCGCTATTTTGACGTCAACGTTACGTTAGAGTGACGTTTTGATATTTGTGGTTGGTAACATGAAATTGATACTCGGGTGAATTTCAATTTCTCTCCGTAAATCAGTGTCATGTTTATGTATAGATGGAATAAAATAATGTAAAACCGGTAAAGATTTAAAATTTTCGCAAATTCACCGATGACTCATAAAAGATAACCTTGAGAAAATGCAGATGTTCCAAATCATTAAAACCTTTCTCGTTTAATATTTTAAAATCATTTGGAAAAAAGCAGGAAATAATTGATGTTCTTTAAAATGGCGTCACAAATTAGACAAACAAGAGCTTTCAAATATGGCTGTTAATATCAAGAAAGGTCGTTTTTACAGCCGCTGGAAAGTAAAACGCGATTTGAACTTAGTCAAAAAAGATAAGGTTGAGACGATCATAGACGAGAAAGGGGATAATATACAGGACAGTATAGATGTTGGTTGGCGAGAAGGACGCCGAATAGTGGAGTTGGGTCATTTAGCGGATCAGCTGTTTTGCCTTTCGTGTGAAAACCGGCTATATGTATACATTTATCTGATATCAAAGAAGAAAAGAAATATGGACTAGGTTCCTTTTTAAACATCGCTTGCGGGACTTGTTCGAACACAACAACAGTGACCACCGGGAAAAGACATTCCGTAAATGATGATGAAAGACCACTTTGCTTTGACATCAATACAAAATTAGCAGCAGGTAAGTATCTACTTATTTATGATATTTTTAATGGCGTTTTTATTCTTAATTCAGGCTAGCTCTAACGAATATCTCCTATATTGTATGCGATTAAAATCCTGTCTAGATTCTGCATCTACTCTTATTTTCAATGGCCACCAATTCTAGTAAAATCAATGTTAATTCATGATAAATTAATGTCCTAACACCAAGTTCATACCATCCACGTATGGCTTCTAGTTATGTGGAATTTTCTATAACTGAGAATGTTACTCGGTATCTGTAAGGAAACTGTTACATGTAACGTCCTAAGCTAAAAAACAAAAAAAAAAAAACCAGGGGGTGGGGGGGGAATAAATACTAGAAAACACAAACAAAAACACACACCCGCGCCCGCCTGCACGCACACACATTTTATTGTCATATTTTTATTTCATATATATTAATGAATATTGTATCAACCATTTTTTTCAGCCATGATACACGTTGGAGTTGGTGAAACGCAAGTTGCGAATATATTGGCCGAAATGAATATCCCCCATCCTACACCACGAACGGTTAAAAAACGTGAAAGGGAAATTGGTAAAACACTAGAGAAAGCAGCTGAAATTTCGTGTTTAGCAGAACTGGAAAGAGAAAAGGAGAACTCAAATTGGTAATTTTTTGTATACATCACGATTGCTACCATTGATAACTATTGATCAATAATTTTTCATTAATAATTATCAATAATTTTGCTTCTTACACCAGCCCACAAAAATTACCACCACATTAAGCCTACTGTTCTGGAAAATGGTTAAAGTATTAAGAATGAATATACAGCTTAAAATATCAATGATATGAAATAGAAGAAAATATGCTTACGAAATATTACAGGAAATGTCAAATTGCTGATCACCGACAATTCTTCTTTTCTTTCATTTTCCCCAACGCTGTTACTCTTTGGGATATTTTAAAAATACATGTATATCCCGTTTTGAAACGGGTTTATCTACAAAGAACATATCGCTGATGTTTTTTTTTCTCTCAAGAAAAATGTCATAACCGCAGTTTAAAAAGCCGGCAGGAACGAGGCTTATGTTGAAAAGCGACAACATTATTATTAACGTAATTTACCCCAATATTATTACTCGACAGTTCTGAAGATAGAGGAGGTAAGGTTATTCTAGATGGTGGCTGGCAGAAGCGGGGGAGTGGTAGAACGAACAATAGCATGTCAGGTAAATTTATTCAACTCTTTCCCAAACAACACAATTTCAGGGTGCTATGATTTGAATGCTGCTACACAAAAAATATAGCATAGAAAATATTTGGGCAAAAGGAAAAACTGTTGGTTATAGCAGTCTCTTCGTTTGTCTCAATGTTTACTTGAGCCTATCGGATCTCGAAACTAGGTCATGCTTAGGAAAGGGTTAACAAATATCACATTACGTCTGGTAATCGAAATACTATCAAAAATAAAACAACGATCGAATTGGGCGTTTATTAGAATATTTGTGCTTATTAGAATAATTACGGTATAAACAGAGTGTTGCTATTTCTATGCTGTATATTATACTTGTACAATTCTTTACATTAAAAAAAGAAAACAAAATGCTGTTAAATTAAAGTATATATTCCAATTATGAAGGTATTGAGCAACAAAAATAATTATCAAAACATGCCAATTCAACCGAAAATGAACAAAATTCGGATCAGTCTTACTCTGGATATTTCGAATTACCATGGCATTCCGTTCGACTTCGACATAACGTGTTTCAACTATACAATATTCTCTGACTTTCGATTTCAGAATGTTTTATCATTTTCCAGGTATAAACACCAGCATTATACAAATGGCGATGACGCATGCAGAATCTAACCAAACATTCAGCTGCTATGTAAAACAGAAATGTGGATTTATACCAAATAATATCACAAAACTGACGGGCATAATGTTGTGCAACAACATTATGTATCATAATGGAATTTAAGTAAATCCGCTGGACATTAAAGAAGCATGCCGACAAATGATGCAATTTTTAAAACAATTCGCACATGTTATTCTAATTGCTCACAATGTCTTGTTTGATTCAAAGGTGTTGATACAAAACATGAACGAATTCAGTTTAACTTGTGATGGGGTGATAGACGGTTTTGGAGACACTTTGGGATTGTTCAAAAATGAGTGTCCCGAGAGAAAAGTTTGAGTTTGAGTTTATTGGGTTTTACGTCGACCCGTTTTACGCCGTTTTCAACTACCAGGGTCATATCGCGGCGGCTGGAGCACCTACTCATGGATTCCTGTTGTTTCTCAAACCAGTACTACCACAACACCCTTACCGAGCCTCCAGCTGCTCGCCCACTTAGGTTAACGATTTCAAACCCATTGGTGGGTGACAATTTTGTCAGAAAGGATATTAGCCGCGGCCGGGTATCGAACCCGGGACCTCTCGTATGAGGGACAGATGCGCTACCAACTGCGCTAAGGCCGAACCCCCTCCCCCCCGCCCCCCCCCCCCCCCCCCCCCCCCCGAGAGAAAAACCAATCGACAAAATTATAAGCAAGACCTGGTGAGGGACATTTTAGGGAAGGATTACAACGCACATAGCGCAATTGCAGACACCAATGAATTGTTGCAACTAGTGAGAACAGTCTAAAATTTTGAAGAAAAGCTTCCGGTGCATGATACAGAGTCCATTGAAAACAGAATAAAGAGATGTTCGAACCAGGCAAAGTCATATGCAGACATTGTTGGAAAAAGCTATTTGTCATCTGCGGCCAGTAAAACACTAGCTACAGCCGGATTATAATTTCACCATATCAAAATTATCCACTCACGCTCTGGTGTTGATGGCCTTACAGCTTTATGTAAACAAATTTTGTCAAACCCTCAGAAAGTCGTTTCTTCTATTAGTAAATATCTTTCATAATTATTTGCACAAATTTTCCCCGTCTCTTTTCTGTTAGTAGTTCATGTGAACTGCTTTTAATACTTTACTCATTAGAAGTTTCTATCGAAACTATCATAGATGTAAACGGCTTTCATTTGTCTTGCGAGCGTTTTACATCGACTCAACAATTCTTTAAACACGAATTATCACTGGCGGTGAACTCGGCCAAAGCGAGGGACGTTTTTCGCTACAACAAGGTACATATAGTTTGCGTTTAAATGTGAGTTTAAAGAACTGGTTGGATAGTATTTCTAATAACAATGAAATTGTTCTAAAATAGACCGGATTTACCGATATGTATTGACAAACCGGATGTGTTGTTATAACGTCTCGTATACACTACGGCTTTATCGAAGCCGTAGTTACGATATTTCATAACAACACCGACGGAATGCTATGATCGCGAAAAAACGTCCCACGCTTTGGCCGAGTTCACCACCAGTGATTATGCTTCTATTCATTCAATAAGTCATTAGTTTCGTCATAGAAGATTTTCCAACACATGTATTTCGCTCTTTCACGCATTTGTTCAATTGTTGAATGCTTTGAACCATTGAGTCACACATTGTATAATCAGTTGAAAAAATGTACATATACATAATTGTTTATTCGTTTTAATGTAATAATGATTGTATAAATTTTGTCTCATAATTTGATCATTAAATTTATATTCGTCAAATTACTTAGGCCCATGGAATAAATGATAATGTCATCGTAAAATTCTTAAAATACCCCTTTTCCTACCAAAAGTCTTCTGTTTGGTATCTCAAATAAACATAATTATTTATAGGAAACATCGGTGGAAGAGATAGAATGCTAAAATACGTTCTCTGCTTTTCCATTAATGTTTTCAACTTCAATATCATCAAATGCAAATTGCATGCAGCTGAGGAATTATTATATTTGTCGAGTAAAACTACCTTTTGAAATAGTCCAAAATACTGCCATTTTGGAAAGGGACATATCATTGATTTGTAAATATATTGTATGTTTAATTGGAATATCGTTATTGAAATGCAAAAGGCACGTTTTTACATTTTGATTTTGGTAAAACCTGTAGATTTTGGCAACCAAATAGTTAGAACTTGCTATCCTTAAAAGACGATCTTGGCACATCTTAAACAACAGAAACAAAAGCCTCTGTTGTTTCTATACGTGCGAAGACGGTAGAGTGAACTTCTCACATTTGCTACGGAAACGTTTATTTACAAAGCACTATTCTTTATTTCTTTCTTTTAAAAATATACAAAATATTGCCTAAAATCGCCATAGCCGAAAACCAAAACAAAGTATTGATATACTGTAGCATGTATATATGTCTATATTGTTATGCATAATGGATCATTTGTCTGATATGTAAATAAATATTTTAAAAAAAATCATTATTTCAATCAACCTCGTTTGTTAAATAATCCCTAAAGACGACTGTTTATAGATTAATTCATGCGGCATGAGGAATTAAAAGATACTTGACGGATCACAGAAAATATTAATTTATATTTTAATGAGAACGAGATCAGTATAATATAAAAGCATATGACGTTTTCAAGTTTACGCGACGTTGACGTCAAAATAGCGCGTCAAAAGTAAGCAAAACTTTAAAAAATCAAAATTTAAAAAAAATCTAACTCGATGACTTACCTTTTTTATTTCGTTTTTTAAAAGAAAATTGGCCAAACTTAAACGTATGAAAAAATCAGCATAGGTTTTCTAACTAAATTTTGAGATAAACGTCGTCATGTAAAAAAGTGTTCTTTCAGAATAGACGCGTAAAAAGCGATAAAAATAACTGTAACATGCGATTGTGTAAAATTACGCTATAATTATATTCCAACGTCCAATGAAATTTCTTTAATGTCCATTTACAGATTTATTAATTTTTGTTTGGTCAAAATCGATGTATTAATTTACGAGATATTGAGATTTACTAAACGCTACCCCCTAAAAGACGGTGTGTCACAAAATGACGCCATGACGCCATGACGCACGTATCAATTACTTTTTAAAGACCGCCATCGTAGAGCGCATATACCAAAGTATCTGTCCCCAGAATTTCATAAGATTCAGAGGAAGTCGCATTTTTGACGTCAGGGGTATCCAGCTACCTTAAATTGTCTGTGAAATTTTGATTGGTCCATAAATGTGGGCATGACAGGGCGGGGCTTATCAGAATGGCAGAAATCACGAAAAATTCTTTACAAAATCAACCACAAGGCCAATTTTTACAAAACTCGGTAGAAATGTTCCCTGGGAGTCCAATTAATTAAATTGGTAGTAAACTTTTGATTGGTCCATAAATGCGGGCTAAGCAGGATGTGGCTTGTCAGAATGGGAGAAATCACGGAATAATTCTTTAAAAACAACCATTGGGTCAATTTAGTACAAACTTGGCAGAAATGTTCCTTTGGTAATACTTTGTCAGTGAAATTTTGAATGGTCTATAAAATGCGGGTGTGGCCAGGCAGGGCTTATCAGAATGGGATAAACCATGAAAAATTCTTTAAAAATAAATCAATGGGCCAATGCAGACTAAACTTTGCAGAAATGTTCCATGGGTGACCCTTTTCAAGATTTGGCAGTTCGAGGCTTACAAGAAACCATGACATAATTCTTTTACTTTAGCTAGTGGAGCGATTCAGGCCCTCTCGGGCCTCTTGTCATTTTTAACATGCGGAATCTGATTGAAGCTTATCAGTTTGTCAAAATTTGGATTTCTCATAAGGTCCCTTTTAGTGTCACATTTGGTTATTTGTGAAAGGATTATGCAAATTCTAATGATAATCATTTTTTGTTTGTTATCACGGACATAAGTGCTATAACCATCTAATGAATACAAAGGATAAAAAAAAACAAGAGAAAAGCGTATTTCCATTCTTTATTCCTCGTACGAATTTTAAATTGTGTTTTTAAATCATAACTTCCATGTTTGTCTCATTTCGTTAACATATGCCCAAACAATACCTAGTTTTGACGTTCCTAATAGAATATGTTTCGGTAAACATTGAGACTAAAGAAAACATGTGGAAAACCAACCAGCGTTTTCCCCTGTGACTCAATATTTCCTGTGTTATACTGTTTACAAACTCTATCTTTATCAACATCATTTTCGTCATCTGCAGCAACTTTAAAATTGAACAATAGTTTGTCTTTTAAGAAAGACTTAAGTTTATTGTTGTCTTTTTTTTCAAGTTTTTACTCATTTAGATATAGCTCAAACAAATTAACCTAGCGAAGAATCTCTAGTTAATCGATAGGAACAGGCCCGTCCAATTGGGGTGGCTGAAGCTCCTGCGTCTGTAAATTGGGGGGGGGGGGGGATTAAATTGGATTTTCCCTATATTTTCAGTGTAAAATAAGGAAAATTCGGCATTTTTGTCCGACTTTGTTCCTACGGGCCTGAGGGATGCTCTGTCAGGTCATTTATCGTGAGCTAACGATATTCAACATTTATGGAAGAAAATAATTACAATGTTCTGTGCATATAGCAGACCACGTGATCGATCACAATGGATCAGGATCAGCTCCCATACAGCAGGACCACGATGGGAATAAGAGTTTTCTCTTTATCGCGTTATCCTTGGTTTGAAGTCAAATTAACCCATTACCACACAGTGACTCTTTTTAACTCCCTACAAGATGATGGCTTTGGAAAACATTGTGGAAAATGAAGAAATTGCTTGTGACAAGCAATTTCTTCATTTACATGTACCACACTATTTTCTACCTCTAAAGACCAAAACATATTAAATTTCATTCACTTGAAAATGTAGTCTGCAACATCTTTCAGTTTGGACAAGGTTAAAATTTTGTCGTTTGGTAATGGGTTTAGGGTAGTATAACTCTTTGAAAATCTTGTTATTCTAATCTTGAACCCAATGAATATACAATGAGTAATTGTGACACGGAATAATCAATACTCGTCAGCAATCCTCAGTGTCGAGCCGAGTCGATAGTTTCCGTAAGCATTATGACTTTGTATTCTGCACATGCTTCTCGTGTCAACATATACTTAGTACATTTAAAAACGCAGAGTTTTCAAGACCTTAAATCAAGATGTTATGAGATGTTAACAGAGATGGAAATACGTGTTATGAATGTCCCACAAGTTTTCAAACGTGAATAGATAAAAATAGAGGTGGTAATTTTGGAACATTTTACGGTACCATAGCCAAAGCGCTGCACACGTTGTCGCTGTGCAAAGCCGATGCACGTGAAACTCGAGTTAAATTCCAACATGTTTATTAAGTTTGTCTATTGGGACACTGAAAAACAAGTTTTATTGAAAGATTCTCAATTCTATCAGTATGCATCATCTTCTTGAAAATGTGAGGAACCACGGTATTGGACCACAATTGCTTCGTTTTTCAAACTCGGACATTTCACGGCGCGCAGGATGCCATCACGACTAGTGACACGATGGCCAGGCCACATACTGTGGTTACACGCTACTGGCCTGCGTTGTCTTCTGGAATATACCCCTACAGATTCATGCTTGGAATGGCCCAAAGAGCCGCGTTTATTCACGTACCCCACACCACCCAAAACGTTGCAACAACTTCGTATTGCTGTTATTCAAGCGTGGAACAAAATGCCAGAAGCGAGAAAAGTTCTTTCTATGCGGCGAAGATGTCATGCTTTAATTCAATCCTTGGGTGGACACACTCGTTATAAATTGATTTGACCCCTCTCAATTTAAAATAATCAAATTTTATTCCGATGTGTATACTATTTAAAACATTTTCTACCTTTAGAATGTGATGGAATTAGATAAACCAAAGAAATTAAATTCATATTGCATAGCCTTTGCTTGTTATTTCCATCCTGTCAGCGAACGAAGTACCTCTGCGGAATTATTATTGAATGTACTCAGTATATGTTGGAAAGTGATTATTTCGCAAATTACAATTACTCATTGCACAGGTTCAGGTCAATATTTGCGGACAATATTATAATATTGTTACATGTCACGTGAAATGACATGGCAGAGCATCACGTATAGCTAGAGATGCTCTGGCGGGTCATTATTCGATACCTATATTGTCATTTTAATTGAAATTGATTTGCTATTTATCATTTTAATGAACTACTTGGATACAATGTGACGTTTCAACCCGTTCCCAAACAAGAAAATTTTAGACTGGTCCCATTTAAAAGTTGCCGTAGACAACAAAATTGATGTTAAAAAAGACGGCATTTGTGTACAATATAGCACAGAAAACATTGAGACAAAGGGTTATCAGCAGTTTCTTCTTTTGTTTCAATGTTTTCCCAAGCCTTTTCTATTAGAGACGTCAAAACCAGGGGCCAGTTTCATCAACCATTTAAGACGTTTTTTGGACTTACAGATGACTTACGGCAAGTTTAGGAGAAGAAACGCGTACCGTCAATCAATCAAGTCCTGGGTTATGGGATTGTTGTTTTAAGCGACATCGGTAAGTCAAAAACGCGTCTTAAATGTTTTTATGAAACAGGCCACTGGTCTTGTTTGGGAAAGGGTTAACCGAGATAGATATATCTATCTACATATCGACGACGTCTCATCCGAGCCGTCAGGGCAATCCGGATCGTTGTTACAGGTCAGCTCGCTCGGAACACATCCGGATCCATCCGCACAGGAAAACTGGCCTTCCTGACACTGGGACCCTTCTGTAATGCAAAAATAATGATTTTACTTGAAGCTATATTTGAACCGGGATACGGAAAAGGACCCTTTATACTTAGCATTTTAGATTACCGTGTTTTCATGTAAGTATGTGCAGTATGGTCAGAATTTTTATTTTGTCTGTCAGTTACTCATTACGAATATATCAGAGAACATTGTGGATCTAGATGAGACTTGCATGAAAGCAAAGTCTGATCTATATCCATATTTTTCTCAAATGTTGTAAGGGTCTTTTTTAAAATCCCGGCTGACCATACCCCTAACAGTGAAAGTGCGCAGCGATTTAGGTAAGACAACTCATACTGCAACTCATTAAAAATGTTTACTGTTTCTTCAGTCCCTTGTCTAAACAACACTTGGGTGATTTTTGTTCAGCAAAAATAAATACATAGCATTTGAATTTAACCATTTCCTGAACAAAAATGCTTTTTGGGAAAAAATACAGCTAAAGAATTAAGAAAATGTTGACGACCAATACATGTATTTCTTCCTTTGTCTTTATATTTCCTGTGGTATCACTATCGTATAATAATCATTTTGGAAGAAAGAAAGAACGAAAGAAAGAAAGAAAGGAGGAAAGAAAGCAAGAAATACAAGTCTGGTTCCCCTCACCACAATTATTTTCGTCTGTTCCATCATCGCAATCGGGGAACCCGTCACATCTGTATCGGCCCGCGAAACATTCGCCACTTCGTACACACAGAAAATTGGGAGATGTACAATTTCCTGAAAAGGGGCAAATCGTCGTTTTTCAACAAAAAACGCTCGTAACTGCAGCTTAATACAAGCTGCAGTTACGTGTTTTTGTTGAAAAAAGCATCTAAATGAATTATGATTTATGAAAAAAAATAATAATAAAAAAATGATTGTTCCAGAAAATCTACAGGCAAGAGTAGGAGCTCTGCTGGTTATCAATATTTTCTCCTCTGTCTGTTTTAAAAGGCATTTTCGATAGAGACGCTACAAGGTGTGTTTGGGCAAGGGTTATGATGTCGAAAATCCCAACCCCCCCCCCACCCTCTTCAGATCCCAGTTTATACCTGTTCTATTTGTAGTGTTTTGGAGGGCTGCGGGCGGTGGCGTCTGCACTTCTGTTATTGCTGTCCGTAATGTTGTGGGTAATCTTATCGTCGTTCGGGTTGTAGGTACGGGAGATGTGGTGTTGGTGGGTGCAGGTGTGGTGTTAACGCCAACTACAAAATAAGATTTACTATTATGAATTTAACCCTTGTCCTGTTGACTTTAAATTTTGTTTCATACAATTTTCCAATTTTAGAGACATTCGAATACGATTAGCACAGATTTTGCTACAATAATGCAGTAAAAACAGGTAGTATAGGCTAAGATCAGACTGCACGTCTGTGCAGGCTGATCTTAGTCTATTATGCCTGCCAAAGCTTTTGTCATATACGGAAATTGACGTGAACAGCATGGGAAAGGTTAAAAGGAATAATCATTTTGCTCAAAACCTCCCATCTGACAAGGTGTCTTCACCTTTCGTGTCGTCGTCTTTACAATTCAGTCACTAGTTTGTCGTTTAGGAAAGACTTAGGATTGTATAAACAAATTTGATGCATGAGACTTTTCTATATTTTTTAGGGGTTCAAGTTTCCATAACATCAATTTTTCTGCAATAGATCTAGTTTTTTTTTTTTTTTTTTTTTCTTTTTGGACCGTTCATTTTATTTCCGTTTTTCGTTTTGGGAAAGGGATAAATGAACTTACTTACCCTTTCCAAAACAAGACACACCCTGGTCGTCCAATAGAAAAACATGAAATATTGATGATCGACATTTTCTCTATTTTACTCATTGTCCATACTCTACCATAGGCCTACCCGTTTCCTTTCTGTGATGCATTGTTGTTTTGTCAACAAATCCTTTGAATTTAGACAGGCCGAAATTACCTCAATCGTTTTGAAAAAAGTTCAAATATCTTACTTACCTACAACAATGTCGACATATCTCTGGTACCAGCCCCATCGTCTACCAAACCAGCCTGCACAGATATACCGACCACTGTCCGATGCTCGTAGTGTTCTAAAGTGGAGCTTCTGAAACCATCGAGACTGGGGGCGCTCTATACTGATACTGGAATAAAGGTTATGGTCAGATAAAATTCCTACGATTATGACCATTTCTTTCATTCTAGTTCCAATCCCTAATAATGTCAATGTTCACGCGCAGATCCAGTTGTAGGGCCATTCCCACTCGAATTGGTATGGAAAACTCTTCAACGGGATTTTAAGGATTTTTTAAGCGCCAATGCACACCCCCTCCCCCATCCATTGAAAAAAAACTAACCCTCTCGGAAAAGGTCTGGATTCGTGCACGATGTTATAAAAAATGATAGCCTATTAAGGACACTTCTTTATAACATTTTATCATTTCATAGAATCCAAACTTTTAGATTTGCCGCAATTACAATCATCTTCAGACGACAAAGCTTATGTCCTGTATTGTATATTTTTTAGAGTGGAAAATTTTCGTCCTAAGACGATTTTCTTTTAAAGTATACATTTTTTCTGTACCTTTCAGTAATGATATAATGTTCGTTTTCGAAATGGTTCTAAGTTCCCATTTCGTTTGAATGGTAAATTTTGTCATAATATCTTAATATTAATCAAGTTAATTTTGTTAATAAATATCAAACTAATAGGAGCACGTCCTTACCGACTATTTCTGCCCTCATGCTGTATAGCATTTCTATCCGGCCCAAACCACGTGAGTCGAGGATCGTGCCGGGGACCAGCAGAACCAGTCGGCTGGATCCCGTCACAGGTCACGCTGAACCGCCGCCCGGCCTGCAGGCGCAGGGTTCGAGCACCGACTTCCACCTGCCGGTACCAGAGACGTATTGGAGTGGGTCGACGCTGTGTAAAGGCGGCGCCATAGCAGAACTGGGAAACCAACAGTATCATACCTAAAAAGAAATATTTAAAGATACATCCAATATTTTCTGATGTATTTAAACCGCCGACCGGCCTACAGGCGTAGGGTTCGAGCACCAACCCCCACTTGATGATGCCACAGCCGTATTGGCGTGGGTCGACGCTTGGTAAAGGTGTCGCCATAGCAGAACTGTGTGGCCAACAGTATTATGTCTACAAATAGATTTTATTCCACTCTTTCCCAAGCGATGCTTGATTTTGACGTTCTAAATTATAAAGGCTTGGGAAAACATCGAGGCAAAAGAAAAAATGCCGATGCCATATTATATGCATTGGATTGAGTCGATGCTGATTAAAGGTGCTGCCGTGGTAGAACTGTGTAGCCAATAGTACCATACCTACAAGTAAATCACTTTTTCCAACAAAAATCTCGTAACTGCAGCTTGTTTTAAGGTATATGACCCATCATTAAAAACACTACTTTCTAGCCATACGAAATGCATTAAATTACACACACTTGTAAATACACTTCACATAAGGTGATTCACCGTGCCGGATTTCAAGATTATGCTTCAAGAAGAAAATAAAATGCCCAGCTCGATGGGTCAATTTTCAAAACTTACAAATTGAGAAACAAAATAAAGCTTTATGGTTACGTAGATAAATAAATCAGACAGGAGCAGATAACTCTGATTTTTGTACCCACCTCAATGGTATCATTTTCTTACACTACCAGTATTCATAGAGGTAAAATGAAATTTCTTTTTGTTTTATTTGCAATGTACGATTTTTTTCTACAGATACAAGGATAAATGGTGTTGACATCATATGGCATCTTTGATTTTTTCCGTATCGCGCATGCGTATCATTGAAAGAACTTTAAAGGCGCACTTTGCCGCCAAAAACTTAGGAATACCTACCTTCCCTGGGCTGGCGAACATCGTTCCCTCCCTTGACCCAGCTTCCCATTGGCATATGTTGTGTAACCTGTCCATACGCTTCCTTGGTAAAAAGGATTTCCTGGGTCCCGGGGGGGGACTTACTTTTATACTAAAAATTGTACTCGTATACCAATTGCTATAATTTCGGCTGGAAGATTTCGCCTTTAAACTCGTTTCAATTATGCGCATGCGCAATCGGGACACAACGAAAACTGGTTTATGATTTCAACACCAATTGTCCTTACATTTAGCCTACAGAAACATTCTTGCTAATAAAATCATAGAAAACTTAATTCTGGTTAAATGAGTACCGGTGGGGTAGGAAAACGTAATTTTGGGGGTAGGTACAGAAACCAAGAGTTATCTGTACATTTCGAATCGTTTTGATTGTACAAAATCAGTTTTCATGTGATTTAGGTATACATCTAACAATACAGCTCGAAATAATCATCAATTTGCATGTTTTGAAAATTGACTTTTCAATTTGGGCCTTTTAGGGAGATTTCTCGCCTTAACCATAGAGGCCCTTTCGCCTCTGGCCCTTCAGTGCGAATGAGGGGTTATATACGTTAAGCTATGATATTTTTGATGAAGAGCGACGAAATGTTATACCCTTTCCCAAAAAAGGCTTGGTTTTGACATTCTAAGTAGAAGAGGTAAAAGAAGAAAGTGCTGATAATGGTCACTTTCTTCTTTTCCCTCAATATTTTCTGAGCTATTTTGTACACATATCCTTTCTTTGGCGACATTTATTTTGTCTTCTTCGGCAGCTTTCAAATTGTGTCGTATTGGTAAAGGATAGACAGATTGACATACTTAGTCTGATTGACTTACTACAAGCAAGAATATTATTTAACAGGTTGTGGGCCTAATATTTTGTTTCGTATCCATTTCCAAAATGTCAAGCCTTTAGGGTGGTCGAAATTGAAAGCTGGTGTAGACTAGAAACTGCCTGTAGATGTGGGCCTAAATAGAAATTGTGGACAACGTACAATTTGCACAGGAAATGTTAAAAAATAGGAAAAAATGTCTCAATGTTACCACGGTGGGGATTGTGCATGATGGGATGGATAACGACTACCGACAATAGGGAACGATTTTATCAAGTAAACCGTGACGTAATTTCGGACAAATAAATAGTATTTCGTTGGTGTTGTTATACAATTTCGTAACTACGGCTTGAATCAAACCGTAGTTACGAGATTTTATAACAACACCGACGGTTTATCAAAACATAACGGTAAACTCAGTCTATTTTTTGCACAAAATTTGATGCCAACTCGCCTCGCTTCAGGTAAGACATTTTGCAATAACTCTGTTATTTCTGTATCAATTTTCAAGCGGTTTGCTGCATGTACCCCGCCTTATCGAGCTCTTTCATCGGATGTATGACATGTAAGATAACTCATGATACTTTTTCCAAAATATTGTCCCAACCGACCAGAAAGCGAAATGGTAACGACTACGGCCAAATTAATCACGCTTCAGGTAAGAATTTGTGCAATAACTTTCTTATTTCTGCGTCAATTTTCATGCGGTTTGTTGCATGTACTCCGTCTTACTGAGCCCTTTCCTCAGATGTATTACTTACCGGGAAACTCCTTGTACTTTTCTCAAAAATCGATCCCAACCGACTAGAAAAAGGGCCTGAATTTTTTGTCGTTTTTCTGATCGGTTGGGATCAATTTTTGGACAAAGTACAAAGATACTACAAACAAGTCATATATCCGAGGAAAGAGCTCACTAATGTGGGGTACATGCAACAAACCGCTTGAAAATTGGAACAGAAATAAGAAAATTATTGCACAATTTCTTACCTGAAGCGAGGCAAAATTTTGTCCGTATACTCAATATTCGTTATCCATCCCATCATGCACAATCCCCACCGTGGTTTCCGAGCCACTTATATTATGGACATATCATTTGGGTAAGGCATATTTAACATTTCGCTGAAATGGCTTCCTTTGAATAAATTTACATGTGTATTTGGGAAAAAATGAAACCATTTTCACAGAATGGAGTTGCCTTAACCCATTACCCCACAATGACTCTTTTTGACTTCCCACAAAATAATGACATTGGAAAACATTGTGTAAAATGAAGAAATTGCTTGTGACAAGTAATTTCTTCATTTCCCACAATGTTTTCCATCCAAAAAGACCAAAAAATTAAAAATTCCATTCACTTGAAATTGTCGTCTGCAGGATCTTTCAATTTGGACCGCCCTAATATTTTGTAGTTTGGTAATAGCTCTGCTTGTCGTGGAAATAAATACCGATGGTATTTCAAAAATTATCGTTTGGAAATGTATTTACATACTAGTATAATATATAATATCATTTCAATAAAGTCGTTGACCCATGTTGGAACAAAAATGTTATTATACACTACATATTGTTCAAAGTGTTTCAGTAGGGTTCTTCAAATGACCCATCTACCACAGGCTACTTATCAATCGTAGTGGAGAGAAAAGGATTTCAGTGAGAAACAGCGTGTTTATAGTGTTCTTTGTGCAAGATAACTCGCTTTATTATGCATGTATTCATTTTATTCACTTATTCATGCTATTATAGATCTATATATGCCCGAGGGGTCGTTTAGTCTGTCCGTCCCACTGGCACTCGATCTAATGTATTGACCTAGTTACATGTATACTATATAAAACACATGGTGAACAACGGAAAACACCCCCTTCGACTATCGCATATTTTTTCGAAAAAAAAAATACCTAATTATACGCGATATCTTGGACGTGGATTGAAAGAAGATATATTTATCTAAATGTTCGTGGTAAGTTGAGTCTTGCTTACCTTCATGGATTGATAAAACAAGGGTTTTGATGCATTCGAATATTCTCGGATCTTATCGTTACTCAAGATCCCCTCGAATGTATTACAGTTGCCGGCATGAGCCGATCCGGCCCATATCACTCCGCAAGCATAACAACGGTAGTGCGGTCACGACAACGGAAGCAGACCAAATAACTATTTAAATCTACGCCAGAAAAATATTTGAAACAAACAGCGTTCAAAAGTCGATTGTATCCTCGTAAATGTCACAAAATTTTACCAGATGAAACAATTGATGTGATTTACCGATCATTGACAGAATATTTCACGTGAATTATAACGTTAGCTAAAGGATTGAATTGTTTTGGTGACGTCATTTACGCGCGTCTACTTTCACGTTCAATATGGCGGTCACTGTATTACGCTCGAGATCATGTTGCAACCACGTTCCAACGCGGCAAAAGGTTGCAAACAGTCTCGAGGGTCGCGATTGGGTTTTGATGACGAAAAATTTATTGTGACTCTAACAACCCGCGAACTTCCGGTTTGAATGACGTAAACGTATGATTTTTGTAACGGACGTTCTGATTGGCTGAAATAAAGAGCGCCATTAGTGAACACTTTCTCGCGCGATCTGTCAAAACATTCGATTCTTGGTGTAAGTCTAAGAAACAATCATGCTTACCGAGGCACAGAAAAAAATAATTAAATATATTTCTAACGGCCATAATGTAGCTATAACTGGCCAGGCAGGAACGGGAAAGAGTTTTTTACTGAAAAGTGCTTTCCAAGCCCTGAAAGAAGATGGAAAAAGGGTAGTTTTGTTATGCACAAATGCATAGGCGGATCTAGAGGGGGGTCGGGGGGTCCGGACCCCCCTGGCATTGGCCGAAAATTGAATTTTGACTATATAAATTTAGTGTAACGTTACATATTTACCACATTTTGAGCCATAATTTGGGCTTGGACCCCCCTGGAAAAAAATTTGGGCTTGGACCCCCCCTGGAAAAAATCCTGGATCCGCCCTTGCAAATGGCATGTCTTGTCTGCAATTCATGGACTGTGGAAGCAGCACAGTACACAGGTAAATATCTACAATAAACAATTCTGTTCCCCCTTCTATATTGTTATAAAAGTGACAGAATACCTACAATAGTCCCAGCCGAAATTGACAGTAACGTAGGCTGATGTTTACTGCTGCAAAACCAATCAATTCTTCTGATTTGCACCGTTACAAATACGGACAGAGTTGATTAGTTGTCAAGTAGTAAACATTAGCCTACGTCACTGTTATTTTCGGCTGGTACTATAGTAGCAGATCTTTTTAATCAGTGAGTTTTTACCATTCATGTTTAGCTTCCCAGTGGTGGATTCTGAGGGGGGGGGGGGTTGAGCTCAAACGGAATCTCCTTGGATAAGCTTTTATTCATTATTTAGGTCAATATTTACCAAATTTGATTGAAAGTGAGCTATTCCAAACACCTTAACCCTTTCCCAAAACAAGACCTGGTTTTGACGTCCCTTGAAGCAAAGGCTTGGGAAAACATTGAAACAAAAGAAGAAACTGCTGATAACCAGCAGTTTCTCCTTTTGTCTCATTGTTTTCTATGCTATATCATACATAAATTTAATCATTTTCAACATCCATTTTGCTGTCTTCAGCAGCTTTTGGATTGGACAACCCGAAATATTTGGCGTTTGGGAAATTGTTAAAGTCCTTTTATTTTTTTATTTTTATTTTTTTTTAGTAAATCAACCCCCTTGAAGCAATCATTGATCCTCCACTGCTTTCAACTTAAATAGAATTACACACAAACAAAAGTCATTTGCATCAGTCCTTGTTATTTGGAAAAGGCAATGTATTATCATTTTCAAAATAAATGAAGAGTTTTGTGGGGTCGCACTTTTGTGTCAGTAACAAAAAAGATGTACACTTAAGGGTTCTCAAATTGAAGATTGTACCCCCTCCCCATGTTTTGCAAGTAGCCTTCTATATCTCTTAAAAGCATGTTGCAGAAAATGGTTTTACCCCCCCCCCCCCCCCAACCAAAAAAAATAAGAATCAGGGGATGTAGAATGGGGTTTAAGTAAATGACTCTTGTAACTGCAATGGCCATATTGTGGCTGCTGTAGCACCTAACCATGGACCCCTGTCTTTCTCTCACCAGTAATATCCTCTCGAAACCTCCACTTGCTCATTGACATAGGTTAACTATTATCAATCCCATGGGCGACAGACAAATGTCTGAAAGAATATTAGCCGTGGTCAGGGATTGAAACCTGGACTCCATGATTCGAAGTCGGATGTGTTACCAAATGCAATATCTGGTAACAGCTTGAAAGAAACAGTGCAACACATTTCTCTAACATAATGAGGAGTGGAAATAAAGCAGTTGGTAAGCATGTGGTGCCTATATCTTAATGTTATATTTACCCTCAGAATCTGCAATCTTTGTAATCAGATTGATGTTATAACAAAGGGGTATTCCATTAATTTAGAAATCACTTTTCCTGTTTGTAAAACTTCAAATATTTCAAATGAATGAATGACTTGTAGATCAATATTAAATTCAACTCTTTTCCACCAATGCTTTTAAATATGTCCAAGTTTTAAAAAGATGTTTAGGAATTTATTTTTGTAATAAAAATCCCCAAATTAGACTGATTTCAACATCCCAACTAGCCAAATAGAAACAGTTTTGAATCAGCAAACAATTAATGGAATAAAATGCTTTTGTGTTAATGTTTTGATACATCTAGACAGACATAAATTCACATAATGATAGCAATATTCTCCTGAGATCTGCTGACACAGTGTCACTATCCTCATGAATCTTTTAGGATTTTGTATCTATTCTAAAATATATATTTTAAATACCTAGTAAAGGGATTGCACAACATTAATAAACACCTGTCTGAAGTGCTATTATTCAGCAATTTTCCTTAATTTAATACATTTCTTTTGTTAAAAACATTGTTCGAAATAAAAAATAACAAAATGGTATCAGTTTTTAGCAATGAAAGATAGACTGTGTTCATCTGATTTAAACTTTTCAACAAAAAAGAGATCTATGTGCATGTCATCATTATTTAGTTGGAAACTATTTAAAGCTCATAATTGAACATACATACTGATTAGATTAGTTTCACACGCTAGCGTTTTGCTACCTGAATTTCATTCTCAGCCACTGGCGTTTCATCATTTTCATACCTGGTATACATGATAGAACTAAAATATTCATCTTCCTGTACTGTGTACACAAATTCACAATTTGTGTATGTTAGTCAATATTATCTCGCGATAATGCATTGCCCTTTTTTAACAAGTACTGCGATGTTGTCATTTTGGTATCATCGTGCTGAATTGCGTGAAGTAGACACCGAATAGTTATTTGTCTCCAATGTGCATTAAAACATTGCAGTTCTGGGAGATTATAAATGCCTTGCGAACGATTTGTCACTCAAAAAATCCTATTTTCGATTCAGTCTGTTGTTTTATTATTGCTGAAAATTAACCTACAACTCAGTCATTTCACACTTTTTATATAATTATCTATATATAGCCTATTTCAAATATGTCACTGGTGGAATTTGACAAATGGTATTTACCAGCAGTATTTTGCAATCAGTTGGACAGTCGATATTCATAATGCGTGTCTGTTCACTCTTGTTGATTAATCTATGTCGCGTGATGTCAAGGTCAACTTGTGCTATTTTTAGTTGGTCGCGTTCGATTAGTGTGTTCAGTAAACGTTTTTCCTTTTCTCACTGTGATTTTTTTTAAAATGTGTTTTAACGGGGTAAACTGCTATCAAATCCAGATTTTTTTTGTAAATAATGACAAACCCGACCCCGTTTTACTGTCTGTATCAACAGTCTAGGTAATTGTGTGACAATTTGTGTTGGATGCATAATTGGTCCAAAATCCCAAATGGATTTTGAGGTTTAAATTTCCCAATCCCGATCCTGGATACCAGGCAAAAGCATAATTATAGAGAATTTAACTTCAAGAATGATCTTTTCTCTTGAGCTGTGGACGATTTCGGTGGTGTTTGAAAATATTCGCGGGTCTAGATCTATATACAACTGGTTTATCTCGTTATTTGTGTCTAACGAATTGTCTATTTTCCGCTTTTTAGTTTTTTCCATATAAAAATTGCGTGTTCATTAGAAAGACAACTCTGCGACGGCCTTCTAGTTACAAAATAACTAATATTTATTCTAATTCTTCCCATTTTATCTTTTTTTTTTCCAGTTGGGCCGGATTAAGCGATGGTAGATTCGACAACCAGACCTTTAAACATCTCCTCAATGAAGACGATTCCTTCACCAAAGTCAGAAGGAACATTACAGGAACAGATGTTATTCTCATTGATGAAATATCAATGTTGTCTCTAAAAGATTTTGAACGGTTGGAGTTAGCATGCCGTACTTTGCACAACCCATATAAAAATTTTGAAGGCCTACAGGTTATTGTAAGTGGCGACTTTTATCAACTGCCACCAGTAGCCAATACTCTTTATGGTGATTTGGGGCTGTTCTGTTTTGAAGGCAATATTTGGAAATCTTTTTTGGCCATCACGTGAATTTAGAAGAAGTAATTAGACAGCGAGAGCCTTCCTTGGTCAAGGCTATACGAGAAACGGCCTGTGGCGCTGTGTCCTCATAAACAGATGAGTTTTTGAAAACCTTAGACAGAGAAATAGATGAGTCGTACCAGCCCATACATTTATTTTCAACAAATTTTGACGCACGGTTATACAACCACGAGCAATTGAACAAGATTCAATCTGATGGAAAGGTCTACAAGGCATTAAAAAATAACGGCAAGGAAAAGTATTTAAAACGCATCTTAGCACCAGATTATCTACAAGTAAAAATTGGATGCTCTGTTGTCCTGTTAAGGAATTTGGGTGGCAGATTAATGAATGGGCTCAGAGGAATTGTTGTGGCTTTTTCAGATGATGAGATCAGAATTCGATTTCACATACTTAATGAAGTTTTTAGTATCAAAAGGTATCACTTCAATATCATTGATATCAAAGATCAATCCATTCTTGCAGAGAGGGAACAATTCCATCTATGTCTTGGATACGGGCTCACCATTCATAAAAGCCAAGGAATGACACTTGACAGCGTTTGTATACACTGCAAGGGTATTTTTGAGAGCGGTCAATTATCCGTTGCTCTTGGCAGAGGAACACATGCTGCTGGAATACTTTACTCTTTAACTATAGGAGAGGTTTATGTTTCCAACCCAAACCCATTGTAACAAAATTTTATGGAAACACGTGCACCCCGTTTGAAGACAATTTACTGTGCTGTAGGAAAGCCAATTCAGTGTGTATTCCCAAAGATTCCTTTTGTATTTACGACAGTGACCCGTCTAATTTCGATGATGACGATGATGAAGCTGCCACGGACTTACTCGATGTAGAGTACTCCGAAGAGGAAAGTTGTCTTCCCCAATTTGTGGATGTCGAAGACATTAGATCATCAGTCATAATTAAGAATCCGTTTAATGAAAAACAAAGGCACATTTCAACCATTTGCCAATCACTTTCTCACTTACAACTGAAAAAAATTCTTGCATCAAATTTGAAGGCTCTATTACCCTCCACTGATGCAAAAACAAATCCAAACATGTGAGCAGAAATATTGGCAAAATTTCACAATTATATATCAGATGTAAATTATAAACGTACGCTTACCACTTTGTATAGACTCTCTATATTTTCAGATCACCAAAACTATGTTGCGTCCAAATTAGCTTATAAATCATTTCAACTAACAGTACATAATATGGCAAGCGGAATTGCAAATGATACAAACAGAAACACTTGTAATCAACAGTCTATATCTGCAGCTGGAAACGCTAAAATACGGTATGTAGGTGGGATGTGCGTTTCAAAAACAAAACAACATTATTGTGGATTAATCGAAAATACGATTGGCAGTGAAAAGAAAGGTGCCTCAGAAAAAATTAGGATAAACACAGAAAAGGTAAATTTACTTAGGTCACTCAGTGCTGACATGGGTGAAATTGATCTAAATGATGACTCTTTTTCAGAGATCGATAGACGGCAAAACCTAAGAAAAGGCTTAACTTACATCAATGAATCATGTTTCAGTTTTTTCCAATTATTAGATGGCAAAGTTAGATCAATTTTGAATGAAAACAAACTAATCGTGGAAAAGGCTCATATTTTTGAAAATACAAAATACGACGTAATTAACGACAAGAACCTTAACCGTGCTTGGTCAAATATGAGTGTTGGTCTGGACAGACATTCCAGCATATCGGTATTAGAAGATATAATAAGTAGATTTTTGATGGTTTCTGAAAAACAGTTTTTGAAGGATATGAAGGATGCGTTATCCCTGAAAAAGAAAAAAGGCCCATCGCGCAGAAATTAAGAAGAAACTTGGAAAAAGAAAACTGGGTGTAGATGTGTCATTTAAAGACATTATTGAAGACCAATCAGAGAAGAAAATATCTTCACATTTGAAACTGAAATGCAATAGCGTCGGAAATAAAGAGTTTTTAATGTCAAATGACTTTACGAAGGATCAGCTTTTATCCCTTACTAATGCATACAATGTCCAGTGTTCTAGGACCTGTAAGAAAGAAAGAATTGCAAATGTGTTGATAGAGGCAATTCTGAATACAGATTCATTACCAAATCCAGAGGCTTTATCACAAATTGTGTCTAATTCTAAAAGTCAACATACCACTGTTATCACAATACCTGGTAAAGGAAAAGGCAAAGGGAAAGGTAAAAATACAAAGACAAAAAAAATACTATTGTGGACAATGTGTTTATTTATAGTAACAAGAACCTCGTACTATGTATAGATCGAGTGCCAGTGGTCCGTCCGTCTGTTAGCGATTTCGTGTGTGGAACTCTTCCTACGGTTTCATTCGGATTTTGATCAAACCTGTCGCAATGACTTCACATGGTATCTAGTTGTGCCAGTCGCTTTGAAATTCAGGTCATTCCTGTTGAATTATCTGTCCTTGAATTGAAAGAAATGCCAAAATGTATTTGGCGAAACCATCTCGGGTGTATGGTCGTCGATCTCTGGTAAATGTAATGATTGAAAAAATGTTTTTCTAATAATCCGCCAATGTTATACATACTGATAAAAACAACTTACTAAGTAAATTAATTTCCATTATTCCAACAGTGAAGTTCAGATTCGATTAAACATGTGTTCATGAGAGCGACAGATAGGAAATTCGAAACTAAACAGGAAAGCAGTCATTGAAATATATACTTCAAGTCTGTGACGAAAATACGCGTCACGAAAATACGCGCCAAGAAAATACGCGGCACGAAAATACGTGACAAGAAAACGTAGGGATCGAGATGGAAAAAAATATGCTTGGAAAGAAATCAATAGGAGCCTTGAAAATGGCCATTTTTGGTGTTTAAGCCATTACCAAACGGCAAAATTTCCTGCAGGTCATAATTCATTACCAAACGGCAAAGAAATTTCTGCAAATCAAAATTCAAAGATGATGCAGACGACAATTTCAAGTGAATGAAATTTTACTCCTTTTTGTCTTTTTACATAGAAAACATTGTGGGAAATGAAGAAATTGCTTGTCGTAAGCAATTTCATCATTTTCCACTATGTTTTCAAAAGCGGTTATCTTGTGGGGAGTCAAAAAGAGTCACTGTGTGGTAATGGGTTATACTTATATGGATCCAGATCAGCTTGTACCTATGTGTAGTCTGATCATTTTGGGGAATCATTTTAAAGAAAATAGTTCATAAAAGTTATTGGAAAAGGCAAAAGCAACAACGTCATTTTGGAAGTGTTTTATTTCGAAGTTGAATGGTTTGAAAATTAAACAAACTTACTTATATTGTTGTCTACATGCATTATCTTAGAATACCGTCCAGTTCTTGGAGCACATGTCGTTTCATGTTGATTATTACCATCATTATGATTTAACAAATCTCATATTCTATGCTTTCACATCACCAACTATATGTATATAATTTGTACGCAAAGAGGCGTCATTCGCAAATATAGATAATATTTTATAAAATTTAAATAGAAGAAAAATGCAGTTTCCGAAAACTCATGATATTTGTATCATTATAACTGTCTATATTTGATCAATATCCCTTTCCTCGAGGACTCGGTTGTTTTAAGGAAAGCTGTATCATGGACTAGTCAAAGTGCTCCGGAAACTATTAGCACATACTAATTTTTTGTACTCTTTGGTCCTCTGATAGAAGTAATAAGTATCACTGGTGGTGAACTAAAACAATTTTCGCTAGAACAAGGTACAGATATTTTGCGTTTAAATGTGAGTTTAAAGATTTTTTTTCTGATGACAATGAACTTGTTCTAAAAACAGACCGGGTTTACCGCTTTGTATTGACAAACTGACGGTGTTGTTATAAAATCTCGTAACTACGGCTTCGATAAAGCCGTAGTTACGATATTTTATAACAACACCGACGGAATACATTGATCGCGAAAAAATGTCCCTCGCTTTGGCCGAGTTCACCACCAGTGAGTATACGTAATGTAATCCTTCTCTAAATGAAACAAAATCAGAATATCTCAATATGAAAGGAGATGCAGACGACAAAATGATTGATAGTAAAAATTTGGAAGTAGGGCCTACGCATTTTATAGCACAGGGAATAATGGGGGAATAGGAAATTGCTTATCATCAGCATTCTCCTTTTTTCCAACGATGTTTTTACCATTTTTCACGACACGACTACAAAGGAAAGGTGAAAAATGTTGGTGCATTTTTTTTTTTTTTTTTTTTTTTTTTTTTTTGTTGTTCACAGAACTTTTCTTCTGCAATGGGTTTCAACTCAGACCGGTCTATAATTCTGTCGCCAGGGAAAGGATTAATGCTTTATTTAACCCATTACCAGAAGGCGAAATTTTAGACTGGTCCCAATTCAAATATTTGCAGACGACAATTTCAGGTGAAAGAGATTATATATTTATTTGGTCTTTTTGGGTAGAATACATTGTTGGAAATGAAGAAATAGCTTGTCACAAGCAATTTCTTCATTTTTCACAATGTTTTCTAACGGCAGCATCTTTTGGAGAGTGAAAGAGAGTTGCTGTGTTGTAATGAGTTAACAACATAAATAACAAAAACAGGAGTATGACGTCCATATAAAAAAAAACTTTGAGGAACATTTTGGTAAAAAGACAAAACGCTGGTCAAAATTAATACTACCATTTCCTCTCTTTTGTCTCAATATTTTCTGTGCTGGATTGTACAAAACTTCTTTATTTAACAAAATCCATTTAGTTGTCTGGATTATCTTGCAAACTTGAGCATTCCAAATATTTGCCGTTTTTGAAAGCATTAAATTTTCGTCTTTGAAAAATTGGATCTCAGATAAGATTTTGCCACCTGGAAGTGGACGACTTCCGGGTCATGCGCAAAGTGGATAACTTGACATTCACTTTACAGGTTCAAGGGTCAACCACGTGCCTTCTGTAATTAAATATTGCTAACACTGTCCCGAACAACAACGTTTGAAACTATATTCGAAGAAGTATCAGTCGACAAAATTCATCAGAAAGGAAGAGATATTCATTTGAATGGCTAGAAATTGTTGGAATTAAAATGCGGAAGCTTAAAATGCGGAAGCTTATCTTCAGCATTTTCGTCGTTTCCCAATATGCTTTTGGTGTTTTTTTCTGGATTTTTCGTGGTATTTAGAGTCCGGAGTTATTGAGGAAAGGGATTCAGGAAAAAGAATTGAAGAGCTCTTACGTTTTTCATTGACCAAGTTTCCATACATGATGTGAATGACCCTTTATTCATGAGTATAATTACATACGTAAGAGGTTGGGTCTGGAAAAATGCTTTTCGTCGGTGTCATTGCAAAACCTCGTAACTCCAGCTTTAATCAAGCTGGAGTCACGAGGTTTTGCAATAACACCGACGCTCTGTGACATTTGAGACTGATATAGATCTAGGTCAGTCTGTGTATTTAGCACAGTCTGATCAAGATCCATGCTGTTGTCTTATAGTTTCCTCAATACATGTAGCAACTGTGGAAAGCAGCATGTATTGTCGGTGTTATTGCAAAACCTCGTATTTCAAGCTTGATTTAAGCTGGAGTTACGAAGTTTTGCAATAACACCGGTGATACATGTAAATCATAAGACAGCGCATAAGGTACAGAGTAATTTTGGAGCCACGATTCGTCGTAGAAATGGGAAAATTGAAACATAAATACTAAATAGTGAAACAAGTAACGTTTTCATTGCACTTTTATTTGTCAACATTCAACAATAAAGAATCTAGTGTGGAATACATAGATACATATACAACATTGAAACAACAAAGTATTGGACACTGTCGTCGGTGATCGTATGCGCGAAACTGTTTGAGCTGATCATACATTAAACTTTATTCGGGCATACACAAAGTAGCCAATACAAATTTAACTTTAAGCCAATTCTTCTTTTACACATCCCCATTATTATCAGAGCTACTGCTTGAAACATGAATTTCTAGTAGCTAGAGGCTTTCGAAGCAAAGGGACGATATGTGAATATCTTAGATTTATTTATGAGCTTTGTTGCCTTTTTAGTTTGCTCGAATTGCATTTTTGGTTTGCACGAATTGCATTTTTGCTCAGCTCGAATTGCCGTTTTGCTCAGCTCGAATTATCTTTCTAGTTAGTTTGGGTTGCTTTCTAGTTAGCCCTAATTACTGTTCGTATTAGAACGGAATGTTTGGTCCCGATAGAAGCACCAACTCGGCGCTTGTAACAGTTGCGTCTGCTTATGGCTTCAAATAGCATCTAATGAATTTATCCATCTTTTTCTGATGCTTGTGATATCTCATTGCGCCTCCAATCTGTCAAATAAAAACGTTTTTCATATTCAACTTTGTTCGTGTTAGCATCTCAAGAGCCTTTCTTAAAAGGAAACGATAAAAAAAACCACGAAAATAAATGTACCTTTATTTCGTTTACAGTTCATAATAAATCCTATTTTTATGTTTAGGTGCTTTAACTTGAAAAAATAAAATACAAGCGAATTAATGTGTATGACAAAATTGTACTTTGGTTGTATGAATCGGTATGGTGAAACGGCAAATCTAAAGAAAACTACAAATATTTCAAAGTGTTGTCTAAAAGTTACACATGAAAGACTGGTTTGGCCAGGGATCGAACCAGCTACTTTGGAAAAAATAAATCACTGGTGGTGAACTCGGCCAAAGCGAGGGACGTTTTTCGCTACAACAAGTTACAGATATTTTGCGTTTAAATGTGAGTTCAAAGATCTGATTGGATAGTTTTTCTAATAACAACGAATTTGTTCTAAAAATAGACCGGGCTTACTGATATGTATTGACAAACCGTCTGTGTTGTTATAAAATCTCGTAACTACGGCTTTATCGAAGCCGTAGTTACGATATTTTATAACAACGCCGACGGAATACTATGATCGCGAAAAAACGTCCCACGCTTTGGCCGAGATCACCACCAGTGTAAATGGAAATAAATAAATGGGAGATAAAATTTACCTAGCAGTATGTGCAGTATGTGTGTAACAGTGAATCTTCATGTCTATTTTCTGATGGAACCCTTTACCACAGTACGGACAGATGTATGACTTGAACGACGTGTGTGTTCGCATGTGTGTGTGCAGGTTAGACGCCCTGAAAATAATTAACGATGGATATAAATTTAATTCAATAATCCCATTTCAGTGGAGACAAATGAAAACAAAATGAACCTAATTTGAAGCATTTGATAATCATTTGACAACATTTAAATATTTAGAAAAAATCAAAAGTTATTTAACAGCGTCTCGGTCTTTTCTTTATATGTATCTAATTCTTTTTCTGAATTGATAGTCGATGTGAAGAAATGTTAAGGAAAGCACCAAAAGAACATCAATATGAGTTTCAGCAATAAAGACAGTTGACTGCTGTTTTCTGCTGCCCATTTCTTTTCGGCATTAGGGAAATCGTGTCTTCAAACGGTCAAAAAAGAGCGCTTTGCACGTTTCATGAGGAAAATTGGAGCAGGTTGGGTTGCGGATATTTTAACATTTCAAAATTTATATTAAAAGATATGACGATCTAAAATAGAATTTACTTTGAAGCAAAAGAACACGATTCTCTAGATATTTACCTGTTGAACGCCTTGTTGCACGTCGGGCATACGTAAGGTTTGACGGTGGTATGCGTAAGTCTGTGACGTGTAAGATTGCCGGGCTGGCGGAATGCTCGTGAACATATCTCACATTTAAATGGCTTATCACCAGTATGGATTCTCTGTAATGGTAAAATAACGTGGTTAAATAAACAATAAATCGAGATCTAAACTCATACATGTATATAGAAAGAGGAGGAATAACTGTGTTAACCTACAACAAGAGCATTGAATATAGACAATCTCATCTTCACGGTCACATTAATATTTTTTTCTTTATTATAAATAAAAGATAATAATGATATTCATTTCTATTATCAATGTGAGTTTTAGCATATTCGGGTGAATAGAAAAAATATTTTTTCATTTACAGAATTCTGAGATTATTATAGTACATACACATTTACAGAAAATTGGCTGCAAAATTTAACTATTTGACAAAGAACGACGCGTTACAATGTGACCACAAACGACTTGTCAATAATTCAATTATGTTCCAAATTGACCGCAGTAAATGTCATGTTTTATTTAGCACTGATTTTTCAATAAAATAAATATTTATATACATGTAGATACTTCCACTGCGGTCAATTGGACAAAGTGACAAAATTGGCTGACCAGCGCGTGCCCTTTTATGTAATTTCGGTGCTTCGCTTATCAAAGTAAATAAAAGAAAGAAATATTGTTGAAAAGGATTCTTTGAAAAATGAAAAATACGAACTTTCATAATGCCCAGAAAGCGTTAGAAAAAACATAGCAGAACAATAACAAAATTTTGGCGTTACCAAATTTGAGGAAATTTATCTGCATATAAAAAGATATTTGATTTTTATAAAAGATCTTTTAAAAAAAATGGAAAAAAGATGATGATAATTGCGTTTTTCTTCTTTTTTTCCCACCATTTACTCGTATAATTTCCCAAAGCATCAAAGCATGTTGTTGCTGTTGTTGTTTTTCTTGTTATTCGAAAAGCAGTCAATTGCAAGTCGAATCTGAAGTGAAGATTGTATTACTTGGCACTGATTAAGCCGTGTTGAAATCATCATTGAAATCGTCATTACTAATCAAATACTCTTTAATTCTAATAAAATGTAGATGGGATAAAGTAATTATCGTCACTTTTCAACGAAAACCTCGTAACTGCAGCTTAGAACAAGCTGCAGTTGAGAAGTTTTTGCTGAAAAGCATCATTATGTTGTTATAAGAAATTTGTGCTTTAGCTGACAGGTTGGGACTAGAATGAATAGCCTGATGCAAAGCTGATTCAATAAATATTTTTACTTTCCTGTAAAAATATTTCTTTTGTTATTCTATGTCTCAATCGATTATCAATTTTTATACGATTACATTTTTCTTGGTCGATATGGAAACTGTTCTATACAAGTATTTAGACTGCTATTCATTTTATTGCAAACCATCCAAATTGACTAAATATTAGGCTATGATAATTTGATTTTCGATTTCGGATTAGTTGCACAAAAACAATTTTCAACCTAAAACAAAACAAAAATTTATTTATACACCGAGAATTTCAACTGTTTAAGACAATTTACCAGAAATTAAAAACAGTATTTTTCTTTAAAAAGCATCGAAATAAAATAGAAATGCTGATTACCAACATCTACCTTTTTCTTTGCCTTTTTCCAATGCATTTCTTTTCGCCGCAAATGCGCCAACGGGTCTTCTTCAACAATATTGAATTTGGACCAGAACTGTGTTTTGTATTTTGTCGTTTAAGAAATATTTAAGCTATTAAGCCTACCTTATGTGTAACTAGCGTGTTACTTCTGGAGAAGGCTTTCCCGCACACGTCACATTTATATTTCTTCACTGGCGGAGGTTTTTCTGGGTTGTACCGCCGGTAACCAGCGCTGCCCGGAAGTTGCATGAGGGCGGGGTGAAACATCCTTCCTGCGTGCAACGGCATCATCGTCTGCGCATGCGTATGATGTAATAAACCGCCCGGAAGTGGGTGGGGAACGTCTAGAATTCCCGGCATCTTTAATCGGTCAGATTGCACGTCTATTTTTAGTTCACTGTGTTTAAATTGCTCCCCGTCCGAGAATGACCTTGAGGACACTGGAGACAATGATGTGTCCGGGGAGTGGTCCTTACTCGGTGAGGATTTTCGCGACTCTGGTGTGAGAGACTGATCCGTGTCTCCACACCGCTTCTCCTCACCCGCCATCTTGCCGAGGGGCGTGGTCGCGGAGGTCTCCGTAGATGGTGCACTATTTTTCAACAATTTTGTCAGATTCATAAAGTAGTTCGTGAATGGTATTCGTGGGTCAACGTAGTAATACATATTTTTGTCCATGGGTGATGGCGTCACTGATGAAGTCACACTGTCTTCGTTTCTGTGTTGTATGTGTAAAGACGGGTACACATATGCCCCCATAAATGCATTATTATTTGTACTGGTTGTTGCAGATTCAGATGTCGGTGTAATGAATGGGTAAGAAAACATGGACGGATAAAATGCAGGATAGAAGCCGCCATACGGTGGACTTGTCGCTGTGGGTGAGATGTCAGTCGGAGGTCTCGGGCTCAAGTCTTCGGGGTCATCTTTATGTATTTTACTGAATGCTGATTCCGTGGATGGACGGAATAACGGATGCGACGTGAAGGATTTGTGATGGACGTTGTCTACACTACCGTCTGAATGATGGTGATGGGGTTTTGGTGAGACGTCTCCGTCGGATGAGTTATCTGGAAAAAGAAAAAAACGTTTATTGTTTATCTAACAGTCTTCGATATTGTGATATTATATTGAGCTATCATGATAAGTTCAACATTTTTTATTTGTATATAAGTTTACAATTTTCGAACAAAAAGGGAGAGAAAAAGATGCATAAAAATGAAATTGTGGTAGATCTAGATACCTTTTTGGTTTACGAATGATCAGTGATAGAAATTATCACAGAAAAAAATTCTCAATGGCGCATTCTGTTTTGTCTCTCTCTTCATTTGATATTTTTCATGCAATCTCGTTGTCAACTATTTTTTTTTTTTTTTTTTTTTTTTTTTTTTTTTTTTTTTTCATTTAATGTCCTTTTATATCATTACATTTTCTAAATAGATCATCGGAAAATGTCATTCCACCGTTAAAACTTCCAAAATCTTAGCAAAATGTATTTTTCATTTGTAATTTTCAAAGCTCTATAATTATGAAAATAATGGTTTCATGATAATGAAAAAATGTGAAATCTTGTTTTATTCTTTGCTTTCGAGTTTATTAATTATTTTTCATAATTAATTTTAGGTCATGTTCTATATAAATAAATTATGGATGTTTTTCTGTGTGTTCTTTTATTTTTTTCTATGAATGTTTGTAAATAACCAAAAACGCTAAAGATACATAAATAAACTAGAAATTATAGTGAAATAAATAAAAAACAAAGGAAATCAGACGACAACATTTTAGACTGTTTAAATTGAAAGATTTTGTCGCCGACATGAATTGATGTGACCAAAAAGACGGAATTCTATACAAAACAAAATAAATAAAAAAAAATAAATAAAATAAGAATATAGAAAATATGCTTTTTAAAATAAATCTCCTTAGTATGACAAAAAGACAGTAACAATGTATGATATAATGGTAAATAACAAAAGCGAAAGGTTGATTTTGGCCTTATGATGTCTCTGTATTTTCATACAGTAAACATATTTCTTGGCAGTGAATCCACGTAGTCTCAGTAACAAAGCAGGAGGACTTAAATTCATGAAAGATTTTCTCTTTTTAAGTAAAATAAAAGTAAACAGATCTAATAAAATCTATTATTTTTCCTTTTGAAGTCGAATTTGTGCGACATGGAAATCAATTGAGAGGAGGCCTACATCATATTCCGAGCTAATTTATTAGATACTGTTTTCGCCTTTTTTGAAACTTTGTATTTTTATTTATTTATTTATTTTTTGTTATTATTATTATTATTTTTTTTTTTTTTTTTTTTTTCATTTTACAAAGTAAGATACTGTACTTACCATCTTCTCTAAGCTCTCTGTCCGCCATGGTTAGCGTCTCTTCTTTTCGTTTGGCGCTCATCAGAAATGATTTCGGCATTCTTGGAATTGTAATTAACTCGCAGCAACTCCTAGAAATTAACACAAAAGTCTTTATCTTTTGATAAAAATCCACAAAAATCATTCATCAATATTTAAAAATGATTTTTTTCTATCGATAGTTTCTTTATTTATATTTTCGTTGACGACATTTTTCATAACACTTTTAAACAGATAGCACTTGAATGTTTCAAAATAAAATGGTGTTTCTAATAAATATGTTTCATGGGTTATAATTTTTCGTTTATTACAAATAAGTATCGAATTAAGTCACAATCAAAATTGTCACCAATCGTGTGACAGGATTATTAAGTTAAAACACCTCTACTGCAATCCCATTGGCCAATACCTGCATAATGGGTGGAGTCAGTTCTCACGTAATCACGTGACTAACGAGATTACGCGAGGAACAATGTGATTAGCGCCCGTATTGTTTGCAAAAGGTTGTGAACAGACCGCTGCAATAAAAAGAAGGTAACGAATCCGCAGATTTGGTTTTGAAGCGAAAACGACCTATCTAAACATTGATAAAGAACAATTTAGTGAAGTTTTGACACGAATGTTGATTATTGACGCGTGGAGTATCTCTGGGTGATACTGGTATCGAACAGTTTGAGGGGCGAAGAAAAATATTGTTAGGCGACTAATTGTGTTGTCAACTGGGATCTGGACCGCGAACTTCATAAACAAATCCTGTCTCATCTGAAGATGGTCCCGTCTAGGCTTCTGTTCGTATTTTGAAATGTAGAATAGTAGAAAATTTTACAATTTATCGTCTAGTTTTTCTTGTTAAAGACCAATGTTCCTCATTTCTATGCCTTTTGTCCACGAATAATGTCACCAGACTCGGTTTTGTAGTTACAAGTACCGTATGATCTGGAAATGAATAATTATAATGCTAAATAGACAGCGGTATTTGATTTTAATCGAAAATATGCTAACGTTTCATGCTTTATGAGAATGAATGCACGTATAATGCCTGGCAAAAAGGCAGAAACATTGATACCAATACTGCGACGGAAACAAAACGCAACGTTTTCTACATGGCAAAATGCTTGTATAAGAAAAGTGCACAGAATAGTTATTATAGACTAGCAGCTGTTATTGACTAGAGCCGCAAATCCTTGAAGCAAAAGAAAAGGGGGACATGAAGACCACTAATAAACTGCTTATAAGACATGAATATTTAAACATGAGAAGGTTACTTTACGGTTTATGCATAATTGATAGATAGGCCAGAAGTCCTGACTATGTCCAGCGAATTGTTGTTCGTTTCCTAAACAATATGCAAATATCATTGCAGACAAAAAATTAATATTACAAAATCAGTATAGAATGAATGCTATAGCATTGGAATCATTTAGAAAAATGTTGGAAATGCATAAACTAGGCCTAAGCATGTTCTTATTTTTTAGTCTCGTTGTTACCTAAAACTTATTTTTACGAGGGCACAAAAAGCCAGCTACTGTAAAAACGCTTTGGTTACGGTTTCATTTCTATTTGCCAGTGCGAGCACCGGGATATCACTGGAACAAAGTGACAAAATTGAATCAAAGATCTACAGTTTAGCTTTTAAGACTTTTACGTTTGTATTTCGTTTAAATGTGTAGCCTATTGCATGATCAGCAACTGTGACCCAATATCTCTTCAAAAGCCCATAAAATTCTTGAAAATACGATCTGTTAAATATGATAAGGGGCCTGTTTCATCAAAACTTTTAAAAAACATGTCTTGATTGATTTGCGATACGCGTTTCTTGTTCTAAACTTGTCGTAAGACAAAAAGACGTCTTAAATATTTTGATGATGTCGGCCCCAGGATACAACATAATACTAAAGACCATTGAGATCAGTTAATGCAGTCTGTTCACGAACTAAATGTGTATGTTGTTTTAATACATTGTATATCTTCACTTAAGGTCCGGTCACACACATCTCTGGGTCCACATCACGTCCAAAATATGTTGCAGTGATAAGACAGTGCATGTATGTGTGGCCGGGACCTTTGCATGTAGGAACTGTTCGACATCAGCGGACTGGACGTACATGCAGGATAACCCTTTCCAAAACGACAAAAAATTAAAGTGATTCGCTTCACAAACTGCCACAAATAACAAAATGAATGTTACTAAAGATAGAATTTGTGTAAATTATGGCACAGAAAAATATTGAGACAAAAGGAGAAACTGCTGCTTATCAGCAGTTTCTTCTTTTGTTTCAATGTTTTCAAAAAAGCCTATTTCTTTAGGGACGTCAAAACCAGGTCTTGTTTTGGAAAGGTATAATATCGTTCCATTATTTGGTCGCAAATGTCACAATAGCCCGATTTGTATAGGAGGTTAGTTTGTAATCTAGTCTTGCTATTTTGAAATAATGTACTATGTCAATTAATATTCATTATTACTTTTTTTTTACCATTACCGCACAGTAGTAACTTTTCCTGCTCCAGAGAAATAAAGCTTTGGAATATGAAATGGAAAGGAACGCAGATGCTAAAATTTGGTATATTCTCATTTTACACGTTTTCTACCCTTTCAGTGTGGATCTTTTATGCATATCAAAGATGTCGTAGACAAATTCTTTGAATCTGAAATTTCTTCACGTGGAAACTGGAAACCGTTCGACGTGAAAATTCGGCCCTGTCTTTATCAATGGAAATCAAATTGATATAAAAGAATTCTTACCTTTCGTTTTCAAAATCCAACATTTCTTCTTCACAGTCTCTGTTTGCTATTATCATCTTTTTATCTTTATTTATATGCTTACTTGTTTGCGATATTCTTTCAAAAAGTAATCTATCATTTCCGACAGTTTTCCGGAGATTGCCGAAGTTTTCCGATCGTTAATCCGGCAACATGTTACGTCAGGGAGATATCCGTCGATAATCCCTTTCCTCTTTGATTCTCGCCGATTGTCGCCGACTCTAATTATTCATGTTGACTTGATAATCCTCGATTGCATTGATTAGTAATTAAAATACAATTTTCGTTGCGTTTCATTGAAAACCTCGTAACTGCAGCTTAGACAAGCTGCAGTTACGAGGTTTTCCATCAAAAGGCGACGTTTTGTTGGTTTCAGCCTTTCTCATTCGGACAATATTTAGATTGCTTTAAAAGTTGTTACAGACGACAAAAAATGATGTTAATGCAGTCATGATTTGTGTATAGATTCTAATACAACACAGAAAATATAGAGGCAAAAGAAGAAAATGCTGATCACCAGCATTTTCTTCTTTTGCCTTAATGTTTTCATAAGCTTTTCCTAATTATGAACGTCAAAACCAGGTCCTTTTGGGGAAAGGGTTAATCAAATTCTAGATCGGCTAGTCACTGCATTAGAGTATTACTATTTTCTTTGGGTTTCAACCGTTTTCACACGGTCTAGTTTATTTCGGGAATGGAAGTTTTATTGTTTACGATTTGTCATTCCTTAAATCTTTAACAAACAATCAACTGTTCGACAGATTATCGGGGAAGAAGAAAGAAAAAAATGTTAAGAACAAAGACTAAAACAAATAGTACTTTTAACACTTAAAGTGACATTTCACATTTATCTTTCATAAATTTTACCTTCATTTCATCTGAAAGAGCGGACTTTCTTATGAAAATTCTGAAAATTTCATGCGGAAATTTTGAACGGTTTACGAGAAATATTTATTTTATGCTAAAATAAAACAAGTTGTTGTGGACAACAGTTCAGATTTATATGAAACTTGTCATTTCTGTCTCAACTTTAAAGGCGTATTTTTCGCTTATAGATAACAGCTTCAAAAAACCGATAGCATTTCTACGCATTAGAATAGCCAATCTTTGTAACAAGACATACATGTACTTTAAAAAAATGAAATCGGAATGTTATGTCCCTTTAAAATGATCGCTTTTATTAGAAAACCTTGAAACTACAGGTTTTAGAAGAAAAGAAGCGATATGCGGAATAACAAAAAAAATATGATATTGATTTGCTATTGCACGCATAAATTTTTTGCCAGTTTCAACGCAAAAAAACTATTTTTTTTTCAAAATTGGGAATACTTGACTTGGCAAGCAAGATCTTCCTACAATAACATACACGTCCTTTCGGAGTCAGTTGTTATCAAAATAAGCCTTTTTGATAAAGACTTACTTTTTAAAACGCTTGGAAAACATTAAGACAGCAGAAGAAAATACTTTTCAGCGTTTTCTCCTATTGTCTAAATAGTTTTACGTCTCTTTT
The DNA here is from genome assembly GCA_963680895.1 of Fragum sueziense. NCBI lineage: Eukaryota > Metazoa > Mollusca > Bivalvia > Cardiida > Cardiidae > Fragum > Fragum sueziense. The sequence continues at coordinate 24,594,048 of OY804608.1, forward strand.
GTACACAAACCCTAACTTTATCGATATCCATTTTATCATCTGCAACAGTTTTCAGCTAACCAGTTTGGAGAGAAAAATCAAAGTACTGAAAGTACTGTTGGGAAGCAAATTTGTTAATAATGTAGGCCTGTCCAGAAGTAGAATATGCCTACTTTGATTAGGTACTTTGATTATCCATTTGAATACTTTGATTCGTAGAGTACTTTGATTAGGTACTTTGATTATCCATTTGAATACCTTGAATACTTTGATTCCATGCTGGAATTGTTTTATCTATTTTTAGCACAACCTTCGTTCATATTTATCGTTTGTGTAAGCTTTGAATATATTTCATAGTTCAGTAAACTTGAGTGACCCATTTAAAAGGAAGGCCATTCATTGGACTGATCTTTGAACCCGAATAAAGCAAATTACTACGTCGGTCCTTTCTTCTCTTAGAGACATGATTAATTTAATGTTTCATTTTCAGTCACACAATTCAATATCTACACATAACTTCAGACTTACATATTGAATATTCGAATGACTAATACCTCATAAATCTTTGCTTTTGCTAGAACTATTTATAGTGAGGAGGACCGTAAGATGTTGTGTGGTATGTAGAGAATGGTAAAGTGCAGAGAGAGGTGGCTGCATAGACAATAGACAATATTTTATTGACGTAATCTTTACAGATTCTTGTCACATATATACAATTTTACAAATACTAACAAATCATTTTATTTTACTTATAGTCAATTTTCAATTCATTCGATTCACGAGATGCAAAATAGTTTTTCATTTCTGTATGGAAAATATTTGGAAGAGAAGCTAAATTGGATAAAAATCGATTGCTCAGCGCCAAACCATTGTAAGTACATATGGGTTCACATCCACCTAAAACAGTTCACCGTAGAGCCCTCGATATATAATTTGATTAATATTCCATATTTTGTAGATGTAGCAAATTCTAAACGTGCATTTTTGTAAAAGCTTGCGGATCCGAACCAGGAGGCATGTGTCATCCCTTTTCTATTAAAAAAGATGACTAGTCTCCAGGCTCGCAAACGAATTTGTAAGAAGTGTACAAGAGATAGTCACAATGATTAATTTAATGTTTCATTTTCAGTCACACAATTCAATATCTACACATAACTTCAGACTTACATATTGAATATTCGAATGACTAATACCTCATAAATCTTTGCTTTTACTAGAACTATTTATAGTGAGGAGGACCGTAAGATGTTGTGTGGTATGCAGAGAATGGTAAAGTGCAGAGAGAGGTGGCTGCATAGAGAAGCAAATTTTGCAAAATTTGCTTCCCAAAAGAACATAATAAAAACACTTGGGACGGGAAAGCCAATAGAAGAGTGCCCCTTTCAGAGCATTTTGATCAGTAAATGAAAGTGGTATACCTTGTAATTGATGTGCGTAGTTTTGCGACGATTTTCAAGCTATCTTTGGAGGGGAATTGGGGTTGGGCAATCGTGCTAGGTTGATAGCATCCCGTAAAATTGTAACTTTGTCAAACGTAAAAAATCTCTTTATGATATAAGGTCTTGTTAAGCATGATACAAAATGACACCTTACAAGGTAGTAAATGGCACCGTTGTGGATTTTGTCAAGATACGAACGCAGACAGCTTATATCAGTGTTGGCAATTATATTTTGAGGCCCGTTCCTTGTCTTTTAACCGGATTGCCGGAGATAAGCCACAGTTTTCTACAGCTCGCACCTTTCCCACGTAGAAGAAAACTCAAATTCAAAACCCTATCTTGTGGGTACTCATTTACATCATCTCTTTGTCTGGAAAACACGATTCCAATGAGTACCCCCAACATAGTATTTGGTGAACTTGCATTTTGACCAGCTAATACCCCCTTATTTGTAGCTCTTTTTTATTGTTGGCTATATTTTAAGGTCCGTTATAACCGGATTAAGGAGATCAGCCACAGTTTTCTACTGCTCGCACCTTTCCCACGGAGAAGAAAACTACTTCTATTTTTTATCCTGTTAATCTCCTGCGGTGAAACATTTACAGTATTATCATATCCCATGTATTACAAGACCCTTTCTGAAACGACAGTTTAGCTGGTCCGCATAGAATTTAACTATACACTGTACATTACTTATTTTATCTATTTATCTATTTTTCTTTTTTGTAGCACAGAATGCATTAACAGAAGTGGATTGGGCATCGCTTTTCAGCTTCTCCTATATTGTTGTTGTTTTAGATCTTTGACATCAAGATAGGTCTGGCTTGCAAAAACGATGCCACGGTAACGAGCTGGGCCCCAACTAGTAGGGCGTTGGTTCGATGCTGCTGCTTTTGAATCGAACATCAAACTCTAAGCATCAATTAACTAATAAAACGATCGATATCTCTGATGGTCCTTCTTGTTTGAAATTTCAATTGCTTGAAATTGCAATTGACCCATTTCTTAATAACTCTCTCAATTTCTGCAATCCCCGCGGTGAAAGTATTAAATTTTAGACAAAATCGGTAGGAGGGGTGCCAATGATAATAGGCCTACATGTGTATTCTCCGCGCACTCAATGTTTTATAAATGTAGACATACCATGATTAGTTGTTGATATTGATAATGTTATGCATTTTTCTGCGACGGTTCATCTTTGACGAAACAAATCTCAGAAAGAGTTCAACGATGCATTTTTTCCAAAACAATTTTTTTTATCAAAAATATTTATTTTCATTTTTCCTGTATGAATTCATCATAGAATTATACAAAAGGGTTCGCTAATCGCGGCAGTGACGAACTTATTAGATTAATAAAAACACAAAGGAAATGAAGAATAACAAAGGGAGATAATCCATCGATAATCCCGTATTACACGATAATCTCGTTAAAGACGAAATGTTAATTTGGCAAACTTTACTCACATCTTATCCTTTAATGTGGCACCGACGGATAGGGACCGATCTAACATGTTCATGTGCAAATGTCACAATATAGTCCCTGGACTAGTCTCCATTTGACTGAAACCGACTGAGATGTGGGACTGATAACACAGAGCACCGTGAAGGTGCTAGTTGGGGAGCCTAGTCTTCTATCTGAATATATATTTTTGAAACACCAAATATATTTCCAAGTCCCAATGTTGTACCAATGATATCCATGAAAGCTTATATGCAAATGCTCGTGTAAAATAGGCAGAAATTCAGTTTTTATCTTTACAAAATCACAAGTTTTTCGATTGGATTTTTTGTCACGATTCTGTTGAGGTTCTGTAAACCAAAAGTCTAGAATAATGATAAAACGATCGCCTGGGCAATTAGTTTGTTTACAAAAAGTGTATAAACTATAAACACTCCGCAGTCAAGCTTCATTCTTTAATGTGGGCATGACTACCGATCGAATAATAAAATCATTTTGGATGAAATATAGGGACCTATGATGTATAGTTTGAATTTCGGGATTCGGGCAAGGACTTCATAGGGATTCTTAGTAATCACATGAATAGGAGAAATTACCAAAAATGTTGATATACGTAAAAACAAGAGATGGCATACCGTGTCATTGTTCACCAAAATATTTGTCGTATGTTAAAATTCTATGGTGACAAACTATATGGAATACGCGTATTTTCATTCAATTACATTAAATTACAAATAAAGTACATGTACAATAAAGTACAAATAAGCAATACTATCAAATGATTACAGTAGACAGTATTTTCATTGACTTTGTAGAATTAATGCATATTAAACTAATAACGCTTTTAGACATACTTAAATTTGTCTAATATCCTTATTTATCTAATATGTCTCAAGATAGCATATTAATTATCAACAACAGAAATTATGCAATGTTAGATGAAAAACACGATAAGTAAATAGGCGAAGACATTTAAGAATTACTTAGGACTACTTCTTAAACAACAAAAGAGCTATTAGGTCGCGTTTGTACTGCTGTAAAATCAGATAATATATCTTCAAAGGAAAATCCTTTTATGCAAAAAAGTAAAACTTGGATATTAATATGCATTATAATATTAGCTAATTCATTATTTTATGCAATCGTAATTGGATTAATTCCCGCGGATTTCAGCGGTTAAAAGGTGTTTGCGGATTAATACATTTGAAGTTGTTTGGCTCTCATTCGGATTGTTCGGTTGTTACCGTTGATAGGTAATGGCGGATTAACAATCAAACAATCACGATTTTTGCTGCGCCATGCTGTTCGACCTTTCGTTTGGAATATCCAAGGATTGTGTATTGAAAGGTGAACTGTTATAGGCATGGTCAAATTGGGGACAGGCCACGAAAAAATAACAATGCAATGATAAGGGAGGAGTGCATGGGGTCGTTATTTCTCTAAAAATAGGTTAGTATGAAAAAAAAGCTTTCAATTTTTTCGATCCTAATATAAAATAAGCCTTTGTCTTAGACGAATAGAAGTGTTATTTAAGGTTGTCAGAAATTCGTAATCGCAAAAATTAGATTGACGAAAATTAATTGTACCATTTTTTTGCCCAATCCGCCAAAATTTGCACCGCAAAAATTACCAGTTACCATAGACCTGGTTCCGACAACCAGTGTGCTCTTTTTAAAATGAATAAAAAGAGAAAACCTTTTTTTGCTGTATCCGTTACTGGAATGCTTTAAAAAGAGGGTTATTTTCTTGTAATACTCGTAGTAAACGAAAGAGTCGTTGTTAGGCTTACAAAATTAGGCGAACGATGAATATGAAAAAAGATATGATAAAATGAAATAAATGCGTTACCGCATTTAGCAAATTGCTAGGACAGAAAATCAAAACAAACAAAAAATATCTATCTTAAGATTTCGGAGAATTCCTTTAATGGGATTAATAAAAGTTGAGTTTTTGCCACCTACGGATTAACGTGGACAGACAAGTTTCGACTTTCAAGAAAGATGATCTCGTCTGGCATGTACCTGGCGGCATTTCTTTGATGTTCCAAATCCAACATTTAGTGTATCAAAGAAAACAAGCAACCAAGAAGACATTGCTCCGACATGCTTGTTGCCGAAGTGTAATAATTCGAAGTTAAGGTATTTCACTTATCATTCGATACAAAAAAAAAAAAACCTAGTGAAATTTCGCGTTTATCCTTGCCGTTTCCGTGACAACGAAAATTGACGAGGATATCCGGATTTTAAAAATCCGGATATCCTCGGCAATCTCCTTTGGCACGGACGACGCCGAAGATGCACGCAGTATTTGATATTTTATGATAGATGCAAACTTGTTTGTAGCCCACCTCCATGATTGGGGCCAATACAGATTACAGTCTACAAACCTGGTCGATTTTCCATCTTATTCAGACTGTTTAAACACAGAGGGATTAGATGGGCATTAAAGGGACGTTTCATCCCCATTTCAGTTTTTTAATGTACATGTATGTCTTGATGCCAAGATTGGTTATTCTAATAGGTATAAATGCTATCGGTTTTTTAAGTTGTTGCTGATAAGCGAAAAACACGCCTTTAAAGTTGAGACAAAAACGACCATTTCTATATACATCTAAACTGTTGTGGACAACAATTTGTGTAATTCTAACACTAAAATATATATCTCTCATAAACGGCGCGATATTTTGGCTTGAAATTTTCAGAATTTTCATAAGAAAATAATCATGCTCTTTTAGATAAAAATAAAAGTGAAATTTATTAGAAAACACCAAAGTCGCCACAAAGGACAAACGTCCATATTTGACAACGTTTTCGTATGGCATAATTTAGAACTTTTCAGAATAATTGACGTTAATCTTATTAAGATATTGGTCTTATAATTAAACGCAATGTTAATCCACCAAAAATCTGGTGGGAAAATGCCTCTCTTACTTTTCCTTTACATTTACTAACCGTCTTAAAGAGGCGAGGCACTAGAGAATAAAGCTAGTAATAGCGATGAATTTTGTGCTAAAAATAGACTTGGGTTACTGTTATGTTTTGATAAACCGTCGGTGTGGTTATAATATCTCGTAACTATGGCTTGAATCAAGCCGTAGTTACGAGATTTTATAACAACACACACGAACTATTTTGTTTGTCCGAAATTACGTCACGGTTAACTGGATAAAATCGTTCCCTATTTTGTCTACATGTATAACAAATATTCATTCACCCTGACTACCAACCCATTCTTCTTTAAACATAAATACATGTACAAATTATCAGTAGTTTATGTTGAACGATTAACTCGAACCCAAAAAAGTTCTACTGACAGCGTTTTTTTTTTGTCATTTTGTCTTTTTCCAACTTGAATTTTTTAAAATGCATTTGACTAATTCGAAATCGAATATATTTCTGGTCAGCACATTTGAAATATAAATTAATATGAGGTTCTTTTATGTCCCTATGTAAGAGACCATGCTGTTTCAGCGATAATCGTTTGCTCAAAATTACATTTAAGACATATGTGAAACCCATAAATAGACAAGACTTAATAATCCAGGAAGAAAACAAATTTGTTGATCTCACGGCGGGGTGGTAACTGCCCCATTCACAGCTTGCCGATTTTAACGGCGCCGTCCGCGAAAATTGAATACACTAATTTACCGTTTTACTTCTGATGTTTTAATGTGTGTGTTAAATTGCATTATGACCTAATACACAGGGGTCATAAATGTGCCAATGTTTGATGCAATTACTAAACGGCCACATCGCCAATATTGGTGATCAATAGGTAGACAATATGCTCTCGTGCAGGGCCAACCTCTCATACTAGCGCAAAGGTGAGAGCGGAACCAGTTCATAAGTACCTCAGAGTCGGTTCTTGTGTCTTACATGTCAATCTACAGTGCTTGAACTAGTTTAATTTCAACAAAAAGTGAATGCTTAAACTCCAACATGAATAAACAAGCGGTCCTTGTGAATCCCCAAATACCCTTCTGGATCCGCCATTGTTTAGTAGTTGCGCCATTCCGTGATAAAACTCCTAGGGCATCACATGGCTTACAATGGTAACGTTAACACTGGTGGTGAACTCGGCCAAAGCGAGGGACGTTTTTCGCTACAACAAGGTATAGATATTTGGCGTTTAAAAATGTGAGTTTAAAGATTTTTAATTCTAATTACATTGAATTTGGTCTAAAAATAGACCGGTTCACCGTTATGTGTTGACAAGCCGTCGGTGTGGTTATAAAATCTCGTAACTACGGCTTTATCTAAACCATAGATAACAACACAGACGGAATAGGCCTACATTGTTCGTGAAAAAAACATACTTCGCTTTGGCCTAGTTCACCACCAGTGGTTAATTCTTGTAAGCATCAGTGTTGAATCTGGTATCTCGAAAGTCTATTACCTACCATTCAAAATATGTTCTCTTATTTCCAGTTTCAAGTTTGAATTAAGAATTAGTGGTGGAACTTGAATAATGGTGAATAACGTAATTCGAATGTCTTTGATAGGCTACTTCCATTCTTTCTGTGCACGCCTGCTGCATACAGGACCTGTCAAACAAAGCAAAAATCGAAATCGGAAAACCTATGATGTGACCAAATTATCCATATTATCATTTGTGACGAAAGACTTGCGAAGGTATAAATAATTTAGACACCTTTATTGCTTTATCACCGGGACATATGTGTGCCGGCGGGTGGGGTGACGAAATTGCCGCCATTTTCACACCTTCGTTAAGTGAAATCTCGTTCATTGTCACATCTCGAGAGATCTCGCACACCACGAGGTGCAAAGGAATCTCGCGAGAAAGGCCAAGACACGTGGACATATGTCATATTGTAAACAAGGGTCAATAAAGTTTTTTGTGTTCATAATTTATACAAGAACATATAGCGTTGATTATTTATAAGTACTTTGACAATGAAAATGCCACCAATTTGATAAACTGAGATGTTTAATTTTACCCTTTCGTAGGCCACCCAGACGGCGGCGGATTTTCCGACATTTGCCTCCCACCAATGGGTGGAGCATCGTACACCTAATATGAATGAGCAGCTGGTTGCGCGGAAAGGATGATGTGGTACTACTGGTGAGGGAAAAAGAGTATGACTACGTGCTCCTGTCGCCGCAATACGTACTGTGCACAACAATACTATAAAGCAGGTATTGACAATGTTTCAAATTAAATTTTTCCTAGGCAAAAGAATTGGTTTCTGATCAAATTGGAAGCTTTTGCAGAGAACAACTTCATTAAATAGATATAGATCTAAATGTATTTCATAGAAAGAGTAAATTACTCACTGTATGGAAACTACTGTATGTATAGTTAGCTGGGTTTTCCGAAGTCAAAATAAAAATGGCGGACGGGATTTCTGTACAAGGTAGGGGTCATGTATTTTTGGTCACATACTATTGAATATGTTCTTTCATGCAACTTGACGGATATCAGCGTGAAGGCAATTGGTTGGAGAACCAATAAATATAGCCCCCTTTTTATGAATTTGCCTCGTTTGACTGTAATGTTTGAATGAACACAGTGTCGTGTTGACCTTGAAATCCGAAGCGATATATTTTGAAAAATCGGTCTGTATTTCCGAATTCCTTATGTTCCTGTCAACAACACAGGGCTAGATGGGTGGAGAAATTGATATTCTTACCTGAAATGTTTCGACAGATCGTCTGTGTAGTCTACATTTGTTGTAATTACACTTTGAAATTTCGCATGCTGTACAGCTGTGTGCAAACCGAAACTAACCCGGTGTACAGCTGGGTGAAACTGTTTTTCTGTATGTGTGGGTGCAATATCTAACCCGAAAACACTGTATGTTTGGGTTTTTCTGGATAAAATCAGATACATGATTCCGAAACTCTTTTGTGTTGAACTATCGAAATATATATTCCAAACTATCCAAACGATTTTCAGTAAAGAGACATTTCACATAAAATTTCTCATAAATTTCACCTTTTCTTTTAACCCTTTCCCAAACGACAAAATTTTAGGGTGTTCTGAATTGAAATATGCTGCAGACGACATAATTAAGATTGAAAACCATCAGATTTGTGTAAAATATAGCATAGAAAATATTGAGGCAAAAGGAGAAACTGCTGGTTATCAGCAGTTTCTTCTTTTGCCTTAATATTTTCCCATGCCTATTCTATTAGGGACGTCGAAACAAGGTCTTGTTTGGGAAAGGGTTAACTGAATGAACTGAATTTCTTATGAAAGTTCTGAAAAGTTCAAAACAAAGTTTTGCGCCGTTTAAGAGACATATATTCAACCTTGAAATTAAACTCATTGATGGCTGCCGCAGTTTAAATGTAAATGAAATTTCTCCTTTTCGTCTCAACTTTAAAGGCGTTTCTTTTACTTATCAGCAACAATTTCAAACAACTGATAGCATTTTTTAAAAACGCATTAGAATAATCGACCTTGACATCAAGACATACCTTTCTAAATGAACTACCAATGTTATGTCTTTTTAGTGTGCTTCAGAAAACGTATGAAATCGATAATCTTACTTCAGTCTTTCTGTATATTTTCCATTATCGTTTTCGTTCTGTGGCACACCCAAAGTGAATATTCACACCATCTTTTTATAACTGGTATCGGACTATCCCACAAATGAAAATATACACATAATTATATAACAACTAAATCAAGTATATCATGCTTTTTTCAAAGGGTAATTACAACCAAAGTAAAATTACACAGACGAAATATTGAAACATATCCCTTAAGCTTAACTACGGTATCAATTTCTGCACCCATCTAGTCGTGTGCTGTTTTCAGGAATATTAGGCATTCAGAAATACATTCCGTTTTTTAGCCTAACATTTTTTTAAATTTTTCAAAATCATAAAATTATTGAAATGATATGTGGTACGTGTAATACTATTGTTATTTTTTTTATCATATTCCCCACGTAATTAGGGGGAAGCTAACGTTGTTCAAGGTCATACAACTTTTAATATTATGTAGTTGAGTCATATTTCGTTACACCCGGCGTAACTGCCCCTTCCCCAGCGAGATTTAATTTGCGAACCAACCTTGTAAAATAGATATCATTTAATGAATAGATTAATGTAAAGTGCTATCTTTTTTCTTGTTTTGTTTTTGTTCACAATAGGTTTTGAATGTATCTATGTCAGGTTTACTTCCATGAGATAGTTTCCTTTTCTTGTCAACATTATGAATATATATATTTTACTCGAGCTACCATTAAACAACAGTTTTGATGCAACGAGTGTGCCAAATTGGTAGTGAATAAGTACATGTATTTGTTCCATCCGTAATCTACTTCAAATTGTAAAGGATGATAAGGTCGAACATAGTTTGACCACAAATATATGCATTGACAGATTATATACAAAGTAAGTGTATGTATGTACCAGTAACTTCCCCACGCCCTTAATCGTATATATTTGAACCCCCATCATCGAAATCCTGGATCCGCCACTGGCATATTATGTTCAACAGCATTAATTCTATATTTCAATTTTGTATAAAAAATATTTACCGTTTTATGTACACATCGCACTACACATCGAATGATCGTAGTAGCCTGGAACCCCTTTGTATCGGTCTACTTATATTTAAAAAATGACAGCCATGAAAATAAATAATTTTCCTTATTCATATCATGTCTTCTTGTAAAATAACATTTTTACTTCTGTTATATCAAAAAATCATTGTCAAAATCCCAGTTCTATAGAACAAATATGTCAACAATCGTAAGCCATATCAAATTTGGTGAATAATGGCGTCACCCCATTATATCAGTGCATTGTGATTGAATGTTGAGCAAGTTAAAATAATGACTGACAAACAGCATCAAAAAATATTTTAATTGAATCCGCAGTTTCCTTTTGACAAATAGGTGTACACATTTTTGGAAAATAACAAAGTTTCAATATTTTCTATCACTTTTAACAAGGGCTACCTGTTCAATTTAACCAAGTTTTAAAATGTTTGAATAATTATTACCTGGTGAACAGATATATAATAAAATCGGTACTGGAAAGATGCAGTGACCTAGTTGTTAATGTAAATAGTCTGAAGGTGGCACTACGATCTCTGTATCACGAAATTTGCAAATAGACCGATACAGTGGATAGACCGATACAATGGAGTGGTAGTTACTGCGTATGTCAGTCGGAAAATATAGGCCTACATAATTTCTGTCTGCGGACAATGACATAGTTAATTGTGTCTTATGAATCAAGCCAATATCACTCCTTTTCAATTTCTAGTAAATGTTATGTAAAAGTCTCTGACTAAAATGGTCAAGTCGGACCCTTTGAAAAAAAGCATGATATACTTGATTTAGTTGTTATATAATTATGTGTATATTTTCATTTGTGGGATAGTCCGATACCAGTTATAAAAAGATGGTGTGAATATTCACTTTGGGTGTGCCATAGAACGAAAACGATAATGGAAAAAATATACAGAAAGACTGAAGTAAGATTATCGATTTCATACGTTTTCTGAAGCACACTAAAAAGACATGACATTGCTAGTTCATTTTGAAAGGTATGTCTTGATGCCAAGGTCGATTATTCTAATGCGTTTTCACAAATGCTATCAGTTGTTTGAAAATGTTGCTGATAAGTAAAGGAAACGCCTTTAAAGTTGAGACGAAAAGGACAAATTTCATTTACATTTTAACTGTGGCATCCATCAATGAGTTTAATTTCAAGATTAAATATATGTCTCTTAAACGGCGCAAAACTTTGGTTTGAACTTTTCAGAATTTTCCTAAGAAATTCAGTTCATTCAGATAAAAGAAAAGGTGAAATTTATGAGAAATTTTATGTGAAATGTCTCTTTAATGAAAATCGTCTGGATAGTTTGAGATATATATTTCGATAGTTCAACACAAAAGAGTTTCGGAATCATGTATCTAATTTTATCCAGAAAATCCCAAACATACAGTGTTTTCGGGTTAGATATTGCACCCACACATACAGAAAAACAGTTTCACCCAGCTGTACACTGGGTTAGTTTCGGTTTGCACACAGCTGTACAGCATGCGAATTTTCAAAGTGTGATTATAACAAATGTAGACTACACAGACGATCTGTCGAAACATTTCAGGTAAGAATATTAATGTCTCCACCCATCTAGCCCTGTGTTGTTGACAGGAACATAAGGAATTCGGAAATACAGACCGATTTTTCAAAATATATCGCTTCGGATTTCAAGGTCAACACGACACTGTGTTCATTCCAACATTACAGTCAAACGAGGCAAATTCGTAAAAAGGGGGCTATATGTATTGGTTCTCCAACCAATTGCCTTCACGCTGATATCCGTCAAGTTGCATTAAAGAACATATTCAATAGTATGTGACCAAAAATACATGACACCTACCTTGTACAGAAATCCCGTCCGCCATTTTTATTTTGACTTCGGAAAACCCAGCTAACTATACATACAGTAGTTTCCATACAGTGTTACTGTCCGAAGGAAAACCACAAATCTACCTTTCCTACGTTATTTTACGTCTTAATAGTCCTTGGGCCAGATATGGTTGGAGTTACCACTAAAATGGACAAAGGGACACCTATATATCTTGAAAGACCTATCCAAAGGAGGCACAAAAATGCAATGATATCCACTCTGCAGAGTAGCTATACCTCAGAATGTGCATTTGAAATTTGATAGGGTTTGGATAGTTGAAAATCAGTGAAAGGTTTTGAAATGTTTAAACTAATGTGGCTTTACTGCTTTCTATACTAAGCATACACTGCATATATAAACCAGATGCATAGAAATACAATTCGTGTTGAATAATTTGTCCTACACAGCATGTATATGGAAAAATCACAACAGGTATATCCATAAAGGGAGGTAATAAGCCGAGCAAATTACATGCTTTTCAATATGGAGTATGGCATTATTATGTCATAAGCCAAAAATGAAAACCCTCTGTATTTTCTTGAACCTGTTAAGGACAGATCCTCCATTTATTTCCCACGGTAAGATTTTTTTTTATTTTTTCTGTACTGATATCTAAATATATGAGAAGTAAAATAATGACTTAAAAACTATAGGTCACCAAGCGAATTAAAAAGTTATTGGATTTCAACGGAGATTACTCTTGTCTAAAATTGCAAAAATGAGGTGCCACTTAAATACCTACAAAAAAGGCGTTCGAAATGACTAGGATTACATAGATAAGTCTTTATTGTGTTCAATATGTTTTATTCTGTCTAAATGAGTATCAATTTGGGAAAATTTAGTGGTGATTTTGAAATTTTTAGTAAAACATTCTTTCAAAAGTAGCTGAAATTGCTCCTTTTTCGCAACGTTTCTGATTATAAAAAATATTCCAGCGGTAAGAATTTTTTTCTTTTTTGGAATAGACATAGTGCTTGGTCATACCTACAAAAACATAAAAAGAAAAATATATCAAACCAAGCGTTTTTCTTAGTTATCAGGAAAATTTGGTTTACTTTTTGGAGCTCTGTCCGAAATTGTTTCACTACTTTTATCCATTTTCTTCCTTATTACCAGATTTAGATAATAAAAAGTGTCATCTTTTGTATCCTTCTGACGCGGACTAGCTCACAAAGACACCACTTTGCTTTTGTTGCTCCGTTTCCTATCGCTAACGCCACATGTTGAACGCGTAACAGAAATCAAAATGTACCATCCGAGTACTATTACACTTTAATTGACCAAACAGAGAAAATTGAAATAACCGAAAAGGGTCTTGTCATTTATCAACCAAATATTAACTTAATGTAAAAAATACATTTGCTGAAAAAGCCAATTACTGAAACAGCTTTATTTCGTTATTTAAGATATGCGCAGTAAGTTGCGCAGTAACAACTGGAGGATCTGTCCTTAATGAATTCTGACTATTGTTCCATTTCAAAGTGCCGGATAAGCAAAATTTAACAACCTTCTTGTTTCCATGGCAACTGTCTTCTTATAGAAATTTCAGCATTAGCTTCAACTAATCGCAAAAAACACGTTAAAACTATTATAGTAATGAAACATACATTTTAGTTTCGAAATCTTATTTTGTTAAGACATCTTTTACACAAAACTAATTAGTATGCTTATGAATATTAATAAAAACTTTAATAACAAGATCGTGAAACACAAATGCCCAAGGAATGGCAATGTTAAGTTTTTATGCTAAGTTTTCGAGTTAATGATTGATAAGGGTTAATGAATGACCTTAAGGAAGGTCATATTGATATTGCACGAACAGATAAATATCATTGTTCAAAAGAAGGTTACATACAAAATTATAGCTTTGTATGTCAAATATTTTTGGAGAAAAGGCCAGTGTTAAGTTTTCATACAGACAGATGGACGGACAGACAGACAGACGAGAGTAAAACAATATGCCCCTGTGTGTTTAAATTGCTGAAATGAGACATTTCTAGTTGCAATGTTAATATGATGTGTGTTTTATACCGTATTTCAAAAGGTAAAATAACACAAATAAATTAATAATTACTTTGTTGGCAAATTATGGACAATTATAGGTAAACTGCATGTAGATCTAAAAGGAGACAAGAAAGAGACGGGGGACTCAGTATACAGTGTTTTGACAGCATTTGGGGTTAAGGATAAATTCCTGTTGTAAGCCCTTTAAAGTTTAAGTTTTTTTAAAAGTAAGTCAAACTCAAAGGTCAGGGTAACTCGGTCAAAGGTTATGGTCCCAAATAAATGGGCGTGGTGGGAGTCCTCATTCGGTAGGTTTCAAACCAAGGCCAAAGAAGTTCAAGACTTAACCATCTGCATGCAAAGTCGCACAACTATCACCCTTCCACTTCTGTTTTTTCTTGCACCTCTCAATACCATGCAGAATGACACTGGACATGCATATGACATTCAAGGCAAGAAGATAAGCCATCTTTTCTACATAGATGACCTAAAGACCTTAGCCAAGAACGATCATCAGCAAAAACAACTGCTCGAGACAGTAAATGTCTTTAGTGATGATATATGTATGCAATTTGAACTGGACAAGTGTCTAAAAGCCACCTTCAAAAAAGGAAAACTAACATAAACATCTGACATACAGCTAGAAAGAGACAACATCATCAAGAAACTAGACCAAGACGCTAAATACAAATACGAGGGGCGTTCATTAAAGATTTCCCCTGACCTACTTTCAGTTGAGATGGGAAGTTGAAATTATGCACATACATTACCGCATACCTCTTTAGGTCACATGAAAAATTGTAGCTCTGAAATGTAATTTGTTTCTCATTTCCGTGTGCTGAAGTTAAGTAAGGTATCGTGATGGAGCAAGCAGTTGTCAGATTCCTGTATCTGAAAGGTCGCACTCTAAAGGAGGAATTTGATGACATGAAAGAAGTTTATGGGGATGATGTCCCATCATATGACTTTGTCAAACACTGGTATACTCAGTTCAAGTGTGGACGTAAGTCTGTTGAAACAGCCCAAATCCTAGGCGCCCACAGTCTGTCATTGATGATGCCACCATAAAGTCGATGTAAGGTTTCGGGCACAATCTACGGTGTTCTACAGAACAGGTCTCCAAAATTGCATTAAACGATGGCAGAAGTCTGTCTCTCTGGTCAGAGGCCATGTAGAGAAAGATAAATATTTGTGCCAAGTTTCAATTCTCTATATTAATTGGAAGTAGGTTAGGGGAAATCTTTAATGAACGCCCCTCGTACCTTGTGTTAATTAAGGTGACGGAATTCAACATGCAGCAATGAGGGAAAAGATCAGAAAAGAGTATCACAGAAGAGTTAAGGCTTGCCATCAAGAGTGAGCTAAAAGCTGCAGATAAGATTGAAGCTATAAAAATCCTGGCAGTCCCAGTTGTCACATACAATTTCAATATCATAAACTGGAAAATGCAAGAAAAAAGAAAAACTTGACACAAATACCTGACAGTAACTAACAACAGAAAGAATGCACCACCCAAAGGTTGACGTTGAAAGATTGTACCTACCACGAAAGATCGGTGACAGGGGCCTCTCATAGATTGAGAAGGCATAAACACGTATTTGGAGACAACACAAGACACTCTGCTACATCTGATCCGGGAACATGAACGCAACAAGAAACTTTACTCAATCTCAGAGTAAGCCAGAAAATTCATTCAAGAACTTAACATTGCACAAACGACAAGAAATGGAGAAGAATCCGTCACAGAGTTTGCCAAAAGAACAAGACGGACAAAGGCAAATGCCCAAAAGAGGATGACACAATCATGGAAAGCCAAACCAATGCATGGGCAATACCCGTAAGGTTTGACTAACCAGATGTTGACCAAGATCAGACACATAAGTGGCTCTCTAGTGCAGGTCTCAATGCAGAAATAGAGGGAATGGTGATAGCAGCACAAGATCAGAGTTTGGCTACAAGATCATATCACAACAAGAGCATCAAAGATGGTACAGATCCAAAGTGTAGAATATGCAACCAATATGATGAAATTGTCTCAGGCTGTCCAACATTAGTGCCAACATAGTACATTCAAAGACATGACAAGGCAGCAGGGTACATTCATTGGAAAATCTGCAAGCAATTTGGACTCCCAGCAAACAAAAAATTGTATGAACATCAACCAAAAACTGTCGAAGAGAGAGACATGTCAGTGAATACTGGTACAGAGATCAAGGCTAACAGACCAGACATCATCATCAAGAACAAATTGGACAAGACGTTCATCATGATTGACATGACGGTTCCATCTGAAAGAAATGTCTCCGTCAAGGCACTTGAGAAACTATCAAAATACAAAGACGTTGAGATAGAAGTAGCAAGAATGTGGGGTATGGAGACGACAACTGTACAAGTCGTTGTAGGTGCACTTGGTCTCATTAAGAAGGCACTTGACAAAATATTCAAACAAATCCCTGGTGCACCAGTTATCGAGGAATTGCAGCAGATCATGCTCCTCGGAAGTGCACATATCACCCAAAGAACGCTGTATAATGATAATAATGAAAACACCATAATTGCAAAATTTATACCTTCTGTCATAGATCTAGCTATCCCCTAAAGAATCTGCTATACATGTATACGACCTACAACCTTAATTTTAAACGATGTCAATAAAGCAGTTGCCCTTTTTGTTAATCCATGTGTTTTGATTCTACTTTGAATGCTTAAAGTATCAAACGAGATCATTTGAACCATCTAATTAGTTCTGTTCATCATCATAATCATTCAATCATTAGTGTAAATTGTGCAAAGAAAGTGTTAAAATATTTGATAATTATTTATAATAATGTATTCAGTTTACTGTATCAGTGTTTTCCTAAATTTTAGGGACATTATTTTCTATTTGCTATTGGATTTAGGGTGTATTATGTTACGTTCAAAAGGGTTGTTTATCGCTTATATTTAAGCAGATTACAGTAAGATGCAAAATTACGGATGCTAAAAAATGATTGAATCTTGCATGAAAATGAGTGAATATGCCAAACGAATGAACATTAACTGTTACTAGATAACATAACAGATGCTAATCTTAGAAGCAAAAGCAAATGCCAAGTTTGAAAGCAATAGTTATGACAGAAACAAACTTATTTGTGACAGATGTTTGAAAGATGCTCATTAAAGTTTTATGAAGAATTTCTAGGCAACAAAAAGGTAAAAATTGCTCGACATTAAATGCTAGAGCAAAAGATATCTGTCTTGAGGTTAGTATCATGGTCATAGAGGTATGTGCAAAGTTGTAGAGTAATAGCGTTAGTAAAACAGAGATATGACACTTTTACCAAACAAAAACCTAATTCGCAAAAAGGGTCACAGTTTTAAGTAGTGTCATTTATATTCGCGAATATGCAAATAAGGTAATTTGCATAAACTTTATGGTAAATTATTGTGCAAGTCATAAACTTTCATTTGATACCATTCTTACATCTGTAGGTCAATATTCAACCAATACATGACAAAAAACGTTTTGAAATATCTGAACAATTTCATAGGGTTAAGGGTTTAGATAAGGTTTATGACCTAAAGCCCCTACGGTCAAATTAAGTGCAAACATCGCTCTAAATGTTTGATATATTAATTTTCTTTAAGATCTAATATGTTTACGTAATTCCCCTGCACAAAAATGCCTCGTTTTGGGGAAAGTATTTACCAAATTTCTGTCGAAAATCGCATTTTTAGGAAAATTCATGAATATGCAAATGAGCTAATTTGCATAACATAACTAAAATGAAAGAATAAGTCATAAGCTTTCATTTGATATCATTCTTACAACTGTGTGCAAATATTCAATGAAGATATGGCCGAATTCATTTTCAAAATTTACATAAGTAATTTGATAGGGCTAAGGGTTTAGAAAAGGGTTACGGCAAAAGGCCCCAACAGCCGGAGTGTAAACAAGGCTCAAAATGTTTCTAATAAAATGTTCTTTAAGAAAAAATATGTTTTCAAACTTCCCCCTGAAAAGAAACGCCTTGTTTTGGAAAGTATTTATCAAAATTGTCGCCAAAAAATGGAATGTTTAAGGGAAATCATTAATATTCATGAATATGCAAATGAGATAATTTAAATAATATAACTACAAACAAAAGAGCGAGTCATAAGCTTTCATTTTTATACCATTTTGACACCTGTAGGTCAATATTCAATGGAAATATGACCAAATAAGTGTTAAAAATTTGCAAAAAAAAAATGATAGGGTTAAGGGTTTAAGATAAGGGTTACAGCCAAAAACCCCACGGCCAGAGTGCAAACAACAATCAAAATGTTTCTAAGATAATGTACTTTATGAAAAACCATGTCTTCTTGCATTAGAAATAAATGATAATTATGGAAAAATACTTTTTCGAATATTTCGGCCAATTCTTATACTTGATTGCTCATAAAGCATATTTTGAAGAGGAGTAATGACGTCATAATAATTACATAATTTAAAAAAATCACGATTCATAAGTAGTGAAATACATGCTCATACGTATGGATTCAAATAAATAGATTTGTACATTCATTTAATATTTTTTATTAATTTTTCCCTTTCCCTTACCCCAAACCAGATTGTCATTCACGTCGTGAAGGGTACCTATATAAAGGTAAGGGTAAAATATATTTAGCTACTCTTCATGTCGGATATCATCACTGAAAATCATCCGTCAGATGTATATCTACCAATATATACAGGTGTCCTTTTGTCCTTTTTTCTGGTAATACTTACCCCATTTTCCTGGTTCTGGCCCAAGGACTATAAGGCTAATATCAGGAATACACCGGGCGATTCAAATCGTTTGAAACAGACTGGTCAAGCGAAATTTTGCCCGCCAATGAGATTGGTTTATTATGTAATGACTATTCAAACAGCATTGTCGATATTTTGGATGCCGTTTACGCAACTTGACGGTAATTGAATTAACGCAAGTGGTTTGAACCTTAATATTTATCTAACTAATGAAAATATTCCAAAGTAAAACAAACCTATCGTGTGTGGTTCTCTAGGAACGGAAGCGCGTAATAAGGATCAATAAGTTACCATTCAGTGCTTACGGTCACTTTTCTATGGACACTTCAATAAAATGTTGTCATCATTTTTGTCTGCTGCGACATAACAACAGATGATTTATCTATTCCATGCTAAATAAGTCAATTAACATGGTAAACTAATAAACGCATGCGGTTCTTATTCTATGTGACATACCAAAGTTCGCCGTTTGACAAAGTGTTAAAATTCATCAGGACCAGTTTCTTGTAGCCTTGGCCATTTATTGAAATTGTGAAATCGGTTAAAGCAACTGACGTAAATCAACGGGCACCGAAAATAACTATCGATGACGAACAATTGCATGTTTACATAACTAATGAAAATATTTCTTATTTAAAGTTACCCATCATTATGGACTTCCTGAACAGGAAGTCGACTATTGAGCTCAATAAATGACTGTGGAACACTAGCAGTTAATTTTCAATAGCCACTTATTGAATTGTCCACGTGCGGATCAATGGGGATGATAGTGTCCAAACCTCCGCTACACTCATATAGCGGACGAGAATTGACCTGGCAGAGCACTCCATTCGATTAGCATGGGCTGTTCTGCCAGGTCATTTATCGTGAGGTATACCAATTAACACGGTGTGTAATCACATGACTCAAATTTTCGGAAAATCTTTAATAATTTTGTTAATACTTGACCAATTTGAATTCGGTTTGAGCAGAGAAGGGAGAGAAATGCCAGAAATAAGCTGAACGTGGTGGATTTCTTAAAAAATCAACTGATGAACAAGTTATTGAAGATCAACCAAAATTTTCGTTGATCTTCAATAACATTTCTATCAGCTGATTTTGCAACAGTCAAGCACGTTCATCTAATGCGTGACGTCTGTACACATTTTCTGCTTCAAAATGAATTCAAATCGGTCCCGTAACTATTAAGAAAATTATTGAAGATTTTCTGGAATTCTGAGTCACGTGATTATACACAGTGTTTAAACTTATTACATCTTACTGCATCAAACATGAAATGTTCATGTAATGTTTTTGCGTAATCTCATCGTATTGAATACCTAAAATTAATATCATTTAGATTAATCCTGCTAGAAGAAAAAAAGAATTTTCTTGGGAATTCCACGATAAATAGCCACGTAATATCATTCTAGAGATACGTGTGATTCGCTTTGTAATTGTAAATTCATGCACATTATTCGGGATTTTTTTCTTGTGGGTTAAATCGAAATGTTTCCAAGAAGAAAGCTTGGTGCTCCGTTTGAAATAATATCTTACTTAATTTTAAGGTAGAAGACCCATAATGAAAAACACCACTTTTTAGCCATACGAAATGCATCAAATTACACACACTTGTAAATAAACTTCATCTAAGTTGATTCACCACACCGGATTTCAAGATTATGCTTGAAGAAGAAAATAATTTATAAATATCATTTTACTCTATATTCATATGCAAGGGAGGTAATTTTGAGCATTTTTATCAAATATTTTCATAAGTATGCATGAATTCAAAATTCTAAACCGTACAAAATTCTTATGTTTATATTTGGAATGGAAATGTAACACAGTTTATGAATTACTGGCATTTTTCAAATTTCGCCTCAGGCTCTTTGGTGCTAATTATGGGTCTTCTACCTTAGCGTCAAAATTGATTGAAAGGGAAGATGGGCCCCTCTAATAACACTATATAGCTCTGGCCATGTAGTCCGCCTTGTTTTGAAAGGTTGCATAACGATACAGGGTCAGTTCGATCAGCACAGACAATGCCTGATAATGTGTCCACTTGTTTTCATTTTCTAATCAATTCCACGCGGACAAAATGTACCCTTCATTAATACATTTGTTCACTAACCTTTGATGATGCATCCATCTAGGGAAAACCTTTGGAAACACGAATGGCAATCACACTTTTCTTCATTTCGCATTTATCAATGTGATGTGGGGAAATGTTGAAACACCATTCTTGGCCGAATGTTAGCTTTCATTATTTTAATGATTCGCTTTTAGATGCCGAAAAGGATACATTTTTAAATCAAAATTTATTTTGATAAATGATATTGATAAAACAATTGATATCTGCAAGGGAAGTATTCAAATGTAAAAAGTGATATTGAAGTTAACCACAGATCAATTTAGGTAAGATATATATATATAAAAAACAAGAATAAAGTGATAATGGCGGTCAAGGTCCCAAAACTTATGACGAAAACATCGAGACACAATGTCCAAAATTAGCAAAGAGATGTTGAGTTAATTTTGTCCATTGTTTGTTTTTCAATATTGTTCCATTAGGCCTTTTCAATTTGCAGGATGACCGCGTGGTTGTCCACTCGATGTCCAGCAAGTGTCCACTATTTAAAATGGCCTTGTACTATTCCTTATTGATCATCCACTTGTCCTAAACCACCATTGCTCAATATGTTTGTTTGTTTACTGCTCTGTTATAGTTATTCAATTAAAGGGTCAGAGAGAAAATAATTTATGCACCAGAAAAACGTGGGGCCGTCCGAGCGTGCGCAAATATGAGGTTTACCGTGTAATGTTTTGTAACTCCCTGTAATTCTGGGAAAAGAGAGGAACAACTTTAAATCGGTCAGATATGAACAGAATTGTTGAATATTTTCTGCAATTGTTGTAGTTGTTTTCATGCAACATCAGTCCCTGCATGTCGTGGTGTTAGCCCTTATCTATTTGCTATCTGGTATTTAATAAACTAGGCTTTTTGGGAAATAGTAGAACAATGCCTCCAACGTTTAGTAATCTGTAGTCTCCATTATATCTATACATGTAAACATGAATTATTCCTTGTTACATACTAAGGGAAACGCTAAAAGAATAATTAACCATATTAAGTATTGATAATTTCCTTCTTCACTATTCTCAGGAGACATATTTTCCTTGTTTTTCCTTGGCCATGCCTACTTAACTATGGTAAATTATTTACAATGAATCTCTCATAACAGGTATATCCCCAACAGGGGACAAGTCCACTAATTTGTTTATCCTGAAGGCCACGGCCTTAGCGCAGTTGGTAGCGCATAGATCTGCCTTTCATTCGAGAGGTCCCGGGTTCGTTACCCGGTCGCGACAAATACCCTTTCTGACAAAATTGTCACCCATCAATGGGTTTGAAATCCTTAACCTAAGTGGGCGAGCAGCTGGAGGCTCGGTAAGGGTGTTGTGGTAGTACTGGTTTGAGAAAAAAACAGGAATCCATGCTTAGGAGCTCCAGCCGCCGCGATATGACCCTGGTAGTTGAATACGGCGTAAAACCCCAATAAACTCAAACTTGTTTATGCTAAACTAGTTATTCTCAGTTTTAATCTGCAATTAAGCGATGTCCGTGGTCGAGGGGCAGAACGTCGGCTTCACGATCAAAAGGTCCTCAAATCGATTCTCCTTATCGACCATTGATAATAGCATCGTATTGGTCCATCGGATGTAAAATTTAAAAGACCGTGATATGAAAGGAGTAAACGTATTCTAGTTGTTCCTCAGCAATGCCTTCTTTACAATAATAAAATATTTACCTATATATCTATCATACCACATACATCGCCAACTAGGGATTCATCATCTAATACATGTGTGTAATTGGTTTAGGCTAATCTTGAAAGTTATCCTTGTTATTAGCTTGTGTTTATGTGTTTGTAATGCAGTTGGGTATATCGTCGGTCACGTTCAAAAATGTCGTAACTACAGATCATTGAAGCTGTAGTTATGACATTTTCGAATGTGACCGACGACATGTAAACAAAGCAAATACTAAAATAATAACCCTACAGTTTACGCAAAATAAGTTTTGACGATGCATTTCAAGTGCCGCAAAAACATTCATGGCATTTATATAATTCAGTATATTGTCGCTTTTCAACAAAAACCTCGTAACTGCAGCTAAACAAGCCACAGGTGCGAGGTTTTCGAGGAAAAGCGACGATATTATTTGGATATTATAAGTACTAGTATGTCTTTTGAGATTGGTCCAGGCAACCATACAAACAAGTAGTCCTATACTACAAGAGTTGTAAGAACTGATTCTCTTCCGATTGCTGTCCAATTCAGCTTGACATGGGGGCTACCCATAGTGGCTTGATCATTGCAAACCAAAGATGAAAACAACGACGTATCTTCGTACCTGAATACAGATAAAGGTTGGCCAACCTTGTCAAGGGAAAATGTTACAACAAAAGCGGTAAGACTAAGGACGTTAGACTAAGGACTTTCCGCCATATTCTAGCTCAATTATTTAACGTAATGCCAAAATGCCAAAGTTTCAATTGAGTGAAAATAAAAAAAAACTTGACGAATCTCTTTAACAAGTTTTTTTTTTCAATTTATGTCACGATTCCGTTCTTTTCGCTTCATCCATAATCAGATCTATAACTAGTTTATTGTTTTCTGCTTTAACCCTATTAGTCAAATCACCATATTTGGAATAGTCAAAACTCGAGGTATCGCTTGAGGCACTGCTTTGTCTTGTAACGTCCTGTGTGTTATCCGTCTTGTGTTCGCGGAGCACATTCGAGGAAAATAGTCCCAGCACGTTTCCGGTTGGTCTATAAATAGCAACAACATACACAGCGCCATCTAGTGATCTCGCTCGTGCGATTCCAAACTCTTTCGTGTCCCTCCATATAAGCTGTGTGAAATTCGCTGTGAAAAATGGACAGACAAAATAAGATTTGTCAGAGCTATCAAAACACCAATGCTCCCGTTATTTTCAAAAAAATATTTGACATAAAATATGCCCGATTCTACTGACCGTCGTATCATGTAATAAACAATACACGTGTGAAATATGGAAGCCCCCGTCCCTTACAATTCATTGGGCATTGTCAACGTAATAGTTTCGACAAAAAAAAAAAAAAAAAAAAAAAAAAAAAACAGCAGAGAAAAAGAAAGACAAACAGAATAAAACTTGTCCAAAATTACATGAACCCGATTTATCGATGTTCAAGTAGGGTCAAAATAAATCTAGGTAAAGCTGAACGTATAGGTGAAAATGCTGATAATTAGCATTTTCTCATTTTGCCTCAATGTTTTCCCTGCTATACTGTAAAAAAATTCAATCTTGATAAACACTTATTTTGTCGTAGACCTGCGTCAGCTTGCAATTTGAAGCAAAGAACCACCCGGTTGTAATGGTTTATTAAAGTTCAATCGACACTCGTTATGTCGACATCGGATAAGTCGAATTTTCGCTAAAGTAGAAGTTCAAATCTTGTCCAGTCTTCATCAATGGACATTAATTTTTTCAAACAAAATAATTCCTAATTGAATATAGCTAGATCTATTGAAATATAGCAGGAAAAGGATAGAAATTGCTCGAAACGAGCAATTTCTTCCCTTTTCCTACTATGTTTCAATAATAATCGTACTTGATTCGTTTCAAAAATGGTCAAATATCAACTTTATCGAAGCCGAACAAAATCGGATGAGTCGAATTCTGGATAAGTGGAGGTATTTTGACCGCCCCTCTAACTTCGACAAAACGAGTGTCGACTGTAATCACCTGTCTTTGAAGAACCTTCTGCCTTATCAAAGTCGTATGCTTCAACCTCGTTATACCAGCTACGTACTACCACATTGGCTAAAAAAGTATAAAACAGTACATTCAAAGAAATTGCAGACGAGAAAATAAATGTGACCCATCACGCCAAAAAAGGGCCTTGTTAGAATTAAAAAAAAACCCGCATTTTTACAATCTTGTCAGACTCAGAACATGTCAACTTGATACTGTATGCGAAAAATGAACATATAATAAGATAGGGAAAAGATTCCAGACTTGGAAAATTACATACAAGTGAAAAGAGTCGGCCCTAGTCTGGCTGCGCGGACTGTGCAGACTGACTAAGGTCGATGTTTTTCGCACTTCCTATAAGGTCCCTCTTAGAGTGACGGGTCACAAATGTTTCTTTTAGAGAAGAAAAACATTATTGGAGAAGAAACGCGATTACGTTACAAATGAACGAAGCCAGGTTAATCCAATCGGAAGATTTTAAAACTTTTCCGAATTAAAAGCTGTTGTAAACGACAAAATGATTGTTGATAAAAGATAGCTTTTGTGCACATTATAATACAGGAAAAATAAAATAATATCTTTAAAATATACAATTTGGGAAACATTGGTTAATAGCAATTTCTTTTTTTCGCCCGAATGTTTCCCAAACATAATTCATTACGAATGTCGACCAGATCATTTAGGGAAGTATGTTATATTTTGATAAAATGAGAAAATGCTGTTTAACAATTTGATCCTAGATCTATTAAAGGGACATTTCATTCCAATTTCAATTTTTTAAAGTATGTCTTGATGTCAAGATTGGTTATTCTAACGAGTATAAATACTATTAGTTTTTTTAAGTTGTTGGCAATAAGCGAGAAACACGCATTTAAAGTTGAGACATAATCGATAAATTGCATATAAATCCGAACTGTTGTCCACAACAATTTGTTCAATTTAACACAAAATTATAAATTTCTCGTAAACGGCGCAATATTTTGGCTTGAAATTTTCAGAATTTTCATAAGAAAATATGCTCTTTCAGATAAAAATAAAAGTAAAATTTATGACAAAAAATTCTGAAATGTCACTTTAAAGTAACTTTAATATTTCTGAAACAAGATCTATCTATATTATGTTGCATTTGGATCTTGCGAATCAGGGTCGATGCAGTGGCTATATTACTCAGGACTGTATAATTTATATGATTCGTCAGGAATTATAGAAATTTCGAAGACAATTAAGTCTTGTTTGTGGGGAATGATAAATAGTGAAATCTTCCAATGATCGAACCTTTGACTTGTAGACTGCCGTCCGGTGACCAGTAACTGTAGATGTTTTCACCGATCAGCTCGCCGTCCGCCATCAAACAATTACTGTGTATCAGCATGTCACGTGTCGCAAGCTCATTGGCTAACTGCTGCGCATGCTCGGTCAACTTCCGGTCGTGCTCCAATGGCGGTGCGTCGTGAACCGACCTGTAATTTAGAGACAGAATTGAGTCGTTCGATTATTCATACCATGGTAAACTTAACTATATTGGGTAGGTAAGGCAGTGTAGAAAAGGGTTTGTCTGTGGTGAACTCGGCCAAAGCGAGGGACGTTTTTCACGATCAATGTATTCCGTCGGTGTTGTTATAAAATATCGTAACTGCGGCTTTATCGAAGCCGTATAATACGTTCAAAGTTAAACGAGAATAATTTACGATTGTTTTGGTTTATTTTTAGGTAGAACTATTACCTTTACCTACGTAAAATTAAAGCAAGACAACCGTATCTATTCTCGTTTAATTGTGAATCTATTATAGTTACAAGATTTTATAACAACACCGACAGTTTGTCAATACAAAATGGTAAACCCGGTCTGTTTTTAGAATAAGTTCATTGTCATTAGAAAAAAATCTATAAACTCACATTTAAACGCAAAAAATATCTATCTCTTTTGTTTTTTTAGTCTTTAGGCAAGAGTAGTTCTGATACGCTGCCTCCACCAGATTAATTTTACGGGATACTCTACTTTGACGAGTTACTTTATCTAGATTAGAATAAAATTACTACGCATTTCATAGGTGCTGACATATTGAGAGCAGTTCGAAGCAATAATGTCCATAATCATAGGCTTAGAAAGGTTTAAAATATTGGGGGGGGGGGGGGGGCAAATGTTTAAGTGAATGGAACCCGACCGAGCGTTGCGTTGTTAAAGGGGTGTGGTGCATACACCCCCCCCCAAACCACCAGAAAAATTTGAATTCTAAGAAGCCATTTCCTGCAATATAGGCATTTTCAGACAGCATTATATACCTGGACCTTTCTTGAAGGAAATATGGGTGTATTATTGGGGGAGCATAGGATATGCTGTCCTCTTCTAAATTATTAGGGGGGCCTGGCCCTCTGGCGCTCCTCTTCCTACGCCAGTGATGATACCCAAATGAGATGGAATAACACATATCTAAGGATAATGTTTCTGAGGTTATTTATAGAGGGGATGTAACTCTTATATATACTAAATTGTCATTTTCATAATTTACCTCCCTTGGATATCTGTTGATTCATTCTATGGTATATCAAAACAACAATTTTAATCATATCTCTCGACTACATTTTTTTTTTCATATTTTTTATATACGCATGTTCAAAACATTGTCTCTAAATGCAATTTCGCTAAAATAATGATCATTCTTAACAACAGTTTACATTAGATCAAGGAGACATGCAGGCGTCTTGCCTTTCAACTCAGCCTAAGAAAGGCCAAATATTATCATTATCATATTATCATTTAGCGACAAATTCTGACACGAACTTGTCAAAACACAAACAGATAAAAATATTATAAGCCTACAAAAGAACATGGTCACTGGTGGTGAACTCGGCCAAAGCCAGGGACGTTTTTTCGCGAACAATGTATTCCGTCGGTGTTGGTATAAAATCTCGTAACTACGGTTTCGATAAAGCCGTAGTTACAAGATTTTATAACAACACCGACGGTTTGTCAATACAAAACGGCAAACCCGGTCTATTTTTTATAACAAATTCATTGCCATTAGAAAACAACTGATCCTTAAACTCACATTTAAACGCAAAATATCTATACATTGTTGTAGCGAAAAACTTCCCTCGCTATGGCTGAGTTCACCACCAGTGATGATATCGATGTCAATCTGTATTGTCAGATCGTGTCTGGTCAGCGAAAATTATTGACAATGTCGTTTCTCTAAAGGCCCTCTAATTCAAGATAGTAGCCTACAAGTATCTATTTGACCAACCGGTCCTTGTCATTTCTAGACTTCTAGTATATGTGCTGAATTTGGGAAATTGTTTTTCGATTGCAATTGGCTATTGGATGTGACGCCTATCTAAAGATCGTGGTTAAATAAACAACAATGCACGGTGGAACGGTTGTTATTTCTTCATTTTTCATGAGATTTACGGGAATCCATCCAAAATTAGATACCAAACACTTCGAACAATTCCGCTTCGTATTCGGCATTTTCCGTGACAACGGGAACTGACGATGGTTTAGTTTTATCCTTTATTTCCGCCATACAGGCGAGCATGAAAAGTTTACAAACAATAGAAATGAACATGGAAGACAATTACGAACATGAAAAACATATCAGTCATACATCACACATACAAGTATTCTCATACGTTGTTCATTAGCCTTTTCCCTGACAGCAAAAATCTAGCCTGGTCCTATTTGAATTAAGATGATATTAAAGTTTTTATCACAAAAAAGACAACGTGAATAACATAGAAGTCCCATAGAGCTTTTTACGGAAAAGTTAATTATCAGTATTTTCTGTTTCTTAATGCATTATACTTAACTACGTTTTTTTTTCTATTAGGTCTGTAATGTCAAAACCAGGTCTTATTCGGAAAAGGCTAATTAAACAACGCATTGACAATCTGCAAACACTGTCATTTACAAAACAATCGAAGCCTACTACATAATTATATACAATAAATCATAGAAAGCAGCCACCAAATCCTTATCGCGGCCAGAAAACGAAAAGGGTTGGTCGAAAAAGCCGACTACAAAAATTAAGTGGACGCTTGTCTGATCATTATTAAACAATACTCTAAAGGCTTAGATGTGCGGAGTCCCAAGTATCACAATGAACTTGTGTCTCCCCACATCCAAGGCTCCGAGCTAACGTTTGCAAATGACGCCAAAGGTGCGCGAAATGCTTCGAAGATATATAAGGCAATCTGCCCCTTATGAGATTCACGTGACGTCGCAATTATTCGAGTGATGTCGTAAACATTCGGCGGTGGAATGTTCCACCACCGATGTTTATGACGTCACCCTGACCCGAATAATTTCGGACACGTAACGAATACGTCGCACAAAAAAATCCGACCTCGTGTTTATCTAATTAGGGGTGAACAACCTTAAAGAGAAAATGACACACCTGTATTCATTATGAGCTTTGAGTGCCTCCTCTATGAACTCTTGTTCTTGTTTCTGATTGGTTGGTCTATTTATCTTTCCTACGCTATGATTGGCTGAATGTTTCGGGTGGTTAATCACGTGAGTGGGTGCAGTAAGTGGTTCTGTGTTTCCTTCTTTGGAAGATTTTGAAGATTCACAACCCATCTCTACAAAGATTGAAGAAAACGAAACACCCACAAAACTAGAATAAAAAAAATGAACAAAAAATGAATAAACAAGACAGCCAATATGGACCTTATAAATCAGTCACCTGAGATTTAAATGTCATGAACTCGTATATTCGAAATTTCAAAGTAAGTTCTCAGCAGGCCACACGATGGTGCTATGAAATTCAAATGAATTCTTATAACACATTTATAAAATACTTGTATGTGTTTTGGTAGACGAGACATTGCTACACATAAAATTTCAAAACTTCTCGGCCAAACGGTTGGTTTGAAAAGATTGCATAATATTTGACAGTCTCAATCTCTGTAAATTCCAGGAATCAACAATATAGCGCCCTTAAACATACTTATTTATTGGTACGGATCCTTGAGACGGTGCCACCTGCACAGGCTATTTTCAACTTCCCTTTCCAGCAGAATAGGCTAGGCCTATTTTATGTAATGGCGGACAGACTGACTGATAGTCGGACAGACAGACATTTGCCATGTCAATACGGAGTTTATCATCCATGGATGCTGTTCTGTGCATCGCCAGTACTTTAATTCTAGATAGTTAGTCTAGCCGAGGATATGATTTATAGTCTGGACTGCTTTTAAAGACTTAGATCGATCAGTACCACGGTGTATAATCACGTGACTCAGAAATTCTGATAATCTTCAATATCTTTTTTAATACTTGACCAATTTGAATTCGGTTTGAAGGAGAGCAGGTGGGGAAATAACAGGAATAAGCTGGACGTGTTGGATGTTTGAAAAAACCAATTGATAAAAAGTTATTGAAGATAAACCAAAATTTTGGTTTATCTTCAACAACTTTTTTATCAGTTGATTTTTAAAAAAATCAATCACGTCCATCTAATGCGTGACGTCTGTCTACATTCTCTGCTTCAAACCGAATTCAAATCGATCCCATATTAACAAAATTATTGAAGATTTTCTGAAATTGTTGCATCACGTGATTATCCACCGTGAGTACAACCAGAACAAATCAATCAATCAATTACTCGAAAGAAAACATTCATCAGAATCAGCCAATCAATCAAATCGTTCAATTGATCTAAACAAAACAATCAACAAAATTAGTAAAACTTACCATGTTTTAAAATCTTGAAATAATCCCTCGAAGATTAAGTATTGTAAATAACAATCGAAAGTCACTCAGATATGATTGCAGAACGCGCTCTGTGAAAAGGGAATCAAGCACATCCTTTGCATTTATGGTTTAATTAATAACGAATATAAATACATTTCAAACAAGATGACAGTGTTTGTGAAACGCAAATACCCCCGAAATGGCCATTTTTTCTAAAATGTTAAGTGTAAAGGGATGGTATGGGTTTAAAATAACAGATGACACTGAGGAAGGTCATATTGCATGGAACAGATATATATCACTGAAAGAAAGCTACATACCAATTTAAGCTTTGAATGTCATATACCTTTGGAGAAAATGCCGATGTAAAGTTTTCGGACAGACAAATGGACGGACAGACGGACACGAGTAAAGAAATAGTTATGCCCCCGATCTTTCGATACGGGGTCATAAAAAGGGGTTATATGAGAAACGTCATTCTG
This sequence comes from Fragum sueziense, assembly GCA_963680895.1. NCBI lineage: Eukaryota > Metazoa > Mollusca > Bivalvia > Cardiida > Cardiidae > Fragum > Fragum sueziense. Next base: position 24,625,054 of record OY804608.1, read on the forward strand.
TCGATTTCATGTTGCACATAATGGTTAACCCTTTTCCAAACAAGACCTGGTTTTGACGTCCCTAATAGATATGGCATGGGAAAACATTGAGACAAAAGAGGAAACTGCTGATAACCAGCAGTTTCTCCTTTTGTCTCAATATTTTCTGTGCTGAAATATACACAAATCCTGTGTTTATCCACAAACATTTTGTCGTCTGCAGCAGCTTTGAATTTGGAACACCATAAAATTTTGTCGTTTGGGAAAGGGTTAAGATTCAGTACTGTTTTTCCTCCGATTAGATTGCTCATTTAATTATATGGAAAAATATGAAATGAAATTTCTGTATTATAGATTAGAATAGCCTACATTTTTTAAATTGATATAAGGACCCTTTTCAAATGAAATGCTATCACCTATTATATCATGTGAACGCTTTGAAACTTAATCTGTTTAAAACACTTTTAAAAATAAAATCCTTTTGTTTTTATCCTTTTCCCAAACAGAGACTGGTTTTGTTTGATCTAACGGAGAAACTTTGAATTGGAAAGCATTAAAATGAAATAACACAATGTTGATAGCCAGCATTTTCATCTATTTCCTTCTTTCAATATTGAGAGTTCAGTGCAAAACAATTGTAACTGCAAATTTTTCTGAAATTGATTTTTTTTATTTTCTGAATCTTTGGGAAGAATGCATCATGTGGTCTTATAATAGGTTTCTATTCTGTATAATTAAAATATATCTAGAATTTTAGAATAATCGGTGTAAATGCAAAACACCGTATGTCGATTCTTGCGATTTTCAAAGTACAAACTTTTGTGCCCAGTCAAGACAATTCTTTCAGGTTTTGAGATTATTTCACTGATCAGTATTATTGACACATTATCTGTGAACAATATGTCCAAATTTCAAATAAAACATTTCAGTTTGGGAAAAGTTATTACACTTTTTTCCCATCCCTTTAAAATTTTCCATAATCGAGATACGAGGTTTTGCGTTTACAACGAAGATTATATTGTATCTCTAACTTTCCCCTCTCCTGTAAAGTTTTACAAAATGTAGTTACAACAGTTTTGCACTAAGCCCTAAGAATGTACTATTGACTTAAGGTTTACAGACCCTGAAAAAATCTACACTTTCTAGCCGTACGAAATGCATCAAATTTCACACACTTGTAAATACACTTCACTTAAGTTGATTCAACGTGCCGGAATTCAAGATTATGCTTCAAGAAGAAATTAATTAACAGATATTATTTTACTCTATATTTATATGCAAGGGAGGTAATTTTTAACATTTTTGTCAAATATTTCCATAAGTATGCATTTATTCAAAATTCTAAACCGTGCAAAATGCTTATATATGTATTTGGAATGGAAATGTAACACAATTTAGGAATTATTTGCACTTTTCAAATTTCGCCTCTGACTGTTTGGTGTTTTTGAGGGTTTGGATACCTTAATGCTATTTCTTTTCTTGTCGTTTTTATATCGTCTACATCTAGTTAGAATTAGACCAAGTTCACAATTAAGTTTTTTGAAAAGAAAGTGTTAAATAAACGACAATTTTTGAAACAAGCATTTTAATACTTTCCCGAAAAAAGACGTCCACAATACAAAAGGACTGGGAAAATATTGAGCCAAAAGAAGAAAATGCTGATGATCAGCATATTTTCTGTCCTGTATTAGAGGCAAGTCCTTCCATTATTATCATAAAACTTGTTGTTTGCAGAAGCCTTTGACTTGGAACTACTTGAATCAACTTTGTAGATAAACCGCCAAACGTGGACAGACGGGCCTAACTGCACAGGTAAACCGGGCCCCGGTTTCTCGAAAAAAAACTTAAGTACGTTCTCATGCTAAAATCTGAGCACGGTGCTCGAATCGCACAAAATCCACACGAACTTCAATCGAATGCCCTTCAACGCTGGAGAGTATTTCTTTGAAGTTGAGCATGTTCTCATGAGTATGCTATGTATTAAAGTACATACGTTAGAGGGACATAACATTCCTATTTCCTTTTTTAAAGTATGTCTTGATGCAAAGATTGCTTATTCTAATAAGAAGAAATGCTACCAGTTTTTTTAAGTTGTTATTTAAAGTTGAGACTGAAATGACAAATTCCATATAAGTCTGAACTGTTGTCCACAACATTTTGTTTTTTTTTAGCACAAAAATATATATTTCTCGTAAACGGTTCAATATTTTGGCTTGAAATTTTCAGAATTTTCATAAGAAAATCTGCTCTATCAGAAAAAGATAAAAGTAAAATTTATGAAAAATGAATGTGAAATGTCACTTTAAACATGGTCACGATCAGAATAAGATTTCCAAAGAGTTATACAACCCATAATGTGGCTTCAATCAAATGATAACACGATAAAGAGAAAACTTCCCCCCTCGCGGTCGTGCTCTACATGGCGACAGACGTCAATAAACTTAAGGCTTTCTTAAACGACATAATATACATGTACAGTCGACACTCGTTGTGTCGAAGTCGGAGGGGCCGTCAAAATACCTCGACATATCCGGAGTTCAACTCATCCGATTTTGTTCGGCTTCGAGATATTTGATTTTTGACCGTTTTTGAAACTTATCAAGTATGAATATTATTGGAATATACACTGAACAGATCTTCTAAACCGTCATTGTATGTAACTTTGTTTATCTCCATTAATATTTTAGATAGGGGCTTGAAATTTTCAAATAATAAAGATTAACCATTTTCACGGAAGATGTCGAAATTTCATTCATGTTTTTTGACAATAACATGACTAAATTGCAAATTGAAAAGAGTCACTGTCACGTCTACATTTTCACATCAGAAAGGTAAATTGTGAGTACGGGATGTGACATCACTATGCGTCAATAACCTTGATTGACAACGAGCCCTCATTCAGTTGCAGCTAAGTACAGTTTCAGGGAAGTACTAAGGTGTCATTCCAGACGTTTCAGTAGCCTAGGTATGTCTGCCACACTTCCGGTTGCCTGGCATTTGTGCCAAAACTTATTGTAAGGTCTTTTGATTGCATTGGAACATTTCTTCTATTTGAATTAATCTGCGCATCAAATCTGAGTAAGGTTTTTTGACTGTTAACCAAAATGTCGGTCAGTCCTCACTTTTGAATTCTTTGATGGTGTTATACGGAATAGAATACGTGCTATAAAAGGAACGAAAAATCCAGTTTGTAAACTTAACTTTGTATCCTCTCCAGAAGCATAAAAGCGTCAAGGATCTGTTAATGATATGCATAACCCATTCATAATCATGTCTCTCGTCAAGAAAGGTACATGTGGAATAACAATAATTTGTATGGTACACTGTACGGATCATGATCTGTTGTGCACTTTGACATTGTTTTGGGGGTCAAATAAATCGTTAGAAAGAAGCAACATGAAAACAACCAATGCATTTAACAACAATGTCGGCATATCATCACTTTTGAATGCTTTATTGTGTTCTATGGAATATAATACGCACCAAAAGAACACTAAAATGCAGTTTGTAAACAAGAATTTATATTCTCTCTCTTAGCATTCACACGTCAAACTTCCATTACTGACATGCAAAAATCGTGAAAGAGACATGTCATCTGTCAGAAAATGTACATGTGAACTAATAATGTTTTGTAAGGTGGACTCTGAAGGCCACGATCTGTGGTGCACTTTTACACGGTTTGGTGTCCATAAAATTCGCAATAAGGAAGGCAATCGGAAAACAGTGAATTCACGAGCTACCTTTTGAAACATGCATACGTCACTGAAAAGGGTATATGCCTTATTCATATTCACGTCACTTCTGATAAGCCCCACAGTACGACCCATATCACGGAAGGAAATCCGGCCCATTGAGTTGCATTTTCTTTGCAAAATCGGCATGTCGGATCAATATGAAGCAATGCTAAAGTAAATGTTGTGCAATTTAACTCATCAATCGTGCGCCACGTGCAAAAACGGTTTTATATCAAAGCCTCTTCACACAAAAAGTTATTATTTTGATTTTCACCTTACCGCGTTAAATCGATAGCTAGTGATCACAAAATCTCATGTGCATAATATTGTTTCAAACGAACTTTTCGTTTTTCATTTACACCAAAAAGTGTGTTCTGAAAAGTGGCGGTTTAGAACATCTGTTCAGTGTAGTAGAAAAGGGAAAGAAATTGCTCGTGTCGAGCAATTTCTATCCTTTTCCTACTATATTTCAATGGCTATATTCAGTTCGAATTTTTTTTGTGTTGAAAAAATTATGTCAATAGATGAGGACGGGACCAGATTTGAACTTCGACTCAAGCGAAAATTCGACTTATCCGATGTCGACATAACGAGTGTCGACTGTAGTCCAATTTGAATGCTGCCGCAGATGACGAAAATGATGTTGACAAAGATAGAGTTTGTAAAAAATATAGCGCAGAAACTATAAGTCACAAGGAAAAACGCTGGTTTTCAGCATATTTTTCTTTTTGTCTCAATGCTTTCCAAAACATATTCTACTACAGTTGTCGCCACATCGTATGGCACAATGTTTATGTTTTGTTCAAATGTAATTGAACGGTAAAGAAAACATAAACACGTGCCATACGATGTGGCGACAACTGTAGGAAAGTCATAACTATAATAGATTCACAATTAAACGAGAAAATTTTCAGTTGTTTTGATAAAGCAATTCAACTGTAATTTTTCTCGTTTAATAGTGAATCGATTATAGGTCTTGTTAGGGCATAATATTATGTTAACGAAATAAGATACACATGGAAGTTATGGTTTAAAAATACAGTTTAGTCCTAAGAACAAAGAATGGAAATAAGCTTTTCTCTTGTTTCTATCCCCTGTATTCATTAGCTGGTTATAGCACGGTGGAGATTGTGCATCATGGGATGGATAACGAATATGGACAAAATAATCTCGATTCTGGTAAGATATTTTGCGATAACTCATTTATTTCTTTGTCAATTTTCATAAGATTTGTTGCATGTACCCCGCCTTACCGAGCTCTTTCATCGGATGTATGACATATTAGATAACTCATGGTAGGCCTACTTTTTCCGAAATATTATCCCAACCGACCAGAAAGCGAAATCGCAACGACTACGGCCAAATTAACCACGCTTCAATTAAGAATTTGTGCAGTAACTTCATTATTTTTGCGACAATTTTCATGTGGTTTGTTGCATGTACTCTGCCTTACTGAGTCCTTTTCTCAGATGTATTACTTATCTGGAATCTCCTCGTACTTTTCTCAAAAACGATACCAACCGACTAGAAAAAGGACCTGAATTTTTTGTCGTTTTTTCTGGTCGGTTTGGATCAATTTTTGAACAAAGTACAAAGATTCTACAAACAAGTCATATATCTGAGGAAAGAGCTCAGTAATGCAGGGTACATGCAACAAACCGTTTGAAATCTGACGTAGAAATCAGAAAATTATTGCACAATTTCTTACCTGAAGCGAGGCAAATTTGTCCGTATTCGTTATCCATCCCATCATGCGCAATCTCCACCGTCCACAATAACCAGAATAAAATGCTTATCAATAGAATTTTGCATAACCCTTTCACAAATAACCAAATGTGACACTAAAAGGGACCTGAAAATGAAATTTCGTCCCTTGACAGCCAGAAGTGGCTATCAGCAGTTAAATTTAAACTGCTGATAGCCACTTCTGGCTGTCAAGGGACGTGATTAGAAATCCAAATTTTGACAAACTGATAAGCTTCAGCACAGTTGAATCAGATCCCGCATGTTAAAAAGGAAAACACAATAAGATAGGGAAAACATTCCAGATTCAGAAAATTACATAAAAGTGAAAAATGTCGGCCCTAGTCTGGCTTCGCGGACTGCGAAGACTGACTAGGGTCGGTATTTTACATACATCATATAAGGTCCCTTTTAGTCTGACGGGTCACAAATATGAATCCAAAGGTGTTGAGACATCAATTTCAGTAAATAAAAATACACCGTTTTTGGTTGTTCGGGGACGCAAAATCTTTATCTTATGATGGCGCCAAAAAGCGTCATCAAGTGGGAATGGGTTAACCCATTACCAAACGACAAAATTTTAGGGTGGTCCAATTCAAAATCTGCTGAAAATGACAAAAGATACGCTTTCTTTTGTTTCAATGTTTTCCCAAGCCTTTTCTATTCGGGACCTCAAAACCCGGTCTTTTTTGGGAAAGAGTCGCACTCGAGATACAAGCAGTGGATGCTTGCTAGGAATGTTAAATAGGGAACGATTTTATCCAGTTAACTGTGACGTAATGTGGGACAAACAATAGCATTGTATAGGTGTTGCAATAGAATCTTGTAACTATCAATAACAACACCGACGGTTTTTAAAAACATAATTGCAAACCCAGTCTATTTTAGCACAAATTTTACTGCCATTTGAACCACTTTTCAAAGACACGACCAATTTCACACGTTAGTTTTACTATTGTCTTGTACCGGTGCAAAATGTGTCGTTGTCGTTTAGATGTCATCGTTATGAAATTATGCGATTGCAATCATGTTTCCAAAAAGAAAGGATTCACTTTTGATAGGCTTCAGTCTGATAAACCGAATGCAGCAGTGACTAGGCCAGATCGTTACATGACGTTGACGCCCTTACGTCGACGTTTCAAAATTTCACCGCCTATGGTGAATCAGTACAGCAAGCATTTGTTGGCATCATTGGAAATCGGCGAATGCAGATAGACGATTCATAAGAGATTTGAGACGATATACTTTTCACATTACCATGAGGCCGAAATCTTACGTTACGCCTGCAGTAGGCACATCGTCATAGGCACGGGAGGCGTGAAAATTAGTCCTGAGTGTGGTGTATGCCCGAACATCTTTTCCGCCTAACTTTCGCTAAATTTAGGGTCCAGTTAAAGAAGTTTCAGGACGTGGAATAGGCTACGTCATGAAATATGAACGCAATGAATTTCCAAACCATACAATGAAACGTTATGTTCGCTCAGTGAGACCACACATGTTTGCCGTCATTCATTGAAGACATGTCACAATAAAATCTAAACAGAAATCCCAAAAAAATTGCATTATTTAATTTTTTCACCATCGTTCTGTGAATTTTGAAATTGACCCCTGTCTCAAATTTCTTAAGAAAACCCAAGAAATATTCCATTTCACACAATTTAAAAAAGAAACCCACTTATAGGCAATTGAATTATATTTAATTTGATACCAATATTATAATATCAAGATTCAACATTACGATAGAAATTCCAGTTATTCTCTCTGCAAACTTTCTTTTTCGACTCAGCATGTTTCGACAGGGTGTCCACAGTTTGAGCAAATCAAAATTCCCTGACTTTTCCCAGACTAAAATCAAATTTCCCTGACTTATGTTTACCGTATTTTGCACATTAATTTATGAAAATGTTGGCCGCGCTAGTCCCTTCAGTTTCTTCTCAAAGAACAATTTGGAATAATGAATACTACTTGTAACATTTTTATTAATGTTTTTGTTATTATCAGAATTATCATTGTAGCCAATCATGAAGAAACTGCCTTAGCCTTTATTTTTTTTAATCTTTTTATCATTCATACACCAAATATTTCAAAATTCCCTGAGTTTTCCCTGACTTTTGCTTAAACTGTAAAATTCCCTGACCAATTCCAAAATTCCCTGACAATTCCCTGACCTTGAAAAAATATTTTTGTCCCTATTTTTTACCCTGACCGTGGACACCCTGTTCGACTTTTTCCGTTTTTTTTTTTTTTTTTTTTTTTTTTTTTTTTTTTTTTTTAGTCTGAGCATTTTTAAAGTACCGTGAGATGCAATATCGCCTGTTTTCATAACAACGGAAATAACTGATCGTGCTCAGATTTCAGGGGAATATTCTAAACAATTTCTGTGAAAATGTTTCCAAATTTACATAAGAAGAGTAGACAAAAATCCCTACAAAAGTCAAAAATTCAAAATTTGAGAGCAATGAGAATTACTTCCCTTAAAATCGTCTATTCGCACCATACACATTTCGTCCTATAACTGGTCATATATCCCATTACCCAGGCCCCGGTTTCTCGAAAAAACTTAAGTATATTCTCATTAGTTCATGCTCAACTTCTATTCAATACCAATCAACGTTGATTGGTATTCAATTGAAGTTCACGTGGATTTCGTGCGATTTGAGCACGATGCTCAGATTTGAGCATGAGAACATACTTACGTTTTTTCGAGAAACCGGGGCCAGGTATTATCTTAAAATCCATAGAATTAATTACATAATTCCTGATGTCTGTTGTAACATGCATAGTTCCTACTTCAATATAAAAGATGTTTGACACACTGCAGGGCCTAGGCAACATTGTGCGTGCTTGTATGTTGCATATTTCACAATGCACACTGTTCAATGATAAATATCAATAGCCAATAGGCACTTAGCAGTACGAATTATGTAAAGTACGAATTACGCACTAATAGGCACTTAGCAGTACGAATTATGTAAAGTACGAATTACGCACTAATAGGCACTTAGCAGTACGAATTATGTAAAGTACGAATTACGCACTAAGCATAATCCAAATCAAACAAAGGCACATACAATTGGCAATTTTGTGAAATTGAAGTGCACATAACTCAGGATGTTATATTTCTATCAAGCTTAGGATGACATTCAGCATGATCTTAACTTCACCAACATTTTACTAAAGCTTTGACACGATTGACCATTGATCATTATTTGTGGATGTAAAGAGGGTGCAAACAAAGGGGAAAACAGCTATTTTGGAAAACTCAAGGGCATATAACTATTGATTTAAGATTCAGATCAAGCTGCAAATTACAAGCATGTAAGACGTCACGGTCAGTAAGATTCTGTTATAGTTCTGTATTGATTGGTTGATACATATGGTTGTAATGAGTGAAAATAAAGCCAACAAGGTGTCAAACTGTCACAAGATACGCCCGTAACACTGCTTTATGTCAACAGGGGGAGCGGGTTGGTAAAAGTTTCATGGTCCTAGCTATTATACTTTTCGAGATATGCCCTGGACGATTCAAGTATGAAAACAACAAAGGGCAATAACTCAAAATATAGGCTAGGTAGAGTTAAAATTCTTGTGCACTGCACTCCTCCTTAGTGAGATCTATACACCCATGAAGTTTCATGATCCTAGCTATAATACTTTTAGAGATATACTCCGGACAAGATTCAAGTATGAAAAACAACAAAGGGCAATAACTCAAAAAATAAGCCAGGTAGAGTTAAGGTTCTTGTGCACTGCACTCCCCCTTGGTGAGATCTATACACCCATGAAGTTTCATGATCCTAGCTATTATACTTTTAGAGATATACTCCGGACAAGATTCAAGTATGAAAAACAACAAAGGGCAATAACTCAAAAAATAAGCCAGGTAGAGTTATGGTTCTTGTGCACTGCACCCCCCCCCCCTTGGTGAGATCTATACACCCATGAAGTTTCATGATCCTAGCTATTATACTTTTAGAGATATACTCCGGACAAGATTCAAGTATGAAAAACAACAAAGGGCAATAACTCAAAAAATAAGTCAGGTAGAGTTATGGTTCTTGTACACTGCACTCCCCCTTGGTGAGATCTATACACCCATGAAGTTTCATGATCCTAGCTATTATACTTTTAGAGATATACTCCAGACAAGATTCAAGTATGAAAAACAACAAAGGGCAATAACTCAAAAAATAAGTTAGGTAGAGTTATGGTTCTTGTGCACTGCACTCCCCCTTGGTGAGATCTATACACCCATGAAGTTTCATGATCCTAGCTATTATACTTTTAGAGATATACTCCGGACAAGATTCAAGTATGAAAAACAACAAAGGGCAATAACTCAAAAATAAGCCAGGTAGAGTTATGGTTCTTGTGCACTGCACTCCCCTTGGTGAGATCTATACACCCATGAAGTTTCATGATCCTAGCTATTATACTTTTAGAGATATACTCCGGACAAGATTCAAGTATGAAAAACAACAAAGGGCAATAACTCAAAAAATAAGCCAGGTAGAGTTATGGTTCTTATGCACTGCACTCCCCCTTTGTTAGATCTATACACCCATGACGTTTCATGATCCTAGCTATTATACTTTTAGAGATATACTCCGGACAAGATTCAAGTTTGAAAAACAACAAAGGGCAATAACTCAAATATAAGCCAGGTAGAGTTATGGTTCTTGTGCACTGCACTCCGTAATGATGAGAAGAATATAACTGCCAAGTTTAAAGTCAATCGGACTTAAGGTGACAGAGTTATGCTCCGGACAAAGAAGTGGACGCCGCCGGACGCCCGGACGCCGGACATCACGGGTGATCCCATAATACGTCCCGTCTTCGACGGGCGTATAAAAATGGCAAGTTCTCGTGGTAATCAACATTCTGTCATAGTTTTGTCTTGATTGGTCA